>JAKOGI010000307.1:87500-275000 GCA_029747015.1 Carnegiea gigantea | reverse complement strand
TTGATCTTAAATGATACTCTTATCCTTAAGGGTGGGTTATCATACATTACATGATGGCGAATTTCTATATTGCGATGAACCATCTTTGATGTCCATCCTCTCTGGTAATCGATTGTGGACTATACACCCAGGCCTATTTATGGTAAGGTGGCATTGTGGCAATGAGCACTTTGCACCATGAGCATTTCCTTTTATTTGGAAGGCTTGAATTTGAATCCTTCTACAAGTTAGACTCTAGTTTTTAGGTTGATAATTTCCCTCTTTTTAAGTTGAACTCAAATCATGCCTTAATTTATCCTCACTAGTAGGGCTGTCGAATAGGTCAGGTCGGTTCGTGTTCATGTTCGGGTCGAAATTAAACGAGTTGGAGATCCCCCGACCTGAACCTGACCTGTTTAATAAACGGGTTGAACAATCCAACCTGAAATCGTTTAATTATTAAACGTGTCAACCTAATTCTGACCCAATTACCCGTTTAAGCTGAGTGGGTCAGAATCAGGTACCCATTTACCTGTTTATCCATTTAACCCAATAAATCTCTAAACAACCTGCACAACTTCATGGGCATGTTTGACAGCCACATGACAACAATCAACTTGGAGGCTGCAACATTCATAGGGCATGTCAACCTATAATTCATGGGGATGCCAACTCACTTACATGTTTACAAGCCATTCACAATGATAATTTAATACCCAAAGTTTTAAGTTCAACATCAAAAGTTCAATGAACCACATCAAACACCCAAATCAAGCACAAACCATCAAGCATATGTTTAAAATTTATTACATCACCAAATTCATAAATTCAAACTTCAAAGAAATAAAGAATAGATTCTAGTTAACCAAAGCTAAGTTTTGTCCAAATCCACTGTCAGCTGCACTTTTTGATTGATCTTCACCATCTTCATTATCATGTAAGTTCATTTTCATGACATCACCACAAAGCTCCTCTAAATTGACTTGAGGTGGCATGAGTGCTAATTTAAATAAAACACATAAAGCACATAAAATTATATTAGGAAAATTATGTTAAAACCATATGAAACCAAAAAATGAGGGAAAAGAGAAATCAAACCATCATCTTGGCCAAATAATCAATCTCTAAGACATATAATGGCTTCCACTATATCGGGCTTTAGAGAGCTGCGAAAAGTATCAAGCACTCTACCACCAACGCTAAACGCAGATTCGGATGCAACAGCAGGCAATGGGATGATCAGACTATCACGGGCCATTTTTGAAAGTAAAGGATATCGATCTTGATTCATTTTCCAATACCCAAGAACATCAAAAACTTCAACACAGGGTAGCTTATTTTCTTTAAATACATCTCCAACTCAGACTTGGAAACCAACTCAAACTTATTACTTGAATATTCATCAAAGTCCTAAGCATTAAAAAAAAACCATTTAGGTAAAATTGAAGCAAATAGGCAACTAAAGCAGTTGCTAAAATAAATAAAAAGCAACTACATGAACAACTAATATTGAAAGAAATCATATTCATACCTCCATGAATGAATCAGATTGCGATTCCACATTCGAAGTGGCTTGAGCATTGCTAGAAGTTGGATTAGAAGATGTATATGACCCCTTAAAGCTCTTGGCATGCTCACCATATAATGCAAACAACTTTTCTTTCAACAACCTTAACTCAATGTCAAAGCTATCATCATAAACATTCTTATATGCCCACTCAGCAAATTGATACTTATAGCGAGGATCTAAAATTGTAGCAATAGCCATGATAGTGCCAAACTCAGACCAATACTTCTCAAACTTACCAAACATCTTTGTAGCCATGTTTTTCATGAAAGCATCACTACTTTCCATCTCTTCTTTCAACACCGATTTTGCCCTCACCACATTGGGAAAGTAGAGATTAGAAGTAGAATACTTGGACCCCGACCACAAATTGTTTTAATTTTGGCCCATTCATCGATTCTTGGATAATGAGTGAAATTACTATCAACAACTTCCAAATGACTAAAAACTCTTTTGTAATAAAGGGCACTTTCAAGCATGAGATAAGTAGAATTCCATCTTGTGGGACATCTTGACATGACCCTTTATTATAAACAATATCACAAAGCTTACAAGACTCAAGGAACCTTTGTTTTCTTATTTGAGAGCCTTTACAATACTTAACATACTCCCTAACCTTAGACACAGCCTCACTTACATCCTTTAAACCCTCCTTCACAATCAAGTTGAGAATGTGAGCACAACAATGAACATGAAAGTAAGCACCATCACACAAAAGTTTCAATTGAACTTTCATCATGTCAACACACATATCATTCGAATAAGTATTATCCAATGTCAAGCTCATCACTTTCTTATCAAGACCCTAATCTTTCAACAATAATAACAACTTTTCAGCAAGGGAGACACCATTATGGGGTAGAGGCATGAAAGAGAAGTTCAAGATTCTCTTATGGAGAACCCAATTGGCATCAATATAATGGGCAGTCAAAGAGATGAAACCATCTGTATTTAAAGATGTCCAACAATTAGAAGTAAAGACAACTCTACCAGGGAAAGACTCCAAGAAGCATTTAAGGTTTCCTTTTTCCCTAGCAAACAACTTAATGACATCACTTTTGGTCGTGTTCCTTGACACAAATTTGACATTAGGATTCAAACATGCTAACATATCTCTCACCTCATCATATTCAATAAATTGGAATGGCAATTCATGCTTGACAACACAAGCAGCTAACAAGTGACCAAACTCATTAGAGTCAAATCCAGGACGCCTACTTTCCAAAGAACCAGAACAACTCTCTAAGAGGAGTTGACCTATATCTCTAACATTCCTTCTTTTATAATTGCCCAAGTGCCTTTTTAAATTGCCAGTTCCATATCTGCTATCTCCAGGATAAGTTTGGCGACATTTTTTGCATTTACAAAACAAGTTACCCTCTTTATCAGGAGGAAGGAACTCATAATGTTCCCACACACTAGAAGTTAATTTCCTTTGGCGTTTTGGAGGCTTACTAACACCACTAGCAGTAGCTTGAGGCTTGTATGCCCCTGTTCCAATTGTGGTAGGTTTATTTGCTTCCTTACTATCAACTTCAGCCACATCCTCACCATTTGAATCAACATCAATGGGCACTAAATCTTCATAATTTGATGCCATTCCTATTCGCATTTTTAAAAAAAGTTGCAATTAGCATGCACTCATCCACATTTCAAAATCACATATGACCTTGAAAAAGAGAAGCAAGATAGTGAGTGCAGTGGTTGGCATCTTAGGACTGTAACATGTGGTCTTTTTTTTAGCTTATCTGTTTAGACAGTGGGTGCAGTGCCCTCATCCATTCCTATTCGCAAGACAAAAAGATTAATAGATTCAACCATTTAGCTCATCTGTTTTTAGCTCATCTGTTTTCAAGACAGTGGATGTAACCTGGAATCTTTTTTTTAATTTTTAGCTCATTTGTTTTCACTTTTCAGGCAATTGCAGACATCAATCACAAGCAAATACTCACTTAGGGTTGATGACAAGCAATTTCAGATATTCCTACAACAAATAACTTCAAAAATCACAAGCAATTTCAGATATTCCCACAACAAATAACTTGAAAAATCACAAGCAATTTCAGACAGATGGGATCGACATGCCCACGACAATAAAAGCTTGAAAATCAAAGCAAAAATCCATGGAAAAACCTGATCTACCGTGGTTGTCGACTCTTGGTGTTGAGGTTGTAACAATCCTCGGCTTGGTGCCGACTTGGACCAGAGACTGAGAGTTTTTATATCTTAAAAAATCAAGGTTGTCACTGCTATGGAGGCCTGTAAGCAACAATCAGTCACCAATTCAAAGATCTAGGCAGAGACTGAGAGTTTGAGAATTTAAGAGTGTGAGTGACAGACTGAGAGTTAGAGAGAGTTAGAGAGAGAGACCTCAGAGGTGAGGTCTGTGATTAGGCTTCAGAGTTTGAGGCGTTGAGGTCTGCTGTGGAGGGAGCTGCGTTTGCCATATGCGTTTGAGAGAGTGACTGAGCGAGCTACCTGCGAGAGTTCTAGAGAGAGAGAGAGAGAGAGAGAGACATTGAGACTAAGTGTCTGAAGTTTGAGAGAGAGAGAGAGAGAGAGAGAGAGAGAGAGAGAGACTTGAGAGGCTGAGGATCTCCGGTTCTTAATCAGTTAGTTTTACTTTCTGATATATATAGTTAGGGTTTATCAAATGGTCAAATGGTCATTTTACTCACAACTTAGGGTTTTTCGATTCCTCAAAAATCCAAATGAAAAATTCCAGTTCCACTTCCCTCCAAAATAAACGGGTTAAATAGATTAACCTATTAACCCATTTAATTAAACGGGTTAAATATGTAGTTTTTCGTGTCGAAAATTTCAACCTGAATTAACCCGTTTAATTAAACGAGTTAGTCGTATCAATCCATTTAATTAAACAGGTTGAAAATCTTTGCCTAAACCCATCTAATTTCGTGTTTGGTTCAAGTTGGTAATCGTGTCGGGTCAGCTTTTGACAGCCCTACTCACTAGTCTATTAACAGCCCCCTTTTTCTTTTTCTTTTTCTTTTTCTTTTTCTTTTATAAGAAAGATAAATAATACAATTTAGAAGCTCTTTCTTTTAAGGGTTCTCACCAGATTATCCTCACAGAGGATAGAAGCAAGTCCTTATAGCGGACCTCATTCTGCACTATTGTAGAATGTAATGAAAAACAACATTTCGCCAGCCAGTTCATTGTACAATTTTCTTTCCTAAAATGTAAGTAACAACAACATTTTTATCATACTAAAGGTAAGTAGTAATATCATGTTAAGAGCCCCCCCAACACACACACACACACACACACACACACACACACACACACACACACACACACACATATACAAAACTCTGTGCGTGTGTGTGTGTTAAAACAAAACATACCTAGCCTAACATTTGATACATGACAATCTCTCACAATTTCAACGTTATTTCTAACTTAAATCCAAGACTATTAAAAAATAATAAAAGATTTCTTTTTTCCAATATTATTTATTTTTCCTTTGCGATTCTTTTAAGATGCATATTAAAACATTCGAACTCTAATATTATTATTGTCATATTTTTCAAAAAAAATACATAAGAAAAGATTGTAATAAAATATTTATCCATTCATTTCACATCATTATTAGGTTGATAGTAATAATACCAAACAAGAACAAAATAGAAATCAACTTTTTTTATTTACTACCTTTTCTTTGAGCATAAATGTAAATATAAATATAGAATGTTAAATGTTAGATATAATATGATGATAGTTGTTATGGATTCTATATGTATAAAGTGATGCTATCCTTCTAAATTACAATCAAAATGTACAAAACTGTCCATTTCAAGAGAAGACAAGTGGTTGTCATTCGTTCTTTAAGCAGCATTTTCTGACATTCATATTCCATAGATAAGATTATTCTCCATAGGTGCATCCACATATAATATTTATTTAGCATAAATACACAATAATTTGTATATTTTAGTTAATTTAAAAAGTCATTAAATTATATTAAACAACTAAATTTTTCAATTTTAAAAACTTTCATCATGTTATATAGGCTTGCTAGATTATTGATTGTAATTTGTATATATAATTACTATATAATAATAAAAACAAAAAGGTTTTCCACATGTGAATACTAGTCTAAAAATAGAAGAATTAACTAAAGATGGTATATAACTTATCTGTCAATGCATAAAACAGGAAGAAACACTCAAACACATCAAAAGTCATGCCTCAAAATGCCATTAAGTTTTTCTTTTTTGTATGAAATTGCCATTCGTTATTTTTCATCCCTTTAATGTCACTATATTTTGAAATGTTTTTTCAATTTGCCACCAAATGACTGTAATTTGCTATCACTGGTTGCAAATTGGTTAAAAAAAATGCTGGCATATTTATAAAAAAAACCAAACAGTAAGCCTTATGTGAGAGCGTCTCAAGATAACTTATACCGTGAAACATCTCACGCACTCATTATTCGTCTTTGAAATTTGAAAAGAAAATGACTTGCCACATAAGCGGTCTCATGCTAAATTACTGTAAGACTGTCTCATACTAGAATTTGTGCTGGATCAATAATGGGGATCCCATCAACAAGTGCCTTTGGCCTTGAGGACTCTACTGTCATTGCTGGTTCTGGTGCTAAAAACGAGGCTAACAATGGTGGAACTAGTGCTGAGGAAGCGAACCAACTTGTTCGGTTAACAAATAAGGTTAAGCATATTGCTACCACTTCGCTGTTTCTCATATTGACATAGGTGACGAGGAGATGGATGATGCTATGCCAGAACTTACCAGGGTTTCAAAGACAGTGGTTACCATGACACCATTAAAGGGACCTCCACCTAAGGCGTCCTATAGTGCGATGGTGCCACAAAATGATCCGAACTTGAATTTTTCAGTGAGACTGAACCCATTTTGGAAAAAGCATGATTAGTTAGGAGAATCAGGCAATGATGAAACTCCTCAAGCTGATGACCCCATTTATCACACCATTACTATGTCTGTAGAGGAGAAAAAGATGTTGCAGCACCCATGGAGAGATGCCATGACTATTAGGATGTTTGAGAAGGGTGTAGGGTGCACGTAATTGAAAAGTCGCTGAACAGCAAATGGAAACTCATAGGCAATTTTTTGCTCATTGATATTGGCCATGACTATTATGTGACTCGTTTCACGAACGATGATGATTATGACCGTGTTCTCACAAAGGCTGCCAAATGATAACTATGTGGTTATCAAAGATGGCTGCTGAACTTTGTCCCTGAAAAAGACACTATCACTCGGTTGACAACTTGGGTGCGTATATCTAGACTTGGTGCGGAGTCTTTTCATAAATATTTTCTCACTCATAATATTGGAAAGAAAATAGGTAAAGCCAAGTGCATTGATGATAACACAATTAATTTGGAGGGAGGGTCGTACATTTGCATGTGTGTGGAAGTAGACTCGACGAAACCGTTACTATCAAAATTGAGGCTGAATAAAAAGGTTTGGCACATATAATATGAACATATCAAAATGATTTGCTTTAAATGCGGAAAACAAGTTCATAATGAAGAGTCTCATGTCCAAAGTACTCAAGTATTCCATCATGCTTTTGTCGTTAGGGATAAAGTACATGAAGTGGATCATGTTGAGCTGCCTGAAGAACACGAAGTGTTTTAGAGCTAGACGATGTTTAAAAACCCTGTATGAAAGAAGATGACAAGAAACTCCAATCTAGGCTAGAATCAAAGGGAGAGTTGTACTGGTCCTACCAGTGAACATAGGGGATATATGGGTAATCAAGTAGCCACTTAGAATGAAGACATGCAGCTTAATATTGGGTTTAATTTGGTAGAAAATTCCCTACCCATCAATTTGATGTCTTGTTTTCATTCTTTGGAGGATATGGATATGGATGTGCAAGGTGACAAAGGCAATGTCTCTATGACATCTAAAGTAGCAAGTAAGGATTCTCATCATCTTAGTCAAGCTTTGGGCAACAAAAATCAACCTCTAGTGACTCCCTTGGTCAATAAATCTCGACCCTCAGATGTGTAACAAGGTTCCCTCTGTTAGAGTATAAACCTATTCCTGGACCTTCAACCATTAGTTCAAGCTTTTAGTTAGTTGAGTTGGTCTTTGAACGTGGTATCAGAATCTTTCTAAGCGAGAGGTCTCAAGTTCGAATCTCAATAGCTCCCATATGGATTTATTATGCAAGGTATGGGGAGTCTTTGTAGCAACCACACTTTAAGCCCAAAAGGCATTCACGTGAAGGGCGTGTTAGAGTATAAACTTATTCCTAGGACTTTAACCATCAGCTTAAACTTTTGATTGAGTTAGTCTTTAAACAAGTCATGCCTACCTCAAGGTGGAATGTGGTTATGATGATAGCTACAATTCCCCTCTTCTATTAGCTTTCCATAATCAAGTTGTCTAAAGATGCCCTGGGTCTAGTCCTATTATTGAAGCTCCGTTGCTTTGTAACCAAGACCAGACCATGATCCCTCCATCTAATTCAGCAAGTTCATTTTCTAAGGTTGGGCATGTTATGCATGGCCATTCTCTGGAGGTTCCATCCACCTCCTAATGGGGTTCTATAAGGAGCCTTGCTTTGAATTCTATTGACACTGGGGGAGGTCTTCTGATTCTAATCCCTTCAGAGTTTAGATTATGTTAAGGAGGTACCTTGTGGTATGGACTTCTCTTCCCCACATACCATGTAAGTTCAGGCTACTTTATTCCCAGGCCCTAAGGCATCCGCTGGTGATGTTCTAAATCTTTAGGATTTATGAATTTGACAAGTCATAGTGGGACTCTGGCCCAAACTCATCACAGTATGCATTCAGTTTTCATGCTGTTCTAGAATTTTTACGGGGTCTGTAATCAGGAATTTTTAAATAATTTAAAGGAATTTATCTCTACCCATAAACCATCAATTCTTGCTCTGTTTGAAACCCATATCAATAGGGTAAGACCTAATAAAATTTATAACAAAATTGGTCATTGATTGGATATTTAATGACCTACCTAATTAGAAGATGACATATGGCGCTAACCAAGTCAACATGGAGTCATAGTTGACCACAAGGAAGATGGAAGGATGTTGGAGGGATATAATTGTAATTTGATATCCTTAGTGGGGAAATTGTCCTCCTACCATTGGATGCCAACCTTAAGGCTATAAATACCCCAATGTTTCCATTTAGGAGGACCTTTTGTTGCTTTTCACTTTAGATAACTTAAAAACCTCACTAAAGTCTCTCCCAAAGTAGTACACTCTCTCTCTTTCTTTTTTCTCTTTGCTCTCTCTCTATTTGCTTCCTTAATTCTTTCTGAGACTAACTTGAGCGTTGGAGAGGTCTTTCTCAGGTAAAACACTATTGACCTTCGTGCAAGTCACCGGAAGGAAGACACCTCAGCATGTACAATCGACTAATACATCAGCCACACTTAAGTCCGGGCATCAGCACCATTCAAGTAAGTTACTTCTGAAACATATTGGCGTCGTATATGGGGACGCATTGGTAAGATGGTTGACACTCGATTGAAAGCATCGAACAGGGAGATGTGGGCAAGTGTGGGGTAGCCGAGGACCCCCCAAGGGGCATGACACCTCTCTGGCTCAAAGCTTTGGAGAAAATTCTATGGATCACCCCTCTGCTCAGCGATTTATTACACTAGAGTAATTGGGGGAGGCACTAAGGCAAGTGCAAGATGCAGTGATCTGTGGAATGCACGAAAGATAAAGAAGGTCGATTGTCAGCTTGAGCCCATCTGAGGGTTCGTATACGAACCACAGCTGGATACACCCCTTCATACCAGCAAGCTCAGAACTGACGCCCTTCAAGGGACGTGAGTGCTTTGCACAGCGGGGAAGCTAGGAGAGTCATCAAAGCCAAGCAAGCTGTCCAGAAATTGTACTATAGCGTTGCTCCCCCCTATCCATCATAACTCCTTACACATCCAAGAGCGGGGGAGCCGGATGGCGTGAGAAGTGAGAGGAGTCCTCTCATACCAGCAAGCTTAGAACTGACGCCCTTCAAGGGACGTGAGTGCTTTGCACAGCGGGGATGCTAGGAGAGTCATCAAAGCCAAGCAAACTGTCCAGAAATTATACTATAGCGTTGCTCCCCCCTATCCATCATAACTCCTTACACATCCAAGAGCGGGGGAGCCGGATGGTGTGAGAAGTGAGACGAGTCCTCTCATCCATGTTACTCGAAAGTGGGAGGCTCTTAGGAAAGAACTCCTACACCACCTAGGTCCTTAGGAAGGACCCTAGCAGGGACTTGAGTACCCCAAAGCATTTCTCCCCCCTCTGTGAGGCCAGCGCTAAGAGGGGGACAAAAGCAAGGGGTATCATCTCGGCGCTGTGGTTCACCTTAGGTGATTCAGCTACGCTATCCTAGGTCTCCTGTGCTTTGAATTAGGGGCTTCTCAGATAGAGGATCCTGCCCTTCCTTCTCAACATCGTTCAGTAGAGCCATTATGGAGGCGCCATGCCCTAAAAAGGTCAAGGTGCTGATAATCGATCCCTTTGATGGAACTACCAACCTTAATGATCATCTGGATGTCTATAAGGCATAGATGTATGACCAGGATGTTGATGACACAACTTGCTATTGTTATTTCCCGGCAATGCTGAAGGGGAGCGCACAGAAATGGTTCAATGGACTCCCCGATGGGAGCATTACCTCCTTCCTTCAGTTGGTTGAGTTGTTTAATGCTCATTTCACAGTGAACAAAAGAGAATGGAAGACTGGTGTTTAGCTTGACAAGATTCGACAAGCCAGAGGGGAAGACTTGACGGGGTACATGATCTGGTTCAATCGTGCAGTCGTTCTAATCCTAGACTTATAGAATGGGGTGGCTTACATGGCTTTCCTCAATGGGTTGCTCCCCAGAACGTTCAAGTTTTCTCTTGCTGAAAGTAAGGTAACAACATTAGCAGAAGCCCTAAGAAAGGCTCAAGATTTCATATAAGCCATGGAGATATGCGCTAGGGATGAATATATCTAACTAAACAATAGGAAGAAAGGAGAAGATCATAAGGCTACTTAGGTGGACAAGCATCCTAGAAAGGATGAAGTAAGAGTCAAGCACTTCTGCACCACTCCTCAAAACATCCTCATGGAGATCAAGGACAATCCTATGCTAAAGCGCCCAAGGCCCATTTAGACTCCAAGGAAATTCAAAAACAAGAACAAGTATTGTGAGTACCATAAGAATTACGGGCACACTACCTCTAAGTGTCACAACCTTAAAAGAGGCCTTCATGATTTAACCGATGAGGGACATCTCAACCACTTCTTGAGGAGGAAGTAGGGATTATAATTACCATGACCCGAAAGGAAAAAGGATAATGATGCTAACTGCAACATAGAGATTACAGCAACCATCATCAGAGGAATTGATGATGAGGAGTTGAATATGGGATACCAAAAAGCTCAGATCCAAAAGCTTAGCCAGGTCATGGCAACTAGAGAGTTGAAAAAACTAGTGGAACCAACCATGAAATTTGGTTCAGAGGTCATGTATCCCTTGCAAACCCCTCACAATGATGCCTTAGTGACACAACTCATGACAGCGACGACCATGGTTCGTCAAATACTTGTGGACACTGGAAGTTATGTTGATATCATCACTCTTGAATTCCTTAAGAAGTTGCAGTACAATGAAAAACATTTGGAAGTTATCGAGGCTCCTATTGTGGGGTTGCAGGAACAAGCCACATATCCCCTTGCAGCCAAAAGACTACCTGTCTAAGTGGACGACAAGGACCACTCAAAAACTACATAAACAAACTTTCTGGTGGTAGACATCCCCATGGCATACAATGTCATCCTGGGATGACAGACCCTTAATGCCATGAAAGTCTTGGTGGCACCTGACCTCCCACTCATTCAGTTTAAACTAGATGACGAAAAATTATACAGGGACCAAAAGATCACAAGGGAATGCTACTATATAAGTTTACAATCCTTTGGAAGGAAGGAATACCCTCCTATAGGCGAGATGCTTCGACCAAATAAGACAAGAAAGAAGGTGACCACAGAAGCTATGGTAGTACTCTCAGCCTCAGTGGAAGAGCATGAAAGGCCCCGCCTAGAACCCACCTCCGAACTGGTGTTCATACCCTTCAACATTGTTTGCCTAGCGCTAACCGTTCAGATCAGCAAGGATCTCGATCCAACGATAAAAGATGGAATCGCTAAGCTGTTGGAGTGATATAAGGATGTGTTCGATTTGATTCTTCTAAAATGCCAGTTACACTCATCGCATCTCCACCTTCCAAGAGAACCTTGACAACAAGGCCTCTAAGGGAAGGAGACTTGGTTCTACAAAAATTGGAGGCCATCGAAAACGGGGCAATATAAGGGAAGCTTACATCCAATTAGGAAGGACCATACATGATCATTAAAGAAGCACGCCCTGGGACATTTTGCCTCTGAACCCTTCAAGCGGAAAGGATACCAAGGTTATGGCACTCCGAGAACCTTAGAAGATACTCCATGTGAAGTGGATTGAAGGTAGTTGTGTGTTTGTGTAAAAGAAACTCATGTTTCATATTAGTATGCCGGTTGTACGTTCGGTTGGCCCCTCGATTTTATCATCTATCAATTATCATTTCCTCGAATCTAATTGTAGTCTATTATCACCAAATTTGGGGGTATAGGGGCTTAGAATAAGACAACAGTCCAATAAAACAATAGGCAATGAGAACGATAGGATTTTGGTCTTGCAACTAAACTCATCCTATCCCCTTAAGAAAGGGATCTAACTAAGCACGATAGTTTGGTAAAATGATATGCTGATATAAGGATCACCTTGTTTGGCTAGTGTCTGGACTTATCCTACGAAGGTCGTGACAAGCGTTGGGAATGATAGGACATTGGTCTTGCAACTGAACGCATCCTAACCCTATAAGAAGGGGTCTAACCAAGTAAGATAGTTTAGTTAAATGATACGCTGATGTAAGGATCAGCTCATTCTGTTAGTGTCCTGACTTATCCTATAAATGTCGTAATAGGTGTTGGGAATGATAGGACATTGGCATTGCAATTGAATTTGTTCTACCCCCCTTAAGGAAGGGTCCAACCAAGTGCAATAGGTTTGTTAAATGACACGGTCATGTGAAGATCAACTACTCTAGCTGATGGCCGGATTTATCCTACAAATGTCGTGATAAGAATTGGAAACGATAGAATGTCGGCGTTGCAACCGAACTCATCCTACTCTTTTGAGGAGTGGTTTAACCAAACGCAAAAATTTTGGTTGAAAGATATGCTGATGCAAGAGTTAACTCATTCGGTTGATGCTTGGACTCATAACACGAATGTAACTCAATCTTTTACCCTACTACATCTTTAGCCCCTAAGGGCTAAGGAGCGGGTATATGGCTAAGACATGCTTAGGTTGTCAAGACTCCCTTTATCATGATAAGGGCAATGCCTTTTTAGCCCCAAGGGGCTAAGAAGCCTTTAGATCATTAGGCCAATTTCCTAAGCAAACAACTAAGATAAGAGCATATGGTATAAATTAGAAACATAGAGATACACCACCGAGTGTATAACTAAGCACACAAAGTAACCATGCACATAAAGCAAAATAAAGTGTGATAACACATGCTCCTATATGTGAAGTAAGCAAAGAAAGAAAACAACAAGTTTGAGAAATGTGGAAAAGTCTAGAGAAGAGAGTGGTCAGTGGAGGAGGCTTTGAAATTGGGTTCTATCTTCTCCGTCATCGTCTTTAATTTACTTGGTTATAAATAAAAAAAACTTTTGGCAACAATTATATGTCCAACCGCAGGAATGGCCTCAAGGTGAGCCATGATAAAATGAGTATTTCACTCGGCTATTCCATTCCATAACGATGAACTGCAAGGGGCTACCCATTCAATTTCTCTGTCTGGCCATAATGCGTACCAGAATAAGCCTTCTCCGATTTGACCATGACGAAGCCAAGAAAAAAAGTATTCGATTCAGCCGGGGTGATGTCTTCCATTCGGCCGCAGCGACTGTGCCCATTCAGCCATGACAATGCCAAGTCGAAGAGTTTTTGATTCGGACGCGAGGATATCTTCCATACGGCCATGGCGAGCTCTCCGATTTGGCCTTAATGAGCCCAAGTGGGAGAGTCTTCGAATTGGCCGCGATGATGTCTTCCATTCGTCCATGGTGGCCTCCCCAATTTGACCCTAATGAGGCCAACTAGAGACTCTCTGATTCGGTGCGGAGATCCCTTCAATTTGGCCATGACGAGGCCAAGTCAGAGAGTCTTCTATTTGGCAGCGGGGATATCTTCAATTCGGCCAAAAGTCTTTGATTCGGCCACAGTGATGTCTTCCGTTCGGTCGCAATGACCTCTCTAATTCGGCACGAGGCCCAGTCAAAGAGTCTTCGATTTAGCCGCAACGATGTCTTCCATTCGTCCGTGGTGACTTCACCAATTCGGCCATAAAGAGGCCAAGTCGAAGAGTCGTCTATTTGGTTGCGGTGACATCGCTGATTTGGTTGCAATGACCTCTCCGATTAGACGATGATGAGGCCAAGTTAGAGAGTTTCGACTCAGCCGTGGTGATTTCTTCGATTAGGCCATGACGACGCCAAGTCGGAAGGTCTTCGATTTGGCCACGGCGAGCTCTCCAATTCGGCCATGGCAACGCCGAGTCGGAAAGTCTTCGATTCGGCCACGACAACTTCTCCGATCCGGCTATGATGATGCCAAGTTATAGAGCCTTCGATTTGACCATGATGACATCTTCGATTCGGCCATGGCGATCTCTTCGATTCAGCTATGACGAAGCCAAGTCGGAGAGTCGGCCTTCATCCAATGGCAAGCGAATATATGATGCCATTAGGCATGCAAACAAAAGGAAAAATGAAAAATAAGGCCTTGAAAAAAAAATGAGGAATGGCCCCTGACCACTGCCGCAAGCGCATGGGTCATTGTAATATAGACAAAAAGATCGCTACTCAAGGACCAATGTAATCTATCAAGTTTTGTCTACCAAAATATGCTAAGTAAAATTCTAACGTAAGAGGGTTTGATTTAACAACTTCTAATTCACTAATTTTTAAATCAATTAAGGAAGCATGCCTAGGAATTCATGTAGTTATGAAAGTTGATTGGATCAAAATGATAAGGATGTGTTTTTCTCTAACCGGTTAATTTCAAGGATTTGCATTATATCCAAAAATTTAGTTTATTATTTCGAACTCAACCAAATTTGCCTAAACTAAGCAAAAGTCATTCTTTCCAACTAATTTGTCTTAATCTAAGTTAAACATCTTCGATTACACTCTATGTCCTTCTAATATGCAAATCTCTCTTTCGAGACGAAGTTATGTCAGGTTTTATCAAGCAATCTAACAATCAAATGTCACCTTTCAATTTTTCACTTAATTGTTTCAAGTGTGTAAGCAAATTTTGGCCAAAAATACACCCACAAGATGATAATCACCTGATAGAATGAAATCAAACCAATCATGCAAATTAAGCGCAATTCTTTATACTGAAACATGATCCAACTATATTTTCATAAACTACTAAATCCCTGGAGAAAATAAAAACTTCTCGCTCATGACTAAGGATTAAACAACTAACTAACATTTTGTGAAATCTGAGCGAAAGGGCTTGACTGAGAATAGCCTTCAACCAAGGGCTTCAAACTGCTTCAAGATCAAACACTCACACTCAAGATTTCTCATCAATAAAAATACCAAACTAAAAATCTAAACTAAAAAGAACAAAATTTAAGAAAGAAGATAAACTATGCTACTTTTGCTTGCTTTCTATCTATGTCTTTATGCATATGCCCTTCTCTTTTGTTGCTAAATGAAGCCCTTTTATAGGAGAGCTCAAACGTTTTCAGCGACACAGTCGAAGGAAGACGAAGAGGCAATAGTTTCTCAACTTATCACGGACCATAGCAGACACCGTGGTCTGGGCTGGAACTGGTTTTCTACTCTTTTCTTGCTACACGGGCACAACATCACATGGGTATCTATGGGGGAGGTCAAAATACATCCATTAAGGGTCAAATGCTGGGTAAAAAGGCCTAAAATCTTGTAAAACTTATCAAACAACCATACCCAAGCACAAATCAAGAATAGGAATATAAATAATAACATTAAGCACATAATTCTCCTAAAAATATGGCAAAATAGCCCTAAAAATGATGTATACATTAAGCACTTATCAAACTACCCCATGCTTAAACTGTTACTTGTCCTCAAGTAATGCTAAAAACCAAAAATATACAGAACCTCCTCAGGATAGATATAAGTAACATTCAAATGGCAAAACTGATCCAAAGGTAACCCAAAAAGATACAAAGATCATTAACAAACGGATTAGGGAATGAAATTTTTGAAAGCCTTTTGATAGACCACAATGTCAAACTTAAATCAATCTCCCCAAATTGTCAAATATAGTCATTTCAACATATGAAAAAGTAAGGCTAGCAAGGCCAGTAGAACCTCACTATAGTTATGTGGCACTCATCACTCATGTGTTTAATAATAATGAAGGTTCTCTCAATCTCATTCCTTGGACTCAAATCTACCAGAAGCTTGACAAGACTCTCAAATTTGCCATCACTAATATGTAAACACACTAAACAATCTTAAGAACTTTCATAGGTTTGCAATGGGGTCATGGGTAAAGGTAAGAGGGGAACAAATATTTTGGAAATGAGGAGCTAAAAGCCAGAGACTAAGAGCTAAACAATTTTGATGCATTATACTACATCCTTCTTAGATCATTACAATTTATCAACAAAATACATCCCCTATTGAAGAGAGAAAGAGCTAAAATTACAAATAACTTAGAATCCCAACAAGGCTAACATTTTTCTTCCGTTTTTTTTCTTTCTTTTTTTTCCCCCAAATGTTTCCATCTTTTTTTCATGTTCTTTTCTTTTTTTTCCACTTTTTCCAAAGAAGGATAGCCAAGGGGAAATGCATAACAAACTTTAAATTCCAACTCTTCTCCAAAATTTGTACAGTAAAACAAGGGATTTATCAAAATCTCACACCCCTTCATCAAACAACCAAAATTCATTAAAAGATAACAATCCACCTTACTAATGCCCTATCAAACTTGATGCAAAAAAATAAAATGCTCCTCTAGTCTTGGCTTAAGGGTAAGACAAGTATTTGGCCATAGGCTATAATAAGATGTTCAAATTAAGAAAATCGGATATAGGCTCAAAGAGGCTAGCAAGGGATACAAAACACAACAAAGGTGACTATTTGGCCGTTGGGTTTAACAAATTAAAGAAAAATGCCTCAATCATATTGCCTAAATGCACATGCGAAATGTGATCTTGAATGAGAATCAAAACAAGTTCTAGGGAAATGACGTCAAGGAAGAGTCACATATGAATGAAAATATGAGACTAAATTGATAAATAGCCTCTACAAGCTTAAAGCCTCATGGGATGTCTACCAAGGTCATGACTAGCTTCTTAGTAATCACACGCCACAATTCATGTAAAGACTCATGGGATAACCAACTTGCACTCGACATGTGGTCAAAACATGAAGCTCATTTCGAAACTCACTCTCAAACATTTTTATGCACAATTTGGGTGAATCAAAGGATCAGACTAAACCAAAGAAGTCTACCAAATCTAGAAAGATCATCATCGAAGGTTTTTTTATTCTTTAATTCTATTATTTTTTTGCTTTTATGAATGCTCGCAATAACAATGCAAACTAAAATGCAAAAGAAACTAATAAATAAAAACTAAAATGCAACCTAAAATGAAAAGAAAACTAAATGCACTACTGAAATACTGCTAGACAAAACTATAACCTAGGACAAAAACTCCAAAAACTATCACTAACAACATACACAAAGCACAAACACACCAAACCGAATCAGGCATCAAACGCCAAATATAATGACTAACTCCCCAATGCTTGAATCACATATTGCCCTCAATGTAGGCATAAAATAGAAAAAGGGAAGGGGGTAGCACAGAGCAATCAGAAAGGAGGTAGTGGTGGAGGATGGGGTGGTTGGTCATAAGAGATATGTCAATCCCGCCAGATCTCTAGACATGACCTCTAGTCCTGGAAATATTATGTCTGGGTAGCAAGCATCCCACGAAGCTCATCATGCACTCTTGGACAAAGTCCTGAAGAGTGGCATTCTTAGAAAGAACAAATGCTTGAAGGAAAACTTGCTCCTCTTAACTGAATCTAAGTGTGTCTTGGAGGTCAGTATAGTAAGGAGGGGGTGGTTGATAGGAAGAACTAGGTCCGGTTTGACTAGAATGAGGTGCTGGATGGTGGGGTGTGGGTTGAACAACCTCATCATCACCAAGCACCCAGTAAAGGTTAGCCCGGTGAAGTAAGGTGGTTCGGGCGACATTGGTAAGCAACAAAAGGCGGTCCTTAAGGTAAATCCAACATAAATGTCCAGCCTCAACTTTTACAAAAGTTTATAATTTCAAAAGCAGCTTGATCAAGCCGCTCGGACCTGGAAACTCTATTTTCAGGATTAGGTTCAACACCCAAAAATCTAGCGATAGTAGTCACAATACCACCAATGACTATCTTACATTTAATGCTAATAACAGCACTATGCAATTGCCCGGCTAAAATGAATCCTGGGTTAAGCTGGACACCATCAAGCATACAAGATAAGAAGTACAACTCAGATAACCTTGGGATATTCAGACTATCAACCCGAGCAAAAAGGAAACAAGCTAAGATACGCTGAGCTAGTCTAATGCAAGGGTTTCTAATAAGTGCGCACTTCGATGAACTAGTGTTGTACCTAACACTCCCCAAAAGCTCACCCCAAAATGCATTCAGGTTGAATTCGCGGGGGACTTGGCAGTTCGGTAAATCCATACTAGGTGGAAAACCAAAGATAATGTTAAAGGTACCTAAGTTCAGTTCATATAATTGTCCCTGCAAATAAAATATGTATCTGGCTTGACAATGAGGCCCTCTAGTGACCTCAACATGGAGTGTACTTGGGAATTCTTGGGTCAAGTTCCGATATGTATGCTCTTTGATTTCTAAAAAGTTTCCCATACCACCTCATGCAAATAACCATTGAATATCATCCAACATTCCTAACTGAGCTAACAGTTCCTCATGGTAATATCTAGTTATTACAACCATACGTTCATTCAAGTAATTATATCTAGCAACATGATCAGGATGTGTCAAACCAAGATGGTGAGGAATGTTACCTCTAGCACATGCATTGGTAGAGGTCCGGGATGTCCTTTGAGGTCGAGGTGGTGCTTGACTTGAAGAACCAACATCCTTAGTGCTCCTTTTTCTTTTGGTTGGTGCGATTGTTATAAAAACTAAAACAAAAATCAAAACTAAAAACTAAATTGAAAACTTTGAAGAACAAAATGAAGAAATTAAGGAAAAAGAAGCAGAATAAGAGAGGAAAATGATGGGTATGGCGGATGAGTGAGGTGAGATGAGTTTGAAGAAGAAAAAGAAGAAAAGAGATGAGATTTATGGGGAAAGAGAAAAGATTGAGTGAAAGGTGATGATTTTGGGTGAAAATGAGTGAAAATGGAGAAGAAATGAGCGAAGATTGAAGGTATTACCTATAGAGGATTTAGAAAGAGAAAATGGAGGTAGAGAGAGAGACTCGAGGTTGAAAATGAATTCTGAGGGAGATAAGTGGTCACTGCGGTCAAAAACCTAGATCGCAGGCCGTAGCAGTACATCACGGACTGTGGGGTTTACCATGATCAAACCGTGGGCGTATGCTGACAAAACTTTTTTTACCCTTCTATTTCTTTTTGTTTTTCTTTTCACAAACTGCAAAAATAGTAAAAAGACAAGCTAAGGAAAGAAAAGGAAAAAGAGTTTGGGTTGCCTCCTAAGAAGCACTCTTTTAAGGTCAAGAGCTTGACCTTTCTTCTATGCCTGGTCCGGATCAGTAAGTGTATGGACATTGGCTTTATTAAGGACCACAAAGTCGAACTTCTTCAGTCGAAAGTACCATCTTAAAAGTTCTGGTTGAAAGTCCTTCGTTTTCATGACATAGTGTCATAATGCATTATCTGCATATAAAACAAAGCGCACTTGTGGCCTATCAGGCGGGTTAATATCAACTTGTTCAACCCCCAAATCAAAATATGCGTCAAATCCTTCTATAAGGGGCATAGGGAGAACAACTTGTGTGAACTTGCAATAGTCACTTATAGAAGGCTTGTTAGGAACTGGGACCTCAACCTCAGGTGTGTTAGGTGGCATAGGAGCAGCAAAGTCCATTTTAACATACCTTTCGTCAGGGTCCTCATGAGAAATCCAGTCATAATCAGGAGAATTTTCATAATTCAAGACATCCTCCATGTCAATCTCAGGGGAAAGGGACAATGTATCCAACAAAGAAGAACTAGGAGAAACCACGTCTTCCTTCGTATGACAAAACACAGCATAGCATCCTTCCACCTCAAATGTAATTCGTCCCTTTCTTACATCAATGTGGCAATTAGCTGTAGCCAAAATGGGCCGACCTAGGATAATTTGTGCATCATCTGTCTCAGGCATATCAACTATGATAAAGTCCTCCAACACACAAATATCTCCTATATTGACTAGCACATTATCTAATCTACCTATGGGTTACGTCAAAGAGCCGTCATCTAACTGTAGTGAAAAGGGTGTGGCTAGTAATGGTCCTAGGTGAAGCTTATGAAGTAAAGAATATGGCATTATACTTATGCTTGCACATATATCACATAAAGCTCTCTCAATTTCCACCTTTTCCACAATACAGGGGATAGAGAAACTACATGGGTCAAGTAGCTTAGGTGAAAAAACTGTGGGGATCTTTATAGTGTCATTCTCTACCGATGTGGCAATTTTGCCACCATTGTTTCTCTCCTTACTTTCAGCCATGATTATTTCTCTACCCTCTTCCATTGGTATATCCTCAAGGTTAATTAAGTCCTCTACTTTTTCCTTCAAGGAGGCACAGTTACAATGCTATTGAGGGTTAGGTTCGGACTTGCTAGAAAGTCTATCTAGGGGCGTAGATGAAAAGCTAGCATTTTGGGCAATCTAGGCTTCCAACATCCTAATGAGTTATAAGCACATCAACCTTTGAGGCTAATTGCTTGATATACTCATCTTGTTTTTGTTGCGCCATAAGCATACTTTCCATCATTGCTTCTAAATTGGACTTTTGGGGTACTTAAGAAGGAAATGGGGGTCTTTAAAAACTGAGAGGTGGTCTAGCATTCATAGAGGGCATCTACGATGGGTTTGGATTAGACCTATAGGAGAAATTCGGATGATTCTTCTAGCCTGGATTATATGTACTAGAATAAAGGGTCATTGGCCGGTCTCGGGTTGAAGTTTTCAACATAGTTAACTTCACTAGAGTATTGGGAAAAGGGCTCCCAACTTGACAATTCAAAGTTACATGCTCAATAGAACCACAGATTTCACAAGGGGAATGCGCACTAGAATTTACAGTATTAACATTCATTCGGTCTAGTCTTTGAGTTATAGTATCTACTTTAGTAGAAAGTAAAGTAAATGCATCAACTTCAAGCTTACCTCCAACCCATTTGGGTTGGCCTCGCTTGGTGGACCATTGAAAGTTGTTAAGTGCCATCTCCTTAATTAGATTATAGGCTTCATCCTCAGTTTTGTTTATCGAGGTTCCTCCTACTGCCACATCAATAGTAGACCTCACAGGTTAGGTCACACCATTATAAAAGGCTTGGATAATCATCCAATGCTGAAGACCATGATGAGAGCATAAGCACAGCAAATCTTTAAACTGCTCCCAGGTTTCATAAAGCATCTCTTCATGTTCTTGCGTGAAGTTGGTGATCTGATTTCTCAAACTTGTTGATTTGCTCGAAGGGAAAAACTTGGCGATGAAGGCTCTTATCAACTCATCCCAAGTGGTAATGCATCCAAACGGCAAGGAGTGTAACCAAGCCCTTGCTTTATCCCTCAATGAGAAAGGAAATAAGCACAGGCGAATCGCATTAATGGAGACTCCATTAAATTTTAATGTATCACACACCTCTAAAAAGACCAAGAGGTGTAGATTCGGGTCCTCCAAAGGCGTTCTTCCAAACTAGGGTTGTTGCACCATTGAAATGAGTGCTGGTTTGAGCTCGAAATTGTTGGCATCAACAGTAGGGCGAGCGATGCTTGAAGCGATCCCTTGGACTCCAGGGGTAACGAAGTCTCGAAGTGTCCTTCTTTGGTCACTTCTTTTTCCCACCATGTTTGTTGGATTCCTTCTTACCTCGCGTCTTTGTTCTTCAATCCTTTACTTCTTCCTCCTTAAGCGGAAAGTCCTTTCTATCTCAGGCTCAGGTTCGTACAAGATTAGACTTCGCATAAACAGGAAAAATTCCTACAAGCACTATCACCAACACTACCAGCGCAATCAAATAAGAAAATAAAAAGAAAATAAAAGAAAAAGGCAATAAAATACTTAGTCCCTTTCGTAAGACTAACTCAATAGTTAACATATTGATCTCCGGTAATCGGGCCAAAAAACTTAACCACTGCCGCAAGCGCATGGGTAGTCATAGTACAGATAAAAAGATCACTCCTTAGGGACCAATGTAATCCATCGGGTTTTCTCTACCAAAATATGCTAAGTAAAATTCTAATTTAAGAGGGTCTGATTTAACAACTTCTAATTCACTAATTTTTAAATCAACTAAGGAACATGTCTAGGAATTCATGTAGTTATGAAAGTTGATTGGATCAAAATGATAAGGATGTGCTTTTCGCTAACCGGTTAACTTCGAGGATGTGCAATCTATCCAAAATTTTAGTCTATTCTTTCAAACTCAACCAAACTTGGCTAAACTAAGCAAAAGTCATTCTTTCAAACTAATTTGTCTTAATCCAAGTTAAATATCTTCGATTACAGTCTATGTCCTCCCAACATGCAAATCTCTCTTTTGAGACGATATTATGTCAGGTTTTATCAAGCAGTCTAATAATCAAACGTCACCTTTCAATTTTTCACTGAATTGTTTCAAGTGTACAAGCAAATTTTAGCCAAAAATTCACTCACAACATGATAATCACGTGATAGAATGAAATCAAACCAATCATGAAAATAAGTACAATTCTTTAGATTAAAACATGATCCAGCTATACTTTCATAAATTACTACATCCCTAGACAAAATAAAAACTTCTCGCTTATGATTAGGGATTGAACAACTAGCCAACAGTTTACGAAATCTAAGCAGAAGGGCTTGATTGAGAATAGCCTTCAATCAAGGGCTTCAAACTGCCTCAAGATCAAACACTCACGCTCAAGATTTCTCATCAATATAAATACCAAACTGAAAATCTAAACTAAAAAGAACAAAAATTTGAGAAAGAAGATAAACTATGCTACTCTTGTATGCTTTCTATCGATATCTCTATGCATATGCCCTTATCTTCTACCACTGAACAAAGCCCTTTCATAGGAGAGCTCGAATGTTTTCAGCCACACAATCGAAGGAAGACAAAGAGGTAACAGTTTCTCAACTCACCACCATCCGATCGTGGTCTGGGCTGGAACCAGTTTTCTATTGTTTTGTTGCTCTACGAGCATAGCATCACATTGGTATCTATAGGGGAGGTCAAAATACACCCATTAAAGGTCAAATGCTAAGTAAAAAGGCCTAAAATCCTGTAAAATATATCAAACAACCATACCCAAGCATAAATCGAAAATAAGAGTATAAGCAATAATATTAAGCATGTAATTCTCCTAAAAATGTAGCAAAATAGCCCTAAAAATGATGTATATATTAAGCACTTATCAACCCCACAAGAAAGGACCTACCTAAATGGACAGGAGATTTCTCCACTCAGTTGGGCCGAATGGAAAGAGTCCTCTTCCATTAGAGTTTGGTCGAATGGAGAGGTATCCCTCTCCCATTCGGTTAACTGAATGCAGAGGGAGGACTCCCTCTACTCGGTCAACCAAATCGAAAGGGAAGCCTTTTCATTCAGTAACCCAAATGGCAGAGAGTCCCCTCTCCTATTCGAATAGCTGGATAGAGAGGGAAGAGTCCCCTCTATTTAGCCAATCGAATAGAAGGGGAAGCCCTTCCATTCAGTCAACTGAATGGGAGGGAAATCCCTCTCTTATTCGCTCAGCCGAATGAAAAGGGCACTCCCCTCCATGCGGTTAGCCAAGTAGGAGGGAGATCCCTCTCCCATTCGGCCTGCCGAGTGAGGGGGCCAACCTGCCATGCAACCCACTCCATTCGGCCATGTAAGAAAAGAATGATTTTGTTTGTTCGTTGACCACATGAATACGGGTAATACAAGAACATCTTCGCACTCTACTCGCACATCAGATTATGAAAAGAAATCCATCAAAATAAGCAAAGAAAAGCGTAAGCACAGAGGGCCACGAGTTATGCCGCATCGAAAACTCTTGTGGTGTCGAATTGGCAAAGTTTAATGATTCATTGATAATAAAAACTTCAATGACACGATGAAAACAAGTGAAAGCAACAACAAAGATACCGATGTCATGGCACGAATACACATTAAATAGGGGATATGCTCCCGTTACAAGTAAGCAAAAACAAAGATAAAGATGCTAAGGTGCTTTAACTCATTGGTGATGAATAAGAGATTGTAGTTGATATGACATTAAGAGCACGAAGCCAAATTAAGTTCCCTTTTAGATGAAGGAACGCTTTTCTTCTTCTTGGGAAGGAGTTGTCTCTACCCTGGGGTAACGCTAAATTCTTCGTCTAAGAAGTTGATCTCTTTCTCCTTGGGAAGACAAAAGGGAAATGTTGAAGAACCTGAACTTTCCACACCTTCACAAGCAACCAGGACAGTGGTTCTCTTGCCAACGTGATCGACTAAGTCGGTCTGCATTAGCATCTAACCAAATCTCAAAACTCTCCCAGCAGAGCCTCTCCAAAGCCTTCATCAAATCTTGAGCTACGAGAGAGGAGACGATCCAAAAATGAGTTGCCTCGCGAAGAACGGAGGCATAGATGAGCAACTGCATTGTTTAAGGAATCCTAACATCATATGCGTAGCGCTTATCTTTGGCTTTTGTGAAGAAAGGATAGAGCAATAGCCAATGGGGTGTAAGAGGTCTCGGTGGAGGGATTAGGGGCTCCGCACAAAGTTTCCTAAAGTCAAACCGCGATAGGAGGAGCTCGGCGTCCTCCCGCTCCTGAGAAAGGAGATTCAGTGCTTGGACATTTTGGATATGTGAATGAATAGCAACTCAAGTGAAGGCATTGAACATATCTATAATGCTTTCCTAGGAAGGAGAACGTAAATCCACATCTCATCCGAACACCTCAAAAGGCATTTTGTTAAGATGTAAGGGGCTAAATGATTGGAATATTTAATGACCTGTCCAATGGGAAGACGACACACGGCATTGACCAAGTTGACACGGAGTCATAGTTGACTACAAGGAAGATGGAAGGATGTTAAAGGGATAAGTTGACCTCCTTAGTAGAGAAATTACTCTCCTACCCTTAGGTGCGAAACTTAAGGCTATAAATGCCCCAACTTTTCCTATTTAGGAGGACTTTTTGTTACTTTTCACTTTAGAAAACTTAAGAACCTCACTATATTCTTTCCCAAAACAGTAAACTCCCTCTTTTTCTCTCTGTTGTTTTCCCTCTCTCTCTTTGCTTCCTTAATTCTTTTTAAGACTGACTTGAGCGGTAGATGAGCCTTCCTTAGGTAGAACACCCAAGTTTGAACTTCGTGCAGGTCATCGGAGGGAAGACACTTCAGCATGTACGATCGACTGGTACGTCAGCCACACTTAAGTCCAAGCATCACCACCGTTCAAGTAAGTTTATTTTGAAACAGTCATAATGATCGGCTCTGGGTTGAGGCCTATGGTTTTTAAGGAGGCATTCAGATTCTGTGGAAAGACGAGGATCTTCATCTCTCTCTTCTTCAATCCCATGCCTCGTTTGTGACTATAGAAGTACAACAAAAAGGAGTTTACCCTTCGTTCTTGATAGCGATTTATGAGAATCTGATACAATAACATTATGAGGAGCTATGGCGTGAATTGGAGAGTTTTAAGGGAATGACCGATAGGCCTATGCTCCTTACGGGCAATTCGTGAGACTCAAAATCTTAAGGAATTTGATCGTGGGGGATGCTACAATGACGTATGAGATTCAATCATTTTATTGAGAATAATGGCCCAATTGATCTTGGTTTTTCTATATCAAAATTAACATGGACTAGGGGCAAGTCTTGGCTAACACGTAACAGCACTAGGATATATAGAGCTTTATGTGATATTGAGTGGAGATCACGGCTTCAAGAAGGCAGTGTTAAGCACCCGGTACATGGTTGCTCTGACTATTGCTATTGTTGGTGAATCCTGTGGGTTTTATGCCTTCCTCCTTAGATCCAAATTGTTTAAATTTTTAGCAGCTTGGCTGGAGCATCGAAGTATAAGCCATTCATTCTACAAAATACGATCAGATTTATCTATGAACCCAGCTTTGAGCCATCTTATTGCTAATCTTCAAGTGTGAAATAAAAGTCTTTGGCAATCTATTTAGATGGAAACGAAAGATATGGGCTCGGCTAGAGGGAATTCAACATAAAATGTTATCTTCTCAAGCTGGAGGGTAAGATGAGAAACAAATTAAATGAGATCCTCAACCAAATTGATCTTCTATGGTTCAAAAAGTCAAGACCATAAGCCATTATGATGGTGACAGAAACATTAGGCACTTTCTCCTCAGTACTATTATTTGGATCAAGCAAAACTGGATTCAATCCATGTAGAATGTTGAAGGGACTTGGGTTTCTGATCGAAGCAAAGTTAAGAGGTTAGTGGTACATTATTTTTCTTCTTTGTTTACTGATGCCTTTTTGTCACCCAGTTAAGGTGACTTTATGAGTGGTAGCTTTTCCCATCTATAACCATTCCAAATTGAGGAATTTTCAAGCCTAGTTACTTGCAAAGATATCTTGGTCTCTTTGAAAAGTATAGGGTTGCTTAAGGCTACCGGTTTAGATGGTTTTCGCACTCTATTTTTCAGAAATTTTGGCCTCTTATTAGGGGCAAAGTGCGTGATCTTACACTGAGTGTGCTCCAACGGCACCTCTACCGGAGGGTCTGAATGGTCTGAATGATACTTTTATTTCCCTCATTCCAAAAGTTGATAATCTGCAGCTTATGATCCAGTTTAGGCCCATTAGCCTCTGCAATGTTCTTTATAAGATCAGTACAAATGCAATTGTGCAAAAGTTGAAGATTGTTATATCCGATCTCATCGCCTTGACTCCGCTTAATTTTGTACTCGGTGACAGATTGGTGATAATATAATCATCATGCAAGAGTCAATTCATATCATGACGAAGAAGCAAGGTAGAAAAGGGGTCATGGCTGTCAAAATTAATTTGGATTGGGTTTCATTCAGGAAACTTTTATGAAGATGTGTATCCCTAAACACCTAGTGGATCTTATTAAGCACTATGTTTCTTCCTGTTCCCATAATTTTTTTTGGAATGGTGAGCCGATTTAGAGACTAAGAGATTTGTTTTACCTCTGAGTGCATTTAGCAAGGGGACCCATTGTCTTCGCATCTTTTTTGTGGCATGTGTGGATCATCTTACTCATTTAATTAAAGAGGCCATCCAAGTTAAGAGGCGCACTCCCATTGCTGTTTGTAAGGGGGTATGTCATATCGAACTTACTGTTCACGGATGAAAATCTTTTTTTTTTTTTTAAGCTAGTGTCAAACAAGCTCAAGTTATCAAAGAATGTCTTGATAAATTTTGTGTTCCCTCTACTCAGAAGTTCAATTGGGCCAAGTCACACAAGCTTTTTCCCGCTAATATAGATGAAGTTTCAATGTCCTCAATTTGCAGTGTCTTAGGCATGAGAAGTATAGATGATCTCTCGCGGTACCTTGATGCACCTACGCTTCATCGATTGGTCGTAGAATCCTAGTTTTAGTATGTCATTGAAAGGATTAATAGCGAGTTAATGCGGGCGGAAAACCAAATGCTTATCTCGGGCGGGACAACCTTGTTAATTAAGTTAACGATGAACTCAATTCCATCATATTCTATATAAACCATTACATTACCGAGATCTATTTGCGATGATCTGCATAGGAAAATTAGATGGTCCCTTTGGAGGGGGTGGACGGATATCTAATGAGCGGAGGGCTTATCTAGTTAAGTAGGATGTTGTCGTAATGCCCTAACAAGATGGGGCCTTGTGTTTAAGTCTATGAGACAGCTTAACATCGCTTTTTTTTTGGTAGATTGGGGTGGCAAACTCTTTCTAATGAGGGTGCTCCTTTGGCTAGGATTTTGAGAAGTAAAAATTGTCAGGTTCGCATTGAGCTTGAGGCATTTCACACAAAAAATAATGCCTCTGACCTGTGGAGGGAAGTCATGGATAGTGCTGAGGCCCTTCGACAAGGACTGCGTCCAGCTATAGGTAATGGTCGCTCCGCCTTGTTCGACATACCGGTGGGTTGATGGGAAGCTGTTATTAGAAGAGGCGACATCATCACCAAAATTGGATGTCCTCTTCTTAACGGTTAGTAATTAATAGGTTGAAGAGTTTGCATGGCAATAAGAGCATTTTGGTTGTTTCCTTCTAAAATACTTCGAAAAATTGCTTTTTTAACTGGTTATGGAGGCATATGATCGTGGTTTGCTCTTTTGGGGACCATCCAAATTATGTGAGGGTTGTGAATTCTCACAAGTACACGGTTAATCGTTGTAACGTTTGCAGGTATCGTCCTCAGGGATGAGTTATGAGATTAGATTACAAAAACTTAAAATTAGATGCTAATTAACTAACTCTAAGGTTAAGTTATTCTACAAATTGATAGACCAAATAAACAAAGTAAATTCAGAAAATTAGGAACAATAATTTAAATTGCAAGGAATACAGATAAATAAAGCTGAAGCACCAAATTGTAAGCAAGTCAAGCCTCCGACACTTAGTTGAATGTTGAATTCATTCACTTTGTCAAACAGCAGTAGAATTCGTTTGTAGCAGCGAAATAAACGAAGGCAACGAACCAACAAAATCGAAAACAGAGCTTGATAGAGGTATCAAATCCCGACAAATGCAACTTCAAATACCCAGAAATTTTGCTCAGATTGAACAAGAGCATGAGGGTATTACAAATTTGAGAGCTTATACAACTGAACTGATTACAAACGTGAAAGCAAAAAATCGAATGAGAAACCAAATTTTCAAAATTGAGATTAAAACCGAAGATGGAAAGAGCCATTTTTTTGGGAGAATTTTTCATTCCCCCTACTCTGCCATTGAAGCCCCCTAAAGCTCCCGAAGTCGTCGTTCTCGAATCCCTTTGACTGCCCCCATAATTGCCTTGAAACTATCGGGATAATGATGATGATAATTATGGAACATGAAAGAGGGAAGAGAGAGAGAGAGAAACGGTTGAAAAATGGCAGATGAAACGCCATGGCCAGCCATACTCTGTTCTATTCGGTTTCTTTGGGTCAGTCTGGGGCTGTACGAAGGAACAAGGAAGAAGAACGAGAATGAAGGGGATGGGACTGCTAGTCACGTGCTGGAATTTTAAGTGAGGGAGGGAGATGTAGGCTGAGACATAGGGAGGCAGTGAAGGGACAAAGAGAAAAGGGAAAGAAGGGACCGGCCCAAAGGGAGAAAAGAGAGGAAAAAGAAAAGAAGGAAAAGGAAGAAGAAACCGGGCTGCTGGGCCAAGAAAGAGAAGAGGGAGCGTGTGGGCCTATGCCGAACTGGGCCAAGCAGAAGAGAAAGAGCACAGGCCGGTTTGCTGGGAAAAGAAGGAAAAGGCTAGCCTGGGCCAAGAGAGAAAGAAGAAGGAAGGGAAGCAAATGGGCCAGGCCCAAAAGGAGAAAAAGAAAATAGGGAGGACAGATCGGGCTGGGCATTTGGGCCGCTTATTGGTTGGGTTTTTCTTACTCTTCTATTTCCTCTCTTCTTTTCTTGATCCAATTCTTGACTATTTTCCAAATTTTCAAAATTCCTACAAAATAAGAAAAATAACATTAAAATTCTGATTTAGTAATTTATTTTGAGCAAATATTAGATAATAAAATGGCATAAAATATCATAATTTTAGATCGAACAAATACCCCCACACCTAAATTTTGCTCGTTCTCGAGTAAAACAAAACTAAAAAGCCTAGAAAAACAAAACAAAATCCTAACTCACTTTCGTAGGAATCACTGTTGCATTCAGCATGTGCAACAAGCCCTTTAAACCCCTAGGTTACCCCTAGTGGATGAGGAAGGTCTCGTGAGGGATTGCAGAAGATATACCCACAAAATCTATAAAAAGAAAACAGAAAACAAAACAAAAAAAAATCGAAAAACTCTTTGTTATCAAAAATTAATATGTACAAAGTTGGGGAACAGATTATATACACATTCCGATCAACTAAATCACCCACATGGCAAAGATATTCGTATGCATATAAAGACAATGTACTCATCAAGGCTTCGTACCCCATGAATGTCATCAAAGCACTAACTTTTCATCCCACTTATACACAAAAGCGTTGAATCCTTCCCTGTGCTCGTGTGGATGTGTCTCATCATCCTAAGGTTTAGATTTACCAAAATCAAACTCAATCCCACTTGACTGACACAAATTACATTATTGACGTAACAACATAGGAAGCAAGCTTTCCCAGTAGCAATATTATCTCAAAGAGTACCACTCAGTAGCGCATGCCTCAAAGGGTTGCTTGTCATTCCAAATTTTATTTCATTTCCTTTTTCTATTCTTTCTTCTTTTTTCAGTTTTTTTTTCATTTTTTTCTCTTTTTTTTCATTCATTTTTTTCTTTTTCCTTTTCTCTTTTGTTTTTCAAGACAAAACTCAAAGTAATTGTGTCTAAAACAAGTGGAAGAGCCGATCATGAAAAACTAAGACCTTAAGACAATGAGGATGAAATAAATAGGGATTGGATTACTAGCAACAATGAACAAATAGGATTAGAATTAGTGCTAAGTATGACACACTGAGGACAAAGATCTAACATGCACATCATACGTATATACAAGCTAAAAATCAAAGTACAAGGGAATTTAAGTTGATCAGAATAGTACTAAACTTCTCCAAAATAAAACAAAAAAACTTTTTGGATTTTCAATGTTTTTTTGTTTTTTTTTGAAGCAGAATTTCCCCACCCCCACACCTATTCCGAGCAATGTCCTCATTGGGAGTAGAAAGAAACATAAAACCACAAAAACAAAACTGAAAAAGAAAACAAACAAAAACAAAACTCACAAAGACACGACTCAAAATCAAATAATCAACATATATACAAAAAGAAGAACAAAAAGAACCAACTATACAAAAGGAAAGGAAAAACAGAAAAAGAGTAAAAGAGAGAAGGGATGAAAAGAAGTTCTTTAGCAAACCAGGTAGGGTGCTAGGTACACCCGAGCTATCATCTCAATACATCACTGAGCAGGACTCGGCTCACGGAGTATCAGACACTCCACTTCTTCCTTGCTAGGTAACTCCAGAAATTGTTTCAATCTTTGGCCATTCACCTTAAAAGTAGCACCACTGTCAGGGTCCTGAATTTCGACTGCACTATAAGGGAAAACACGTGAGACAATGTAAGGACCAGTCCATCGGGACCTTAACTTTCCTTGAAACAAATGGAGCATAGAGTCATACAAGAGCACTTTCATTCTCGGAGCAAACTCTTTCCGAAGGATACGCCTATCATAAAACAACTTCGCCCTTTTTTTATAAGAACGAGCACTCTCATAAGCCTCAGCTCTAATCTCATCAAGCTCATTCAGTTGCAGTCTACGCTCTTCACCAGCCTCAGTCAAGTCATAGTTCAGTTTCTTAATGGCCCACCAAACTCTATGTTCTATTTCCACAGGGAGATGACAAGGCTTACCATAAACAACCCTATAAGGTGACATACCTAAGGGAGTTTTGAAAGTTATCCTATAAGCCCAAAAAGCATCTACGAGTTTATCAGCCCAATCCTTTCTATTCCTGCTCACGGTCTTTTCAAGAATCTGCTTCATTTGCCGATTGGACACCTCGACCTAACCGCTGGTTTGGGGATGATAGGGGGTAGCAAGTCTATGGACAATGGAATACCTCTTCAGTAAGGCATCAAAAGACCTATTATTGAAATGGGTACCCTGATCACTAATAATAGCACGGGGCATGCCAAATCTAGTAAAGATATTCTCCCTTAAGAACTTTACAATAACTTTAGCATCATTAGTCTTAGAAGGGATGGCTTCAACCCATTTAGACACATAGTCCACAGCTAGCAAAATATACTCATTCCCAAAAGATGATGGAAATGGTCCTATGAAGTCTATACCTAACACATCAAAAATCTCCACGATAATGACAGGACTCAGTGGCATCATATCCCGCCTGCTGATTCTATCCAACTACTGGCACCTAGGGCAACTCTTACAGTGCTCAAAAGCATCTCTAAATAGAGTAGGCCAGTAAAAACCACTTTAAAGAACTTTGGTTACAGTCTTCCTACCACTAAAATGCCCCCTACATGCCTAGTCATGACAGAAAGAAAGGACACTTCTCACCTCATGGTCGAAAATACACCTCCTAAACATTTGGTCAGAACAGTACTTGAATAAATAAGGGTCATCCCAAACAAAGAACTTCACAAGGTGAAAGAACCTATCCCTATCATTCTTGGTCCAACTCTCAGGAATCCTACCGGCAACTAGGTAGTTAACAATATCAGCATACCAAGGATCGGGGTGGACAGCATACAACTGCTCATCAGGAAAGTACTCAGAAACAGTCGACTTACTTTCTTTATCAGATAGAATCCAAGACAAATAAGCAGCTACAAGGTTTTCAGAACCTTTCTTGTCTTTGATTTCACAGTCAAACTCTTGCAACAGCAATATCCATCTAACAAGTCTAGGCTTAGCATCCTTCTTAGAAAGAAGATGCTTAAGAGCAGAGTGGTTAGTATAGACAATCACATGAGACTCAATCAGATAAGGTCTAAACTTCTCAAACCCAAAAATCACAGCCAAAAATTCTTTCTCAATCACAGTATAGTTCAGTTGGGCATCATTCAAAGTGTGACTAGCATAGTAAATCATATGGGCCTTTTTATCAACACGCTGTCCTAAAACAACCCCAACAGCATAATCAGAAGCGTCACACATCAATTCAAAAGGTTCTCCCCAGATGGGAGGATGAAGAACAGGAGCAGAAGTTAGGGCCTCCTTAAGCTTAGTGAAGGCCACAAGACATTCATCAGAAAAATAAAAAGGCACATCTTTAGCTAGCAGGTTAGATAAGGGCTTTGTAATCTTACTAAAGTCCTTAATGAAGCGACGATAGAAGCCAGCATGTCCAAGGAAAGACCTCACTTCATTCACACAGGTGGGAGGCGGAAGATTAACAATCAAATCAGTCTTAGCCTTGTCGAGCTCAATTCCATCTTTAGAAATAACATAGCCTAAGACTATTCCCTTTCTAACCATAAAATGGCATTTCTCCCAATTCAAAGTCAAATTTTTCTCCCGACACCTTTCTAACACTTTTCTCAGATTAGACAAACAGTCATCAAAGGAAGACCCAAACACAGAGAAGTCATCCATGAAATTTCCAAGCAGTGTTCAACTAAATCTGGGAAAATGGAAATCATGCAATGCTGAAAGGTAGCAAGGGGCATTGCACAGTCCAAAAGGTATACGTCTAAAGGCATAGGTTCCAAATGGGTAGGTAAAAGTAGTCTTCTCCTGATCCTCAGGAGCAATAGAGATCTGGGTATAGCCAGAGTATCCATCTAAAAAGTAATAGAAGGAATATCCAGCCAACCTCTCTAACATCTGGTCCAAGAAAGGAAGGAAAAAGTGGTCTTTCCTAGTGGCAGCATTCAATTTTCTATAATCTATGCAAACACGCCACCCAGATTGCACACGAGTAGGGACTAACTCGTTCTTGTCATTCCTAATCACGGTAATCCCGGTCTTCTTAGGAACAACTTGAACGGGGCTAGCCCACTCACTATCAGAAATTGGGTAAATGATCCCATGGTCCAACCACTTTAGCACTTCTTTCCTAACCACTTCCTGAAGAGTAGGGTTCAAATGCCTTTGACGGTCACGATAGGGCTTAGCATTGTCCTCTAAATGAATTCTATGTTGCACAATGGAATGAGTAATGCCCTTAATATCCCCTAAGGTCCAACCCAAGGCTTCCTTATTCTCTCTAAGTAGAGCAATCAACTTAGTCTCTTGGTCCCGTCTAGGTCAGAAGCAATAATGACAGGCAAAGATTCATTGGAGCCTAGAAATACATACTTAAGAGAATCAGGAAGGGGTTTTAGTTCAAGAGCAGGAGGGGAAACAGTTTCAGAAGCAGATTCAGAAGTAGCAGTGAGCAAACAATCAGCAGTAGAGTACAAGTCATCAAACTCAAAAGCATCATACTCAGGCTTATCATTCACAAGAAAGGACTCATGCTCAACAACAAACACATCATCATAAGCATCATCAAGTATAGAATTTTCTACCCAGTGAAGAGTAGAGAACTCCATATCATCAAAACTAGAGGGCTGCCTTTGCAGATTAAAAATGTTCAACTCTACAGTCATGTTACCAAAAGACAGTCTCATCATGCCATTCCTGCAATTAATGAGGGCATTGGCAGTGGCCAAGAAAGGACGCCCTAGAATCACGGGGATTTGACTAGCAAAGTTAGACACCATCTTAGTCTCAATCACAACAAAGTCCACAGGGTAAATGAATTCATCCACTCGGATTAACACATCCTCAACTATCCCTCTAGGCATCTGGTCGACATATTAGCTAATTTAATGACCATCTTAATAGGCTTAAGCTCACCTTACCCTAGCATCTCATACTCAGTGAAGAGAATTAAGTTGACACTGGCCCCTAAATCAAGCAAAGCTCTATGAACGAGCGGGTCCCCTATAACTATGAAAATAGTAAGGCAACCAGGTCCTTATACTTCACTGGGATCTGATGAGATATAATAGAACTCGCACTAGAGGCTAAGAAAGCCTTCTTAGAGACATTGGTAGCTCTCTTGGTTGTGCACAGATCCTTTAAAAACCTAGCATATGGAGGCATCTGCTGAATAGCATCGAGTAAAGGAATGTTGATCTTGACTTGAGAGAAGGTCTCTCTCATCTTCTCAACATGGGCTTGGTCATTTTTCTTAAGCCTATGGGGAAAAGGAGGCAAAGGCATATGGACTTTTCCAGAAGAAGAAGGAGAAGAAGAAGAATAATAATGATCCTTAGAAGGAGAAGGGTCAACTGACTCGGAGGAGTCTTTCTTTTCAAGCTCATCTTTTTTAGACGGTAACTCAAAAGAATGGTAAGAAGTATCAGAATCATTGGGGACACCATCAGTAGCATCTTCTGACTCACTGGATGAGCCAGTCGGTGAAGAAGAGGAAGAAGATTTCTCAACAAATTGGTGAGGATGCCTAAAGGACTCATTGGGACTTCTAACCTGGTTATCAATCTCTCGACCAGAATGGAGAGATATCACTGCATTCACTTTCCACATAAACTCACTAGGGTTACAGAAGATGAAGAGGTGTGACCCTTAGGGTTCACCTTAGGCTGACTTGAAAAAGTACCTGGTTCCCTAGAAGATGATGCTAACTGGGAAAACTATTCAGTCATCATTCTCATCATTCTTTCCATGTTAGCATTAATCATTCTCTCCACATTATTATTAATTCTCCTCTCCATTTTATCAAAATCACTGTAACCAGGAGGAGGTTAAACTTGAGCTACAGGAGGTGAAGGTCTAGGTGCATTAGGTACACCTGAAAAAACCAGTCTCTGAAAGGAACTAGAAGGGTGAGAGACGGGCTGGGAGTTAGGAACTGCAGCATTTGGTCCATTACTCCAAGAGAAATTAGGGTGATTTCTCCACCCTAGATTATAAAAAGGAGAGAAAGGGTCGTTCTTAGGTCTCTGAAAGGCCATACTTGCTTGCTCTTGCCCAGTTGCTAATTGGTGAGCAAAGTAGGGATAAGCACTTAATGAATAATCTAAGGCCTGACAATGAGAGCAAGACACTGAAGAAGTCTGGGATAACTGAGTCATTTGTGGAGTCAATCCTTTCAACATATTTTCTAAAGCAGCAACCTTAGACTCCAAGTAACTCAGATCAGAGACAGAATGTAACCCACCCCTTGCAATCCTAGAACCTAAACTGCCATCCCGAGCGGTTTTTCACTGCATAGTTTTCTCAGCTAAGTCCTCTAGAAATTCCCAAGCATCTGTGGCGCTCTTAGAAAGAAAGCCACCCTAACACATAGAGTCTACCATGGTCCTCGTCTGTTGGCCAAGTCCTTCATAAACAATCTGGCACAAACGTGCCTGGTCTAGACCATGATGGAGACACTGAGCCAACAAATTCATGAACCTATCAATATATTTTCAAAATGATTCCCTATCGAGTTGCACAAATTGATTAATCTCATTCCTTAGCTTAACAGTCTTGACATTAGGAAAATATTTTCTTAAGAACAATCGTACAAAATCATTCCAAGAAGTTACAGAATTAGCAACCAAGCCATACATCTAACGTTTAGCAGAATCTTTCAAAGCAAAAGGAATTAAGTTCATTCGCACAACATCAATGGGAATATTAGGAAAATGCATCATAGAACAGACTTCTTCAAATTCCCTCAAAAACAAATAAGCATCCTCTAAACCAGTGAATTTAGGAAGCATCTGAGTATAGTGAGGTCTTAATTCAAAGGTCACATTCGGTCCAAGGTCAGGTATAGTGAAGCAAGATGGCAAAGCGGTCCTAGGAGGGTAGAAAATCTCACTCAAAAGTGTTTCTTGTGCCATTTCTTCTAATTCAAGCTTGGGTTCAGGTTCGGGTTCTAAGTCAGGGTCGGGTTCAATTCTCACAAGTCTATGATTTTCAAGATTTCTAACCCAACCAGTCATATAAATCCCATATCCTCACCAAAGATTCAGCAAAATGAATGATAAAACTAAAAACACTATTAAAACAGAAAATAAACAAAACAGAAATCAAAAGCACAAACACAAAGAAACTAAAAGAAAATAAGAAATAAAACTACACCTAAAAATTTAAACAGAAAATAAAATTCCTAAAATTAAAACTAAATATACAGCAAAATCCACACAATCACAAAGGACATAAATATAATTTTTCTCGAATTTTTTTCTGTCCATGAATAGTGCAGAATGCAAATAAAATATTAACTCTAAAATTCGCAGAAAAATCATGACAGCTCCAAAAATCCCAGAAAGATTCACACACACTCTAAAAATGATGCTGAATCTAGGAAAATTATCAAAACAGTAGAAATCACACCATAACAAGTCCAGAAAATTCAACTAGAATGCGAAAATTGGTGAAAAATCTGCACTGAGTTTTTTTTTCCTCCGAATTAGTTCTACCTTGCTTCTTTCGCTGCACAAAAACCAAACTAATTAGTACTGTTTTTCAACAATGAAAGCATCTAAAAATTAAAATTAAACTAATCCTAATGAAAATAAAAATCAAAATCAAAATATAAACTAAATTCAAAATTAAAACTAAACTAAACTACTAAAACAAAACTAACGACTCAATGAAAACTAAAACGAAAACAACTCTAATAATCAAACTACGACTCGATTGAACCAAATTTCACAACGCCGTCCCTGGCAACGGCGTTAAAAACTTGTTGTGAATTCCCGCAAGTATACGGTTAATCGTTGTAACGTTTGCGGGTATCGTCCTCAGGGATGAGTTATGAGATTAGATTGCTAAAACTTAAAATTAGATGCTAATTAACTAACTCTAAGGTTAAGTTATTCTACAATTGATAGACCAAATAAACAAAGTAAATTCAGAAAATTAGGAACAATAATTTAAATTGCAAGGAATACAGATAAATAAAGCTGAAGCACCAAATTGTAAGCCAGTCAAGCCTCCGACACTTAGTTGAATGCTGAATTCATTCACTTTGTCAAACAGCAGTAGAATTCGTTTGTAGCAGTGAAACAAACGAAGGCAACGAACCAACAAAATCGAAAACAGAGCTTGATATAGGTATCAAATCCCGACGAATGCAACTTCAAATACCCCAAAATTTTGCTCAGATTGAACAAGAGCATGAGAGTATTACAAATTTAAGAGCTTATATAACTGAACCGATTACAAACGTGAAAGCAAGAAATCGAATGAGAAACCTAATTTTCAAAATTGAGATTAAAACCGAAGATGGAAAGAGCCATTTTTTTGGGAGAATTTTTCATTCCCCCCACTCTGCCATTGAAGCCCCTTAAAGCTCCCGAAGTCGTCGTTCTCGAATCCCTTTGACTGCCCCCATAATTGCCTTGAAACTGTCGGGATAATGATGATGATAATTATGGAACATGAAAGAGGGAAGAGAGAGAGAGAGAAACGGTTGAAAAATGGCAGATGAAATGGCATGGCCAGCCATGCTGTGTTCTATTCGGTTTCTTTGGGTCGGTCTGGGGCTGCACGAAGGAACAAGGAAGAAGAAAGAGAATGAAGGGGATGGAACTGCTAGTCACATGCTGGAATTTTAAGTGAGGGAGGGAGATGTGGGCTGAGACATGCGGAGGCAGTGAAGGGACAAAGAGAAAAGGGAAAGAAGAGACCGGCCCAAGGGAAGAAAAGAGAGGAAAAAGAAAAGAAGGAAAAGGAAGAAGAAACCAGGCTACTGGGCCAAGAAAGAGAAGAGGGAGCGTGTGGGCCTATGCCGAACTGGGCCAAGCAGAAGAGAAAGAGCACAGGTCGGTCTGCTGGGAAAAGAAGGAGAAGGCTAGTCTGGGCCAAGAGAGAAAGAAGAAGGAAGGGAAGCAAACGGGCCAAGCCCAAAAGGAGAAAAAGAAAACAGGGAGGACAGGCCGGGCTGGGCATTTGGGCCGCTTGTTGGTTGGGTTTTTCTTGCTCTTCTATTTCCTCTCTTCTTTTCTTGATCCAATTGTTGACTATTTTCCAAATTTTCAAAATTCCTACAAAATAAGAAAAATAACATTAAAATTCTAATTTAGTAATTTATTTCGAGCAAATATTAGATAATAAAAGGGTATAAAATATCATAATTTTAGGTTGAACAAAATTGGATGTCCTCTCCTTAATGGTTACTAATTAATATGATGAAGAGTTTGGATGGCAATAAGAGCATTTTGGTTGTTTCCTTCGAAAATACTTTGAAAAATTGCTTTTTTAACTGGTTATAGAGGCATATGATCATGGTTTGCTCTTTTGGGGACCATCCAAATTGTGTGAGTTCACAATCAGATCTACTTTGCATATTATACATAACGAATCCCATTTGAAGAGGGACCCTGTTTGGTGGATTGTTTGGCACTCAAAGAATATTCCCCGAATCCAGATGTTCTTCTGGGGCATGATAAGTTAATGTCAAATGCCAATAGGTTTAGAACGAGTTGCTAACAATCCTACATGTATGGTTTGTAATGTCGATTATGAAGATGTGAACTATATTTTTTGGCACTGTCGTGAAGTGGCCCTTTTATAGGAGTTGTTTAAACACAAAGGTTTTGGAGTTAAAGGCTTTGATGGAATTTTCTTTCAATGCGTCCGACAAAATTAACTAATTACAATGTAGATGAGACTTAGGTCACCATGTTCAAAATCCTTTTATGGCACCTTTAGAAATCGTGCAACAACCATGCTTTCAAAACTTCCATTCCAGTTCCCTTATACAAGCTAGATTTCTTACAATCTCGATTCGAAAAGATACTTAAAGTTATTAAGGAGGATGTACTAATCGGGACTAACATCACAACACCTAGAGTTGAGACCTTTTGTGCAATGGCAGCTAGTGCAAGAAGGTTGGGTCTTTCTACACTCAAAACGGATAGCTAAGCAATATTCGGGCAAGGCTAGTGCGGGCGTCTTTAGAGTACATCATGGGGAGTGGCGAGGTGGTTATGTTGAGTGTATGGGTCTTGCACTTCAATGGAGGTAGAAATAAAGGGGGTCCTAAGATGTATGAAACCTGCGCATGAGCCGGGTTCAATAAACTTTGAATGCAACTAGACTCGTGCTGGTGTGTGTTCTTATAGAGGCTTCACATATTCCCCCCAGAGCATTTCCATCTTGTGATACAATCTAAAAGTGTAGTTTCATAGGGAAGGTGGGAAGTTCTTATCTTTCATTTGTTACAAGAAAGGCTAATCAAGTAGCGGATAAGTTGAACAATATTATGATGGGACTAGCTTCAGGCTTTATGTTTTTTCCCTCTCCTCCCCCCACTTGAGGTTAGTGAGGTCATTTCTATTGATGCTATAGGGATTGTTTGGCCTTCAATGATTCCTAATTAATTAATATGATTCCTAGTTAATTGATGTTTTCTTGGGTCACTTAGCCCTCTTATGCACCTAAAAATTAAAAAGGTAAAAATAACTTAATGGCATGTTGGAATAAAACTGAAAAATGTCGTTGTATTTTGGGCATGAAGCGATGAACTTTTCGAAATGTGTTTAGCCCTCTTTTGCACCCAAAAAATTAAAAAGATAAAAATAAGTCAATGACAGTTTGGAATAAAACTAAAAAATGTAGTTGTATTTTGGGCATGAAGTGATGAACTCCTCGAAATATGTTTAGCCCTCTTCCGCACCCAAAAAATTTTTTTTGATCAAAAGCCCCCAAAAAATTAAAATGATAAAAATAACTTAATGATATTTTGGAATAAAACTGAAATGGGTCTTTCTAAACTTAGAACGGATAGCTAAGCAATATTCGGGCAAGGCTGGTGCGGGCGTCTTTAGAGTACATCATGGGGAGTGGCGAGGTGGTTATGTTGAGTGTATGGGTCTTGCACTTCAATGGAGGTAGAAATAAAGGGGGTCCTAAGATGTATGAAACCTGCGCATGACCCGGGTTCAATAAACTTTGAATGCAACTAGACTCGTGCTGGTGTGTGTTCTTATAGAGGCTTCACATATTCCCCCCTGAGCATTTCCATCTTGTGATACAATCTAAAAGTGTAGTTTCATAGGGAAGGTGGGAAGTTCTTATCTTTCATTTGTTACAAGAAAGGCTAATCAAGTAGCGGATAAGTTGAATAATATTATGATGGAACTGGCTTCAGGCTTTATGTTTTTTCCCTCCCCTCCCCCCACTTGAGGTTAGTGAGGTCATTTCTGTTGATGCTATAGGGATTGTTTGGCCTTCAATGATTCCTAATTAATTAATATGATTCCTAGTTAATTGATGTTTTCTTGGGGCACTTAGCCCTCTTATGCACCCAAAAATTAAAAAGGTAAAAATAACTTAATGACATGTTGGAATAAAACTGAAAAATGTAGTTGTATTTTGGGCATGAAGCGATGAACTTCTCAAAATGTGTTGAGCCCTCTTTTGCACCCAAAAAATTAAAAAGATAAAAATAAGTTAATGAATATTACAATAAAACTGAAAAATGTAGTTGTATTTTGGGCATGAAGTGATGAACTCCTCGAAATATGTTTAGCCCTCTTCCGCACCGAAAAACTTTTTTTGATCAAAAGCCCCCAAAAAATTAAAATGATAAAAATAACTTAATGATATTTTGGAATAAAACTGAAAAATGTGGTTGTATTTTGGCCATGAAACGATGAACTCCTCGAAATGCCTTTTTGCCCCTCCAAGAGGAATCTAATCAAAGATAAAGAAAGAAAAATAAAAAAGGAAATGCTCCTACGCACTTTTATGGCTTTAGCCACAGCAATGGTCGTCTGTCAACTTCCGATGGCTGTTCTGATCCTCAATGCCCAAACTATTCATCTTCCCGCCAAAATCGTCTATCATCAAGTACCTCTCTCATCCACCTCCTCCTCCACCATCTCTATCCCCAATACCTACTTCTCTCTCTCTCCTCGCCGACAAATGCACCTCAATGCGCCAACTCAAGCAGGTCCATGCCCAGATGATCGTCTCTGGTCGCATCCAAGACAACTACGCAGCGAGCAGGCTTCTCTCTTTTTGCGCCATTTCGGTTTCTGGGGATATCAATTATGCTGTAAAGCTCTTCAATTGGTTTCACGAACCCAATAATTTTATGTACAATACCATGATTCGAGCCCTAGCAACTTCTGTACATCCCTATAATGCTTTGTTGCTGTTCAAAGAAATGAGGAGGATGGGTGTTTTGCCGGGCAAGCATACGTTTCCTTTCATTTTGAAGGCGTGTTCGAATTTGAAGTTGCTTGGTTTCTGTAAACAGGTTCATTCCCATGTGCTGAAGTTTGGGTTGGATTTGGATTTGCATGTTGTCAACGGGTTAGTGAGGGCGTATGGTGTGACGGGCAGTATGGGTGATGCGCGCCAAGTGTTTGACGAAATGCCTGAGAGAAATTTGAGCATTTGGACGAGCATGATTTGTGGGTATGCTCAGAATTATTACTCGAATGAGGCGTTGTTGCTTTTTAATCAAATGGTTGCTGATGGGTTTGAGCCAAATGGGGCAACTCTGGCATCTGTGTTGTCTGCTTGTGCTCAGCAAGAGTGCTTAGTCTTAGGCGAAAGGATTGAGCAGTTCATGAGAGAGAGAGCAATTGAACTTGGGACGATTCTTGGCACAGCGCTTGTTGACATGTATGCAAAGAATGGTGGTGTGGCTAAAGCTAGAGAGGTTTTCCATGGTATGCACGAGAAGAATATTGCAACGTGGAATGCCATGATTCATGGGTTGGCTGTTCACGGGCATGGCACTGAAGCTCTTAGGCTCTTCCAGAAGCTTGAGAAAGAGGATATGATACCGAATAGCATTACATTTGTAGCAGCCTTATTGGCATGTTGCCATGGTGGCTTCCTTGAAGAAGGCCGTAAGATTTTTTATTCTATGAAAGCACGGTACAACGTTGAGCCTCAAATTGAGCACTATGGTTGCATGGTTGATCTCCTTGGCCGAGCTGGGGAACTAGTTGAAGCAGAACAATTGATACGAACGATGGCTTGGAAAGCGGATGTGATGATCTGGGGAGCACTTTTAACTGCTTGCAGGAAATTTGGGAATATCGAGATAGCTGAAAGGGTGGTTGAGGAGATTGTTGTTTTGGATCCTGAGAATCACGGAGTTCATGTTGTTTTGTCCAATATGTATGCAGAGGCCAGGAGGTGGGAAGATGTTTTGAAGCTACGGAAGCTGTTGAAGGAGGGAAACTTGAAGAAAATACCGGGTTCAAGTTTAGCAGATTCCCCCGGGGGGGGGGGGGGGGAGGTTGGGGTTGACGTGTATCATGTTCAAGCCTCCGATTAATTGAATTGTCGAGCTTAACGGACGAGCTCCTAGTGCACCCTGTCTGATTGATCATCGTTTTGTGGATAGAAAGATTCTCAACTACTAGGAAAGGGTGGGGAATTTCATGGATTGAAAATATTGCGGTCCGCGATGAAATGACCATGCTTGGAAAAGTTTGAGTTAGTCAAACCACGTTTTAGCTGCAATATTGAACATGATTTCTGCATTAGAGCGATTTTTCCTTGTCGCGACCGAAATCGAATTTTGCACTAACAGTGAATCAGTCTCTTTTTCTAATAAGCTTTTGATCCTGTAATTGGCTTTTAATATTTATTTTTATTTTCACTCTCTTCAATCAAAATGCACTTTTACAGTTAGAGTTTTAGAAATCTTACACAGTAGATGACATAAGATACCAGAAAGGTACAACCATAGTAAATAAAGAAAAAAGTATGTGATGAAATTACCACAAATGGTCATTTGCCACCGCCTTTAGTCCCTTCTTGCCTATTTATCCCGTCCTGCTATTAGTACTCCCACCTTTCAAAATCTATTCTTTAACGACATCTTGTTGGGGAAAACATTGTTCACATTCGCACTCGCTCAAACGTTGCTTAAATAAGATCTATGCTATGATTATTTTTCTTCTTTTTGTTGATATAGCTACAATAGCGTTTTAGTTACCGTGATGGATCAAAAATGATCCACTGTGATGAATCCTTTTCGTCCACATTACAAAATGCAAATTCTGCTCTCGCAGTCCTTGTCTAAAATGCTCAGTTACTCTCCAATCCTTTGAATGCAACTTTTTTTTTAACATATTTACATATACAGCATATGAATATATGACAATCCATACAAATATTCAAAAAGAAAAAAAAAAAACCCTCTGTAAATGCAGTGTAAGAACTATTTTGCAAGATTGCTGCACAAAAGTTCCAATTAATGTGCATATGTACTGGCATATAGAGCGCTTGCCACAGTAAATCAGTAATAAAGTGTAATTTGCAACTACGTCGATTCAGACTTAATGAATGCAAATGCGGCTGCAATATCTCTCTTCTCAGCAGATCTTTTGACTGGATGAGCGTCTGCTGAGGAATGAAATGATATCAGTGTATCACCAAGAGGGGCTTTGAAGCCCCAATATAGCAGAAGGGCTTGATTAGGAATTAAACAACTACTAAATCCCTAGACAAAATAAAAACTTCTCGCTCATGATTAGGAATTAAACAACTAGCCAATGTTTTACGAAATCTAAGCAGAAGGGCTTGATTGAGAATAGCCTTCAACCAAGGGTTCCAAACTGCCTCAAGATCAAACACTCTTGCTCAAGATTTCTCACCAATACAAATGCCAAACTGAAAATCTAAACTAAAAAAAAAAAAAAGGGCAGTCCGGTGCACAAGCATCCCGCGTTCACGCAGGGTCCGGGGAAGAGCCGCACCCCAAGGGGTGAATTGTAGGGAACCTAACCTGACTTTGTCAGTGGCTGATTCCACGGTTCGAACTCATGACCTTTTGGTGAAAATCTAAACTAAAAAGAACAAAAATTTGAGAAAGAAGACAAACTATGCTACTCTTGTATGCTTTCTATCTATATCTCTATGCATATGCCCTTCTCTTCTGCTACTGAACGAAGCCCTTTCATAGGAGAGCTCGAACGTTTTCAGCCACATAGTCGAAGGAAGACGAAGAGGCAACAGTTTTTCAACTCACCACGGTCCGATCGTGGTCTGGGCTGGAACCGGTTTTCTACTGTTTTGTTGCTCTACGGGTATAGCTTCACATGGGTATCCGTATGGGAGGTCAAAATACATCCATCAAGGATTAAATGCTGGGTAAAAAGGCCTAAAATCCTGCAAAACATATCAAACAACCATACCCAAGCATAAATCGAAAACAGGAGTATACATAATAATATTAAGCACGTAATTCTGCTAAAAATGTGCAAAATAGCCCTAAAAATGATGTATACATTAAACACTTATCAACCCGATAAGAAAGGGCCTAGCCAAATGGACAGGAGATTTCTCCACTCGGTTGGGCCGAATGGAAAGAGTCCTCTTCCATTGGGGTTTGGTCGAATTGAGAGGTATCCCTCTCCCATTCGGTTAATTGAATGGAGAGGGAGGACTCCCCTCTACTCGGTCAGCCAAATCGAAGGGGAAGCCTTTCTATTCAGTAAGCCGAATGGCAGAGAGTCCCCTCTCCTATTCGAATAGCCGAATAGAGAGGGAAGAGTCCCCTCCATTCAGCCAATCGAATAGAAGGGGAAGCCCTTCCATTCGATCAACTGAATGGGAGGGAGATCCCTCTCTTATTCGCTCAGCCGAATGAAAAGGGTACTCCCCTCCATGCGGTCAGCCAAGTAAGAGGGAGATCCCCCTCCCATTTGGCCTGCCGAGTGAGGAGGTCAACCTCCCATGCAGCCCACTCCATTCGGCCATGTAAGAAAAGAATGATTTTGTTTGTTTGTTGACCACATGAATAAGGGTAATACAAGAACATCTTTGCACACTACTTGCACGTCAGATTATGAAAAGAAATCCATCAAAATAAGCAAAGAAAAGCATAAGCACAAGGGGCCACGCGTTATGCCGCATCGAAAACTCTTGTGGCGTCGAATGAGCAAAGTTCAATGATTCATTGATAATGAAAACTTCAATTACACGATGAAAACGAGTGAAAGCAACAACAAAGATACCGATGTCATGGCACGAATACACATTAAATAGGGGATATGCTCCCGTTACAAGTAAGCAAAAACAAAGATAACGATGCTAAGGCGCTTCAACTCATTGGCGATGAATAATAGGCTGTAGTTGATATGATATTAAGACCACGAAGCCAAATTAAGTTCCCTTTTGGATGAAGGGATGCTTTTCTTCTTCTTCGGAAGGAGTCGTCTCCACTCTGGGGCAATAATCGATTCTTCGTCTAAGAAGTTGATCTATTTCCGCTTGGGAAGACAAAATTGGAAATGTTGAAGAACCTGAACTTTCCACGCCTTCACAAGCAACCAGGATAGTGGTTCTCACATGTTGCCAATATCATCGAGTAAGTCGGTCTCCATTAGCATCTAACCAAACCTCAAAACTCTCCCAACAGAACCTCTCCAAAGCCTTCGTCAAATCTTGAGCTACGAGAAAGGAGACGATCCGAAAATGAGTCGCCTTGCGAAGAACGGAGGCATAGATAATCAACTGCAGTATTTCAGGAATCCTAAAACCATATGCGCAGTGCTTATCATTGGCTTTTGCGAAGAGAGGATAAAGTAATAGCCAATGAGGTGGAAGAGGTCTCGGTGGAGGGATTAGGGGCACCGCACAAAGTTTCCTAAAGTCAAACCGTGATACGCGGAGCTCGACGTCCTCCCGCTCCTGAGAAATGAGATTTAGTGTTTGGACATTTTGGATATGCCAATCAATAGCGACTCAAGTGAAGGCATTGAACATATCTATAATGCTTTCCTAGGAAGGAGAACGTAAATCCATATCATATCCGAACACCTCAGAAGGCATTTTGTTAAGATGTGAGGGGCTAAATGATTGGAATATTTAATGACCTATCCAATGGGAAGACGACACACGGCATTGACCAAGTCGACATGGAGTCATAATTGACCACAAGGAAGATGGAAGGATGTTGGAGGGGTATAATGGTAAGTTGACCTCCTTAGTAGAGAAATTACTATCCTACCCTTAGGTGTGAACCTTAAGGCTATAAATGCCCCAGCTATTCCTATTTAGGAGGACTTTTTGTTACTTTTCACTTTGGACAACTTGAGAACCTCATTATATTCTTTCCCAAAATAGAAAACTCCCTCTTTTTCTCTCTGCTGTTTGCTCTCTCTCTATTTGCTTCCTTAATTCTTTTTGAGACTGACTTGAGCGGTAGATGAGCCTTCCTTGGGTAGAACGCCCAAGTTTGACCTTTGTGCAGGTCATCAGAGGGAAGACATTTCAGCGTGTATGACCGACTGATACGTTAGCCACACTTAAGTCCGAGCGTCACCACCGTTCAAGTAAGTTTATTCTGAAACAGTCATAATGGTCGGCTCTGGGTTGAGGCCCATGGTTTTTAAGGAGGCATTCAAATTCTGTGGAAAGACGAGGATCTTTATCTATCTCTTCTTCAATCCCATACCTTGTTTGTGACTATAGAAGTATAACAAAAAGGAGTTCGCCCTTCGTTCTTGATAGTGATTTATGAGAATCTGATACAATAACATCATGAGGAGCTATGGTGTGAATTGGAGAGTTTTACGGGAATGACCGATAGGCCTATGCTCATTACGGGCAATTTGTGAGACTCAAAATCTTAAGGAATTTGATCGTGGGGATGCCACAATGATGTGCGAGATTCAATCATTTTATCGAGAATAATGGCCTAATTGATCTTGGTTTTTCTAGACCAAAAATAACATGGACTAGGGGCAAGTCTTGGGTAACACGCAACGGCACTTGGATACATAGAACTTTATGTAATATTGAGTGGAGATCACGGCTTCAAGAAGGCAGTGTTAAGCACCCGGTACATGGTTGCTGTGACTATTCCTATTGTTGGTGAATCCTATGGGTTTTATGCCTTCCCCCTTAAATCCAAATTGTTTAAATTTTTAGCAGCTTGGTTGGAGCATCGAAGTACGAGCCATTCATTCTATAAAATGACGATCAGATTTATCTGTGAACCCAGCTTTGAGCCACCTTATCGCTAATCTTCAAGTGTGAAATAAAAGTCTTTGGCAATCTATTTAGATCGAAACGAAAGACATGGGCTCGGCTAGAGGGAATTCAACATAAAACGTTATCTTCTCAAGCTGGAGGGTAAGATGAGAAACGAATTAAATAAGATCCTTAACCAAATTGATCTTCTATGGTTCAAAAAGTCAAGACAATAAGCCATCATGATGGTGATAGAAACATTAGGCACTTTCTCCTCTGTACTATTATTTGGATCAAGCAAAACTGGATTAAATCCATTTAGAATGTTGAAGGGACTTGGGTTTCTGATCGAAGCAAAGTTAAGAGGTTAGTTGTACATTATTTTTCTTCTTTGTTTACTGATGCCTTTTTGTCACCTGGTTAAGGTGACTTTATGAATGGTAGCTTTTCCCATCTACAACCATTCCAAATTGAGGAACTTTATATGCTATTTACTTCCAAAGATATCTTGGTCTCTTTGAAAAGCATAGGGTTGCTTAAGGCTGCCAGTTTAGATGGTTTTCACGCTCTATTTTTCAGAAATTTTGGCCTCTTATTAGGGACAAAGTGCGTGATCTTACACTGAGTGTGCTCCAAGAGCACCTCTACCGGAGGGTCTAAATGATACTTTTATTTCCCACATTCCAAAAGTTGATAATCTGCAGCTTATGATCCAGTTCAGGCCCATTAGCCTCTGCAATGTTCTTTATAAGATCAGTACAAATGCAATTGTGCCAAAGTTGAAGATTGTTCTGTCTGATCTCATCCCCTCGACTCCGCACAATTTTGTACTCGATGATAGATTGGTGATAATATAATCATCATGCAAGAGTCAATTCATATGATGAGGAAGAAGCAAGGTAGAAAAGAGGTCATGGCCGTCAAAATTAATTTAGATTGGGTTTCATTCAGGAAACTTTTACGAAGATGTGTATCCCTAAACACTTGGTGGATCTTATTAAGCGCTACGTTTCTTCCTGTTCCCATAATTTTCTTTGGAATGGTGAGCCGACTACGAGATTTTTTTTACCTCAAAGTGCATTTAGCAAGGGGACCCATTGTCTTTGCATCTTTTTTTGGCATGTGTGGATCATCTTGCTCATTTAATTGAAGAGGCCATCCAAGTTAAGAGGCGTACTCCCTTTGCTGTTTGTAAGGGGGTTATGTCATATCAAACTTACTGTTCACGGATGATTTTTTTTTTAAAAAAAGCTAATGTCAAACAAGCCCAAGTTATCAAAGAATGTCTTGATAAATTTTGTGTTCCCCCTACTCAAAAGTTCAATTTGGCCAACTCACATAATTTTTTTCCCGCTAATATAGATTAAGTTTCAATGTCCTCAATTTGCAGTGTCTTCGGCATGAGAAGTATAGATGATCTCTAGCGGTACCTTGGTGTACCTACGCTTCATCGGTTGGTCATAGGATACTAATTTCGGTATGTCATCGAAAGGATTAATAGTGAGTTAATGCAGGTGGAAAACCAAATGCTTATCTCGGGTGGGACAACCATGTTAATTCAGTTAACGATGAGCTCAATTCCTTCATATTCTATGTAAACCATCGCATTACTGAGATCTGTTTGCGATGATCTGGATAGGAAAATTAGATGGTTCCTTTGGAGGGGGTGGACGGATATCTAATGAGCGGAAGGCTTATCTAGTTAACTAGGATGTTGTCGTAATGCCCCAACAAGATGGGGGCCTTGTGTTTAAGTCCATGAGATAGCTTAACATCGCTTTTTTTGGGCAGATTGGGGTGGCAAACTCTTTTTAATGAGGGTGCTCTTTTGGCTAGGATTTTGAGAAGTAAAAAATGTCAGGTTCGCATTGAGCTTGAGGCATTTCACTCAAAAAATAATGCCTCTAACGTGTGGAGGGAAGTCATGGATAGCGTTAAGGCCCTTCGACAAGGACTGCGTCCAGCTATAGGTAATGGTCGTTCCACCTTGTTCGACATACCGGTGGGTTGATGGGAAGCTGTTATTAGAAGAGGCGGCATCATCACCAAAATTGGATGTCCTTTCCTTAACTGTTACTAATTAATAGGATGAAGAGTTTGGATGGCAATAAGAGCATTTTGGTTGCTTCCTTCTAAGATGCTTCGAAAAATTACTTTTTTGATTAGGTATGGAGGCATATGATCACAGTTTGCTCTTTTGGGGACCATCCAAATCGTGTGAGTTCACAATCAGATCTGCTTTGCATATTATACATAACAAATCCCATTTGAACAGGGACCCTATTTGGTGGATTGTTTGGCACTCAAAGAATATTCCCCGAATGCAGATGTTCTTCTGAGGCATGATAAGTTAATGTCAAATGCCAATAGGTTTAGAACGAGTTGCTAACAATCCCAGATGTATGGTTTGTAATGCCGATTATGAAGACGTGAACTGTATTTTTTGGCACAGTCGTGAAGTGGCCCTTTTATAGGGGTTGTTTAAACACAAAGGTTTTGGAGTTAAAGGCTTTGATGGAATTCTCTTTCATTGCGTCCGACAAAAGTAACTAATTATGACAGAGATGAGACTTAACTCACCATGTTCAAAATCATTTTATGGCACCTTTAGAAATGGTGCAACAACCATGCTTTCAAAACTTCTGATCCAGTTCCCTTACACAAGCTACATTTCTTACAATCTCGATTCCAACAGATACTTAAAGTTATTGAGGATGTACTAATCGGGACTAACATCACAACACCCAGAGTTCAGACCTTTGTGCAATGACAGCTAGTGCAAGAAGGTTAGGCCTTTCTAAACTCAGAACGGACAGCTAAGCAATATTCGGGCAAGGCTGGTGGTGCGGGCCTCTTTAGAGTACATCATGGGGAGTGGCGAGGTGGTCATGTTGAGTGTATGGGTCTTGCTCTTCAATTGAGGTAGAAATGAAGGGGGTCCTAGGATGTATGAAACCTGTGCGTGAGCCGGGTTCAATAAACTTTGGATGCAACTAGACTCGTGCTTGTGTGTGCTCTTATAGAGGCTTCACATATTCCCCCCTGAGCATTTTCATCTTGTGATACAATGTAAAAGTGTAGTTTCATGGGGAGGGTGAGAAGTTCTTATCTTTCATTTGTTACAAGAAAGGCTAATCAAGTAGTGGATAAGTTGAACAATATTATGATGGGACTAGCTTCAGGCTTTATGTTTTTTCCCTCCCCTCCCCCCACTTGAGGTTAGTAAGGTCATTTTTGTTGATTCTATAGGGATTGTTTGGCCTTAAATGATCCCTGATTAATTAATATGATTCCTAGTTAATTGATGTTTTCTTGGGGCACTTAGCCATTTTATGCACCCAAAAATTAAAAAGGTAATAATAACTTAATGGCATGTTGGAATAAAACTGAAAAATGTAGTTGTATTTTGGGCATGAAGCGATGAACTTCTCGAAACGTGTTTAGCCCTCTTCTGCACCCAAAAAATTAAAAAGATAAAAATAACTTAATGGAATATTAGAATAAAACTGAAAAATGTAGTTGTATTTTGGGCATGAAGCGATGAACTCCTCAAAATATGTTTAGCCCTCTTCTACACCTAAAAAATTTCTTTTGATCAAGCACCTAAAAAATTAAAATGGTAAAAATAACTTAATGATATTTTGAAATTAAATTGAAAAATGTAGTTATATTTTGGGTATGAAACGATGAACTCCTCAAAATGCATTTTTGCCTCTCCAAGAGGAATCTAATCAAAGATAAAGAAAGAAAAATAAAGAAGAAAATGCTCCTACACACTTTTATGGCTTTAGCCACAGCAATAGTCGTCTGTCAACTTAAGATGGCTGTTCTGATTCTCAATGCCCAAACTATTCATCTTCCCGCCAAAATCAGCTATCATCAAGTACCTCTCTCATCCGCCTCCTCCTCCACCATCTCTATCCCCACTACCTACTTCTCTCTCTCTCCTCGCCGACAAATGCACCTCAATGCGCCAACTCAAGCAGGTCCATGCCCAGATGATCGGCTCTGGTCGCATCCAAGACAACTACGCAGCGAGCAGGCTTCTCTCTTTTTGCGCCATTTCGGTTTCTAGGGATATCAATTATGCTGTAAAGCTCTTCAATTGGTTTCACGAACCTAATAATTTTATGTACAATACCATGGTTCGAGCCCTAGCAACTTCTGCACATCCCTATAATGCTTTGTTGCTGTTCAAAGAAATGAGGAGGATGGGTGTTTTGCCGGGCAAGCATACGTTTCCTTTCATTTTGAAGGCGTGTTCGAATTTGAAGCTGCTTGGTTTCTGTAAACAGGTTCATTCCCATGTGCTGAAATTTGGGTTGGATTTGTATTTGCATGTTGTCAGCGGGTTAGTGAGGGGGTATGGTGTGACGGGCAGTATGGGTGATGGGCGCCAAGTGTTTGACGAAATGCCTGAGAGAAATTTGAGCATTTGGCCGAGCATGATTTGTGGTTATGCTCAGAATGATTACTCGAATGAGGCGCTGTTGCTTTTTAATCAAATGGTTGCTGATGGGTTTGAGCCAAATGGGGCAACTCTGGCATCTGTGTTGTCAGCTTGTGCTCAGCAAGAGTGCTTAGTCTTAGGCGAAAGGATTGAGCAGTTCATGAGAGAGAGAGCAATTGAACTTGGGATGATTCTTGGCACAGCGCTTGTTGACATGTATGCAAAGAATGGTGCTGTGGCTAAAGCTCGAGAGGTTTTCCATCGTATGCAAGAGAAGAATATTGCAACGTGGAATGCCATGATTCATGGGTTGGCTGTTCACGGGCATGGCACTGAAGCTCTTAGGCTCTTCCAGAAGCTTGAGAAAGAGGATATGATACCGAATGGCATTACATTTGTAGCAGCCTGATTGGCATGTTGCCATGGTGGCTTCCTTGAAGAAGGCCGTAAGATTTTTTATTCTATGAAAACACGGTACAACGTTGAGCCTCAAATTGAACACTATGGTTGCATCGTTGATCTCCTTGGCCAGGCAGGGCAACTAGTTGAAGCAGAACAATTGACACGAACGATGGCTTGGAAAGCGGATGTGATGATCTGGGGAGCACTTTTAACTGCTTGTGGGAAATTTGGGAATATTGAGATAGCTGAAAGGGTGGTTGAGGAGATTGTTGTTTTGGATCCTGAGAATCACGGAGTTCATGTTGTTTTGTCCAATATGTATGCAGAGGCCAGGAGGTGGGAAGATGTTTTGAAGCTAAGGAAGCTGTTGAAGTTGGGAAACCTGAAGAAAATACCGGGTTCAAGTTTAGCAGATTCCTCGGGGGGGGGGGGGGGGGGGGGGGGGGGGGGGGCGGGGGGGTGTGGGGGTTGAGGTGTATCATGTTCAAGCCTCCGATTAATTGAATTGTCGAGCTTAACGGGCGAGCTCCTAGTGCACCCTGTCTGATTGATCATTCCTGTCTGATTGATCATTGTTTTGTGGATAGAAAGATTTTCAACTACTAGGAAAGAGTGGAGAACTTCATGGATTGAAAATGTTGCGATCCGCAATGAAATGATCATACTGGAAAAGTTTGAGTTAGTCAAACCACGTTTTAGCTGCGATATTGAACATGATTTCCACATTAGAGCGATTTTTCTTTGTCGCGACCGAAACTGAATTTTGCATTAACAGTGAATCAGTCTGTTTTTCTAATAAACTTCTGTTCTTGTAATTGGCTTTTAATATTTATTTTTATTTTCACTCGCTTCAATCAAAATGCACTTCTGTAGTTAGACTTTTAGAAATCTTACACAGTAGATGACACAAGATACCAGAAAGGTACAACCATAGTAGGTAAAGAAAAAAGTATGCGATGAAATTACCGCAAATGGTCATTTGCCACCCCCTTTAGTCCCTTCTTGCCTATTTATCTCATCCTGCTATTAGTACTCCCACCTTTCAAAATCTGTTCTTTAACGACATCTTGTTAGGGAAAACATTGTTCACATTCGCACTCGCTCAAACCTTGCTTAAATAAGATCTATGCTATGATTATTTTTCTTCTTTTTGTTGATATAGCTACAATAGCGTTTTAGTCACCGTGATGGATCAAAAATGACCCACCGTGATGAATCCTTTTCGCTCACATTACAAAATGCAAATTCTGCTCTCGCAGTCATTGTCTAAAATGCTCAGTTACTCTCCAATCCTTTAAATGCAACTTTTTTTTTTTTTTTTACAAATTTACAAATAGAGGATTTGAATATATGACAATCCATACAAATATTCAAAAAAAAACCCCTCTATAAATGCAGTGTAAGAACTATTTTGTAAGATTGTTGCACAAAAGTTCCAATTAATGTGCATATGTACTGGCATACAGAGCGCTTGCCACAGTAATAGCGTGTAATTTGCAACTACGTCGATTCAGACTTAATGAAGGCAAATGCGGCTGCAATATCTCTTCTTAGCAGATCTTTTGATTGGATGCTAACTCATTACCTTGAGCGTCTGTTGAGGAATGAAATGATATCAGTGTATCACCAAGAGCGGCTTCAAAGCCCTAATACAGCAGAACATGGACACAGAACCCTTAACACGACTAAGGCCCAAAGCATTCTCGAAATTTCCTTTGCAAACTGTTGCATCGATTTAGCCCATTGTTACAGGGCCTGCAAATTATCTCCACCATTCATCTTAAGAGGTTGAGTAACCTGAAGCCCACAATAGGCTAATTTTATGCCTAAGAAGTCATGTCCCTGAGTAATTGGTGAGGCATTCCAGGAAATTATGATACAACCATGGATGAGAAGCCTTTCTTTTTTTAAAATTACTTTTTTATTATAGATGGGCAAGCTGGGACATCCACTAGGCCCTTATCCATGGCAAGCCCAATTGATTTCTGGTAGCACATGGCGAGGGGGGTAATGCAGGTTATTCCCCGAACACCACCTTGAATGGTTGCTCCTTAAACTAGTTACTTCCACCCCCAAGAGAAGCTAGTTCCCAGAACATGAATTATTGCTCAAATTTACTCTAATTTAGACTTGAAGATGCATAAGATGCTGAAACGCAATTGCATGGGACTCTAACTCGAGTCTCCCCCTATACAAGCTAGACTTCAATTTTTGTTTTACGTAGGTTAGTCCATTGTTTAACCCCCCCCCAAAGTTTTAGATGAATGTTCATGTTCTCGCTTGGGACTTATGTAGGACATGACTAGGATAGGACTTTTTGAAGGTCTAGACCATGATGGGAGCATAAGCGCAGCAAGTCTTTAAACTGCTCCCAGGTTTCGTAGAGCGTCTTTTCATTTTTTGCGTGAAGTTGGTGATCTAACATCACAAACTTGTTGTTTTGCTCGAAAGAAAAAACTTGGCGATGAAGGCTCTTATCAACTCATCCCAAGTGGTAATGCATCCAAAAAGCAAGGAGTGTAACCAAGCCCTTGGTTTATCCCTCAATGAGAACGAAAATAAGCGTAGGCGAATCGCATCAGCGGATGCTCCATTAAATTTTAATGTATCACACGCCTCTAAAAAGACCAAGAGATGTAGATTCGGGTCTTCCAAATGCGTTCCTCCAAACTAGGGTTGTTGCACCATCGAAATGAGTGCCGGTTTGAGTTCGAAATTGTTGGCATCAACAGTAGGCGAGCGATGCTTTAGGCGATCCCTTGGACTCCACGGGTAACAAAATCTCGAAGTGTCCTTCTTTGGTCACCTCCTTTTCCCACCATGTTTGTTGGATTCCTTTTTACCTCGCATCTTTATTCTTCAATCCTTTGCTTCTTCCTCATTAAGCGGAAAGTCCTTTCAATCTCAGGATCAGGTTCGTACAAGATTCGACTTCGCATAAACAGGAAAAATTCCTATAAGCACTATCACCAACACTACCAGCGCAATCAAATAAGAAAATAAAAAGAAAATAAAATAAAAAGGCAATAAAATACTTAGTCCCTTTCGTAAGACTAACTCAATAGTTAACATATTGATCCCCGGTAATCGGGCCAAAAAACTTGACCACTGCTGCAAGCGCATGGGTAGTCATAGTACAGATAAAAAGATCACTCCTTAGGGACCAATGCAATCTATCGGGTTTTGTCTACCAAAATATGCTAAGTAAAATTCTAATTTAAGAGGGTCTGATTTTACAACTTCTAATTCACTAATTTTTAAATCAACTAAGGAACATGTCTAGGAATTCATATAGTTATGAAAGTTGATTGGATCAAAATGATAAGGATGTGCTTTTCGCTAACCGGTTAATTTCGAGGATGTGCAATCTATCCAAAATTTTAGTCTATTCTTTCAAACTCAACCAAACTTGGCTAAACTAAGCAAGAGTCATTCTTTCAAACTAATTTGTCTTAATCCAAGTTAAACATCTTTGATTACACTCTATGTCCTCCTAATATGCAAATCTCTCTTTCAAGGCGACGTTAGGTCAAGTTTTATCAAGCAATCTAACAATCAAATGTCACGTTAGGTCAAGTTTCAATTGTGCAAGCACATTTCAGCCAAAAATTCACTCACAACATGATAATCACGTGATACAATGAAATCAAACCAATTACGAAAATAAGCACAATTCTTTAGATTAAAATATGATCCAACTATACTTTCATAAACTACTAAATCCCTAGACAAAATAAAAACTTCTCGCTCATGATTAGGAATTAAACAACTAGCCAATGTTTTACGAAATCTAAGCAGAAGGGCTTGATTGAGAATAGCCTTCAACCAAGGGTTCCAAACTGCCTCATGATCAAACACTCTTGCTCAAGATTTCTCTCCAATACAAATGCCAAACTGAAAATCTAAACTAAAAAGAACAAAAATTTGAGAAAGAAGACAAATTATGCTACTCTTGTATGCTTTCTATCTATATCTCTATGCATATGCCCTTCTCTTCTGCTACTGAACGAAGTCCTTTCATAGGAGAGCTCGAACGTTTTCAGCCACATAGTCGAAGGAAGACGAAGAGGCACTAGTTTCTCAACTCACCACAGTCCGATCGTGGTCTGGGCTGGAACCGGTTTTCTACTGTTTTGTTGCTCTACAGGCATAGCTTCACATGGGTATCCATAGGGCAGGTCAAAATACATCCATTAAGGGTTAAATGCTAGGTAAAAAGGCCTAAAATCCTGCAAAACATATCAAACAACCATACCCAAGTATAAATCGAAAACAGGAGTATAAACAATAATATTAAGCACGAATTTCTCCTAAAAATGTGGCAAAATAGCCCTAAAAATGATGTATACATTAAGCACTTATTAACCCGATAAGAAAGGGCCTAGCCAAATGGACAGGAGATTTCTCTACTGGGTTGGGCCGAATGGAAAGAGTCCTCTTCCATTGGGGTTTGGTCGAATTGAGAGGTATCCCTCTCCCATTCGGTTAACTGAATGGAGAGGGAGGACTCCCCTCTACTCGATCAACCAAATCGAAGGGGAAGCCTTTCTATTCAGTAAGCCAAATGGCAGAAAGTCCCCTCTCCTATTCGAATAGCCGAATAGAGAGGGAAGAGTCCCCTCCATTCAGCCAATCGAATAGAAGGGGAAGCCCTTCCATTCGATCAACTAAACGGGAGGGAGACCCCTCTCTTATTCGCTCAGCCGAATGAAAAGGGCGCTCCCCTCCATGCAGTCAGCCAAGTAAGAGGGAGATCCCTCTCCCATTCGGCCTGCGGAGTGAGGAGGTCAACCTCCCATGCGGCCCACTCCATTCGGCCATGTAAGAAAAGAATGATTTTGTTTGTTCGTTGACCACATGAATAAGGGTAATACAAGAACATCTTTGCACACTACTTGCACGTCAGATTATGAAAAGAAATCCATCAAAATAAGCAAAGAAAAGCATAAGCGCAAGGGGCCACGCGTTATGTCGCATCGAAAACTCTTGTGGCGTCGAATTAGCAAAGTTCAATGATTCATTGATAATGAAAACTTCAATTACACGATGAAAATGAGTGAAAGCAACAACAAAGATACCGATGTCGTGGCACGAATACACATTAAATAGGAGATATGCTCCCGTTACAAGTAAGCAAAAACATAGATAAATATGCTAAGGCGCTTCAACTCATTAGTGATGAATAATAGGCTGTAGTTGATATGATATTAAGACCACGAAGCCAAATTAAGTTCCCTTTTGGATGAAGGGACGCTTTTCTTCTTCTTGGGAAGGAGTCGTCTCCACTCTGGGGTAATAATCGATTCTTCATCTAAGAAGTTGATCTATTTCTCCTTGGGAAGACAAAATTGGAAATGTTGAAGAACCTGAACTTTCCACGCCTTCACAAGCAACCAGGACACTGGTTCTCACATGTTGAGTCGGTCTCCATTAGCATCTAACCAAACCTCAAAACTCTCCCAACAGAACCTCTCCAAAGCCTTCGTCAAATCTTGAGCTACGAGAAAGGAGACGATCCGAAAATGAGTCGCCTTGCGAAGAACGGAGGCATAGATAATCAACTGCAGTATTTCAGGAATCCTAATACCATATGCGCAGTGCTTATCATTGGCTTTTGCGAAGAGAGGATAAAGCAATAGCCAATGAGGTGGAAGAGGTCTCGGTGGAGGGATTAGGGGCACCGCACAAAGTTTCCTAAAGTCAAACCGCGATACGCGGAGCTCGACGTCCTCCCGCTCCTGAGAAATGAGATTTAGTGTTTGGACATTTTGGATATGCCAATCAATAGCAACTCAAGTGAAGGCATTGAACATATCTATAATGCTTTCCTAGGAAGGAGAACGTAAATCCATATCATATCCGAACACCTCAGAAGGCATTTTGTTAAGATGTGAGGGGCTAAATGATTGGAATATTTAATGACCTATCCAATGGGAAGATGACACACGGCATTGACCAAGTCGACATGGAGTCATAATTGACCACAAGGAAGATGGAAGGATGTTGGAGGGGTATAATGGTAAGTTGACCTCCTTAGTAGAGAAATTACTATCCTACCCTTAGGTGTGAACCTTAAGGCTATAAATGCCCCAGCTATTCCTATTTAGGAGGACTTTTTGTTACTTTTCACTTTGGACAACTTGAGAACCTCATTATATTCTTTCCCAAAATAGAAAACTCCCTCTTTTTCTCTCTGCTGTTTGCTCTCTCTCTATTTGCTTCCTTAATTCTTTTTGAGACTGACTTGAGCGGTAGATGAGCCTTCCTTGGGTAGAACGCCCAAGTTTGACCTTTGTGCAGGTCATCAGAGGGAAGACATTTCAGCGTGTATGACCGACTGATACGTTAGCCACACTTAAGTCCGAGCGTCACCACCGTTCAAGTAAGTTTATTCTGAAACAGTCATGATGGTCGGCTCTGGGTTGAGGCCCATGGTTTTTAAGGAGGCATTCAAATTCTGTGGAAAGGCGAGGATCTTTATCTGTCTCTTCTTCAATACCATACCTTGTTTGTGACTATAGAAGTATAACAAAAAGGAGTTCGCCCTTCGTTCTTGATAGTGATTTATTAGAATCTGATACAATAACATCATGAGGAGCTATGGTGTGAATTGGAGAGTTTTACGGGAATGACCGATAGGCCTATGCTCATTACGGGCAATTTGTGAGACTCAAAATCTTAAGGAATTTGATTGTGGGGATGCTACAATGATGTGCGAGATTCAATCATTTTATCGAGAATAATGGCCTAATTGATCTTGGTTTTTCTAGACCAAAAATAACATGGACTAGGGGCAAGTCTTGGGTAACACGCAACGGCACTTGGATACATAGAACTTTATGTAATATTGAGTGGAGATCACGGCTTCAAGAAGGCAGTGTTAAGCACCCGGTACATGGTTGCTGTGACTATTCCTATTGTTGGTGAATCCTATGGGTTTTATGCCTTCCCCCTTAAATCCAAATTGTTTAAATTTTTAGCAGCTTGGTTGGAGCATCGAAGTACGAGCCATTCATTCTATAAAATGACGATCAGATTTATCTGTGAACCCAGCTTTGAGCCACCTTATCGCTAATCTTCAAGTGTGAAATAAAAGTCTTTGGCAATCTATTTAGATCGAAACGAAAGACATGGGCTCGGCTAGAGGGAATTCAACATAAAACGTTATCTTCTCAAGCTGGAGGGTAAGATGAGAAACGAATTAAATAAGATCCTTAACCAAATTGATCTTCTATGGTTCAAAAAGTCAAGACAATAAGCCATCATGATGGTGATAGAAACATTAGGCACTTTCTCCTCTGTACTATTATTTAGATCAAGCAAAACTGGATTAAATCCATTTAGAATGTTGAAGGGACTTGGGTTTCTGATCGAAGCAAAGTTAAGAGGTTAGTTGTACATTATTTTTCTTCTTTGTTTACTGATGCCTTTTTGTCACCCAGTTAAGGTGGCTTTATGAGTGGTAGCTGTTCCCATCTACAACCATTCCAAATTAAGGAACTTTATATGCTATTTACTTCCAAAGATATCTTGGTCTCTTTGAAAAGCATAGGGTTGCTTAAGGCTGCCAGTTTAGATGGTTTTCACGCTCTATTTTTCAGAAATTTTGGCCTCTTATTAGGGACAAAGTGCGTGATCTTACACTGAGTGTGCTCCAAGAGCACCTCTACCGGAGGGTCTAAATGATACTTTTATTTCCCACATTCCAAAAGTTGATAATCTGCAGCTTATGATCCAGTTCAGGCCCATTAGCCTCTGAAATGTTCTTTATAAGATCAGTACAAATGCAATTGTGCAATAGTTGAAGATTGTTCTGTCTGATCTCATCCCCTCGACTCCGCACAATTTTGTACTCGGTGATAGATTGGTGATAATATAATCATCATGCAAGAGTCAATTCATATGATGAGGAAGAAGCAAGGTAGAAAAGGGGTCATGGCCATCAAAATTAATTTAGATTGGGTTTCATTCAGGAAACTTTTACGAAGATGTGTATCCGTAAACACTTGGTGGATCTTATTAAGCGCTACATTTCTTCTTGTTCCCGTAATTTTCTTTGGAATGGTGAGCCGACTGCGAGATTTTTTTTACCTCAAAGTGCATTTTGCAAGGGGACCCATTGTCTTTGCATCTTTTTTTGGCATGTGTGGATCATCTTGCTCATTTAATTGAAGAGGCCGTCCAAGTTAAGAGGCGTACTCCCATTGCTGTTTGTAAGGGGGTATGTCATATCGAACTTACTGTTCACGGATGATTTTTTTTTTTTTTAAAGCTAATGTCAAACAAGCCCAAGTTATCAAAGAATGTCTTGATAAATTTTGTGTTCCCCCTACTCAGAAGTTCAATTTGGCCAACTCACATAATTTTTTTCCCGCTAATATAGGTTAAGTTTCAATGTCCTCAATTTGCAGTGTCTTCGGCATGAGAAGTATAGATGATCTCTAGCGGTACCTTGGTGTACCTACGCTTCATCGGTTGGTCATAGGATACTAATTTCGGTATGTCATCGAAAGGATTAATAGTGAGTTAATGCAGGTGGAAAACCAAATGCTTATCTCGGGTGGGACAACCATGTTAATTCAGTTAACGATGAGCTCAATTCCTTCATATTCTATGTAAACCATCGCATTACTGAGATCTGTTTGCGATGATTTGGATAGGAAAATTAGATGGTTCCTTTGGAGGGGGTGGACGGATATCTAATGAGCGGAAGGCTTATCTAGTTAACTAGGATGTTGTCGTAATGCCCCAACAAGATGGGGGCCTTGTGTTTAAGTCCATGAGATAGCTTAACATCGCTTTTTTTGGGCAGATTGGGGTGGCAAACTCTTTTTAATGAGGGTGCTCTTTTGGCTAGGATTTTGAGAAGTAAAAAATGTCAGGTTCGCATTGAGCTTGAGGCATTTCACTCAAAAAATAATGCCTCTAACGTGTGGAGGGAAGTCATGGATAGCGTTAAGGCCCTTCGACAAGGACTGCGTCCAGCTATAGGTAATGGTCGTTCCACCTTGTTCGACATACCGGTGGGTTGATGGGAAGCTGTTATTGGAAGAGGCGGCATCATCACCAAAATTGGATGTCCTTTCCTTAACTGTTACTAATTAATAGCATGAAGAGTTTGGATGGCAATAAGAGCATTTTGGTTGCTTCCTTCTAAGATGCTTCGAAAAATTACTTTTTTGATTAGGTATGGAGGCATATGATCACAGTTTGCTCTTTTGGGGACCATCCAAATCGTGTGAGTTCACAATCAGATCTGCTTTGCATATTATACATAACAAATCCCATTTGAAGAGGGACCCTATTTGGTGGATTGTTTGGCACTCAAAGAATATTCCCCGAATGCAGATGTTCTTCTGAGGCATGATAAGTTAATGTCAAATGCCAATAGGTTTAGAACGAGTTGCTAACAATCCCAGATGTATGGTTTGTAATGCCGATTATGAAGACGTGAACTGTATTTTTTGGCACAGTCGTGACGTGGCCCTTTTATAGGGGTTGTTTAAACACAAAGGTTTTGGAGTTAAAGGCTTTGATGGAATTCTCTTTCATTGCGTCCGACAAAACTAACTAATTACGACAGAGATGAGACTTAACTCACCATGTTCAAAATCATTTTATGGCACCTTTAGAAATGGTGCAACAACCATGCTTTCAAAACTTCTGATCCAGTTCCCTTACACAAGCTAGATTTCTTACAATCTCGATTCCAAAAGATACTTAAAGTTATTAAGGAGGATGTACTAATTGGGACTAACATCACAACACCCAGAGTTGAGACCTTTGTGCAATGATAGCTAGTGCAAGAAGGTTAGGCCTTTCTAAACTCAGAACGGACAGCTAAGCAATATTCGGGCAAGGCTGGTGGTGCGGGCCTCTTTAGAGTACATCATGGGGAGTGGCGAGGTGGTCATGTTGAGTGTATGGGTCTTGCTCTTCAATGGAGGTAGAAATAAAGGGGGTCCTAGGATGTATGAAACCTATGCGTGAGCCGGGTTCAATAAACTTTGGATGCAACTAGACTCGTGCTTGTGTGTGCTCTTATAGAGGCTTCACATATTCCCCCTGAGCATTTTCATCTTGTAATACAATGTAAAAGTGTAGTTTCATGGGGAGGGTGAGAAGTTCTTATCTTTCATTTGTTACAAGAAAGGCTAATCAAGTAGCGGATAAGTTGAACAATATTATGATGGGACTAGCTTCAGGCTTTATGTTTTTTCCCTCCCCTCCCCCCACTTGAGGTTAGTAAGGTCATTTTTGTTGATTCTATAGGGATTGTTTGGCCTTAAATGATCCCTAATTAATTAATATGATTCCTAGTTAATTGATGTTTTCTTGGGGCACTTAGCCCTCTTATGCACCCAAAAATTAAAAAGGTAATAATAACTTAATGGCATGTTGGAATAAAACCGAAAAATGTAGTTGTATTTTGGGCATGAAGCGATGAACTTCTCGAAACGTGTTTATCCCTCTTCCGCAGCCAAAAAATTAAAAAGGTAAAAATAACTTAATGAATATTACAATAAAACTGAAAAATGTAGTTGTATTTTGGGCATGAAGCGATGAACTCTTCAAAATATGTTTAGCCCTCTTCTACACCCAAAAAATTTCTTTTGATCAAGCACCCAAAAAATTAAAATAGTAAAAATAACTTAATGATATTTTGAAATTAAATTGAAAAATGTAGTTATATTTTGGACATGAAACGATGAACTCCTCGAAATGCATTTTTGCCCCTCCAAGAGGAATCTAATCAAAGATGAAGAAAGAAAAATAAAGAGGAAAATGCTCCTACACACTTTTATGGCTTTAGCCACAGCAATAGTCGTCTGTCTACTTCGGATGGCTGTTCTGATCCTTAATGCCCAAACTATTCATCTTCCCGCCAAAATCATCTATCATCAAGTACCTCTCTCATCCGCCTCCTCCTCCGCCATCTGTATCCCCAATACCTACTTCTCTCTCTCTGCTCGCCGACAAATGCAGCTCAATGCGCCAACTCAAGCAGGTCCATGCCCAGATGATCGGCTCTGGTCGCATCCAAGACAACTACGCAGCGAGCAGGCTTCTCTCTTTTTGCGCCATTTCGGTTTCTGGGGATATCAATTATGCTGTAAAGCTCTTCAATTGGTTTCACGAACCCAATAATTTTATGTACAATACCATGATTCGAGCCCTAGCAACTTCTGCACATCCCTATAATGCTTTGTTGCTGTTCAAAGAAATGAGGAGGATGGGTGTTTTGCCGGGCAAGCATACGTTTCCTTTCATTTTGAAGGCGTGTTCGAATTTGAAGTTGCTTGGTTTCTGTAAACAGGTTCATTCCCATGTGCTGAAGTGTGGGTTGGATTTGTATTTGCATGTTGTCAGCGGGTTAGTGAGGGGGTATGGTGTGACGGGCAGTATGGGTGATGCGCGCCAAGTGTTTGACGAAATGCCTGAGAGAAATTTGAGCATTTGGACGAGCATGATTTGTGGGTATGCTCCGAATGATTACTCGAGTGAGGCGCTGTTGCTTTTTAATCAAATGGTTGCTGATGGGTTTGAGCCAAATGGGGCAACTCTGGCATCTGTGTTGTCAGCTTGTGCTCAGCAAGAGTGCTTAGTCTTAGGCGAAAGGATTGAGCAGTTCATGAGAGAGAGAGCAATTGAACTTGGGATGATTCTTGGCACAGCGCTTGTTGACATGTATGCAAAGAATGGTGCTGTGGCTAAAGCTAGAGAGGTTTTCCATGGTATGCAAGAGAAGAATATTGCAGCGTGGAATGCCATGATTCATGGGTTGGCTGTTCACGGGCATGGCACTGAAGCTCTTAGGCTCTTCCAGAAGCTTGAGAAAGAGGATATGATACCGAATGGCATTACATTTGTAGCAGCCTGATTGGCATGTTGCCATGGTGGCTTCCGTGAAGAAGGCCGTAAGATTTTTTATTCTATGAAAACACGGTGCAACATTGAGCCTCAAATTGAGCACTATGGTTGCATGGTTGATCTCTTTGGCCAGGCAGGGCAACTAGTTGAAGCAGAACAATTGATACGAACGATGGCTTGGAAAGCGGATGTGATGATCTGGGGAGCACTTTTAACTGCTTGTGGGAGATTTGGGGATATTGAGATAGCTGAAAGGGTGGTTGAGGAGATTGTTGTTTTGGATCCTGAGAATCACGGAGTTCATGTTGTTTTGTCCAATATGTATGCAGAGGCCAGGAGGTGGGAAGATGTTTTGAAGCTAAGGAAGCGGTTGAAGGAGGGAAACCTGAAGAAAATACCGGGTTCAAGTTTAGCAGATTCCCGGGGGGGGGGGGGGGGTGTGGGGGTTGAGGTGTATCATGTTCAAGCCTCCGATTAATTGAATTGTCGAGCTTAACGGGCGAGCTCCTAGTGCCCCCTGTCTGATTGATCATTGTTTTGTGGATAGAAAGATTTTCAACTACGAGGAAAGAGTGGAGAACTTCATGGATTGAAAATGTTACGGTCCGCAATGAAATGATCATACTGGAAAAGTTTGAGTTTGTCAAACCACGTTTTAGCTGCGATATTGAACATGATTTCCGCATTAGAGCGATTTTTCCTTGTCGCGACCGAAACCGAATTTTGCATTAACAGTGAATCAGTCTCTTCTTCTAATAAACTTCTGTTCTTGTAATTGGCTTTTAATATTTATTTTTATTTTCACTCGCTTCAATCAAAATGCACTTCTGCAGTTAGAGTTTTAGAAATCTTACACAGTAGATGACATAAGATACCAGAAAGGTACAACCATAGTAGGTAAAGAAAAAAGTATGCGATGAAATTACCCCAAATGGTTATTTGCCACCCCCTTTAGTCCCTTCTTGCCTATTTACCTCATCCTGCTATTAGTATTCCCACCTTTCAAAATCTATTCTTTAACGACATCTTGTTGGGGAAAACATTGTTCACATTTGCACTCGTTCAAACCTTGCTTAAATAAGATCTATGCTATGATTATTTTTCTTCTTTTTGTTGATATAGCTATAATAGCGTTTTAGTCACCGTGATGGATAAAAAATGACCCACCGTGATGAATCCTTTTCGTCCACATTGCAAAATGCAAATTCTGCTCTCGCAGTCATTGTCTAAAATGCTCAGTTACTCTCCAATCCTTTAAATGCAAATTTTTTTTTTTTTTTACATATTTACAAATAGAGGATTTGAATATATTACAATTCATACAAATATTCAAAAAAAAAAACCCCTCTATAAATGCAGTGTAAGAACTATTTTGTAAGATTGCTGCACAAAAGTTCCAATTAACGTGCATATGTACTGGCATACAGAGCGCTTGCCACAGTAATAGCGTGTAATTTGCAACTACGTCGATTCAGACTTAATGAAGGCAAATGCGGCTGCAATATCTCTTCTCAGCAGATCTTTTGATTGGATGCTAACTCATTACCTTGAGCGTCTGCTGAGGAATGAAATGATATCAGTGTATCACCAAGAGCGGCTTCAAGGCCCTAATACAGTAGAACATGGACACAGAACCCTTGACATGACTAAGGCCGACAGCATTCCCGAAATTTCCTTTGCAAACTGTTGCATCGATTTAGCCCATTGTTACAGGGCCTGCAAATTATCTCCACCATTCATCTTAAGAGGTTGAGTAACCTGAAGCCCATAATAGGCTAATTTTATGCCTAAGAAGTCATGTCCTCGAGTAATTAGTGAGGCGTTCCAGGAAATTATGATACAACCATGGATGAGAAGCCCTTCTTTTTTTAAAATTACTTTTTTATTATAGATGGGTAAGATGGGACATCCACTAGGCCCTTATCCATGGCAAGCCCAATTGATTTCTAGTAGCACATGGCGAGGGGGGTAATGCAGGTTATTCCCCGAACATGGGCTTGAATGATTGCTCCTTAAACTAGTTACTTGCATCCCCAAGAGAAGCTAGTTCCCAGAACATGAATTATTGCTCAAATTTACTCTAATTTAGACTTGAAGATGCATAAGATGCCGAAACGCAATTGCATGGGACTCTGACTCTAGTCTCCCCCTATACAAGCTAGACTTCAATTTTTGTTTTACGTAGGTTAGCCCATTGTTTAACCCCCCCCCCCCCAAAGTTTTAGATGAATGTTCATGGTCTCGCTTGAGACTTATGTAGGACATGACTAGGATAGGACTTTTTGAAGGTCTAGACCATGATGGGAGCATAAGCGCAGCAAGTCTTTAAACTGCTCCCAGGTTTCGTAGAGCGTCTCTTCATCTTTTTGCGTGAAGTTGGTGATCTAACCTCACAAACTTGTTGTTTTGCTCGAAGGGAAAAACTTGGCGATGAAGGCTCTTATCAACTCATCCCATGTGGTAATGCATCCAAATAGCAAGGAGTGTAACCAAGCCCTTGGTTTATCCCTCAATGAGAACGGAAATAAGGTAGGCGAATCGGATCAGTGGAGGCTCCATTAAATTTTAATGTATATCACGCCTCTAAAAAGACCAAGAGATGTAGATTCGGGTCTTCCAAATGCGTTCCTCCAAACTAGGGTTGTTGCACCATCGAAATGAGTGCCGGTTTGAGCTCGAAATTGTTGGCATCAACAGTAGGAGAGCGATGCTTGAGGCGATCCCTTGGACTCCATGGGTAACGAAATCTCGAAGTGTCCTTTTTTGGTCACCTCATTTTCCCGCCATGTTTGTTGGATTCCTTTTTACCTCGCGTCTTTATTCTTCAATCCTTTGCTTCTTCCTCATTAAGCGGAAAGTCCTTTCAATCTCAGGATCAGGTCGTACAAGATTAGACTTCGCATAAACAAGAAAAATTCCTACAAGCACTATCACCAACACTACCAGCGCAATCAAATAAGAAAATAAAAAGAAAATAAAAGTAAAAGGCAATAAAATACTTAGTCCCTTTTGTAAGACTAACTCAATAGTTAACATATTGATCCTCGGCAATCACGCCAAAAAGCTTGACCACTGCCGCAAGCGAATGGGTAGTTATAATATAGATGAAACAATCGCTCCTTAGGGTCCAATGTAATCTACCAAAATATATTAAGCAAAATTCTAATTTAAGAAGGTTTGATTTAACAACTTCTAATTCACTAATTTTTAAATCAACTAAGGAACATACCTAGGAATTCATGTAGTTATGAAAGTTGATTGGATCAAAATGATAAGGATGTGCTTTTCACTAACCGGTTAATTTCGAAGATGTGCAATCCATCCAAAATTTTAGTCTATTATTTCGAACTCAACCAAACTTGCCTAAACTAAACAAAAGTCATTCTTTCAAACTAATTTGTCTTAATCCAAGTTAAACATCTTCGGTTACACTCTATGTCCTCCTAATATGCAAATCTCTCTTTCGAGGCGACGTTAGGTCAAGTTTTATCAAACAATCTAACAATCAAATGTCACCTTTCAGTTTTTCACTCAATTGTTTCAACTGTGCAAGCACATTTTAGCCAAAAAATCCACTCACAACATGATAATCACGTGATAGAATGAAATCAAACCAATTATGAAAATGAGCACAATTCTTTAGATTAAAACATAATCCAACTATACTTTCATAAACTACTAAATCCCTAGACAAAACAAAAACTTCTCGCTCATGATTAGGAATTAAACAACTAACAAATGTTTTACGAAATCTAAGCAGAAGGGCTTGATTGAGAATAACCTTCAACCAAGGGCTTCAAACCGCCTCAAGATCAAACACTCACACTCAAGATTTCTCACTAATACAAATACCAAACTGAAAATCTAAACTAAAAAGAACAATAATTTGAAAAAGAAGATAAACTATGCTACTCTTATATGCTTTCTCTCTATATCTCTATGCATATGCCCTTCTCTTCTGCTAGTGAACGAAGCCCTTTCATAAGAGAGCTCGAACGTTTTCAGCCACACAATCGAAGGAAGACGAAGAGGCACCAGTTTCTCAACTCACCACGGTCCGATCGTGGTCTGGACTGGAACCGGTTTTCTGCTGGGCATAGCATCACATGGGTATCCGTAGGGGAGGTCAAAATACATCCATTAAGGGTCAAATGCTAGGTAAAAAGGCCTAAAATCCTGCAAAACATATCAAACCACCATACCCAAGCATAAATTGAAAATAAGAGCATAAACAATAATATTGAGCATGTAATTCTCCTAAAAATGTGGCAAAATAGCCCTAAAAATGATATATACATTAAGCACTTATGAACCCGACAAGAAAGGGCCTAGCCAAATGGACAGGAGATTTCTCCACTCGGTTGGGCCAAATGGAAAGAGTCCTCTTCCACTGGGGTTTGGTCGAATGGAGAGGTATCCCTCTCCCATTCGGTTAACTGAATGGAGAGGGAGGACTCCCCTCTACTCAGCCAACCAAATAGAAGGGGAAGCCTTTCTATTCAGTAACTCGAATGGCATAGAGTCTCCTCTTATTCGAATAGCCGAATAGAGAGGGAAGAGACCCCTCCATTCAGCCGATCGAATAGAAGGGGAAGCCCTTCCATTCGGTCAACTGAATGGGAGGGAGATCCCTCTCTTATTCGCTCAGCCAAATGAAAAAGGCGCTCCCCTCCATGTGCTCAGCCAAGTAGGAGGGAGATCCCTCTCCTATTTGGCCTGCCGAGCGAGGAGGTCAACCTCCCATGTGGCCCACTCCATTCGGCCATATAAGAAAAGAATGATTTTGCTTGTTCGTTGAGCACATGAATAAGAGTAATACAAGAACATCTTCGCACACTACTCGCACGTCAGATTATGAAAAGAAATCCATCAAAATAAGCACAGAAAAGCATAAGCACAAAGGGCCACGAGTTATGCCGCATCGAAAGCTCTTGTGGTGTCGAATTAGCAAAGTTCAATGATTCATTGATAATGAAAACTTCAATTACACGATGAAAACGAGTGGAAGCAACAACAAAGATACCAATGTCGTGGCACGAATACACATTAAATAGGGGATATGCTCCCGTTACAAGTAAGCAAAAATAAAGATAAAGATTCTATTCAACTCATTGGTGATGAATAGTAGGCTGTAATTGATATGATATTAAGAGCACGAAGCCAAATTAAGTTCCCTTTTGGATGAAGGGACGCTTTTCTTCTTCTTGGGAAGGAGTCGTCTCCGCTCTGGGGTAACGCTCGATTCTTCGTCTAAGAAGTTGATCTCTTTCTCCGTGGGAAGACAAAAGGGAAATGTTGAAGAACCTGAACTTTCCACACCTTCACAAGCAACCAGGACAGTGGTTCTCACATGTAGCCAATATCATCCAGTAAGTCGGTCTCCATTAGCATCTAACCAAATCTCAAAATTCTCCCAGCAGAACCTCTCCAAAGTCTTCGTCAAATCTTGAGTTATGAGAGAGGAGACGGTCCGAAAATGAGTCACCTCACGAAGAACGGAGGCATAGATGACCAACTGCATTATTTCAGGAATCCTGACGTCATATGCATAGCGCTTATCTTTAGCTTTTGTGAAGAGAAGATAGAGCAATAGCCAATAAGGTGGAAGAGGTCTCGGTGGAGGGATTAGGGGCTCCGCACAAAGTTTCCTAAAGTTAAACCGTGATAGGAGGAGCTCAGCGTCCTCCTGCTCCTGAGAAAGGAGATTTAGTGCTTAGACATTTTGGATATGCGAATGAATAGCGACTCAAGTGAAGGCATTGAACATATTTGTAATGCTTTCCTAGGAAGGAGAACGTTAATCCACATCTCATCCGAACACCTCAGAAGGCATTTTGTTAAGATGTGAGGGGTTAAATGATTGAAATACTTAATGACCTATCCAATGGGAAGACGACACACGGCATTGACCAAGTCGACATGGAGTCATAGTTGACCATAGGGAAGATGGAAAGATGTTGGAAGGGTATAATGGTAAGTTGACCTGCTTAGTAGAGAAATTACTCTCCTGCCCTTAGGTGCGAACCTTAAGGCTATAAATGCCCCAACTTTTCCTATTTAGAAGGACTTTTTGTTACTTCTCACTTTGGACAACTTGAGAACCTCACTATATTCTTTCCCAAAACAGTAAACTCCCTCTTTTTGTCTCTACTGTTTGCTCTCTCTCTCTCTCTCTCTCTCTTTTCCTCCTTAATTCTTTTTGAATTGACTTGAGCGGTAGATGAGCCTTCCTTGGGTAAAACAACCAAGTTTGACCTTCGTGTAGGTCATCGGAGGGAAAACACTTTAGCGTGTACGATCGACTGATACGTCACCACACTTAAGTCCGAGCGTCATCAACGTTCAAGTAAGTTTACTATGAAACAGTCATAATGGTCAGCTCTGGGTTGTGGCCTATGGTTTTTAAGGAGGCATTCAGATTTTGTGGAAAGTCCAGGATCTTCATCTCTCTCTTCTTTAATCCCATACCTCGTTTGTGACTATAGAAGTACAACAAAAAGGAGTTCGACCTTCGTTCTTGATAGCGATTTATGAGAATCCGATGCAATAACATCATGAGGAGCTATGGCGTGAATTGGAGAGTTTTACAGGAATGACGGATAGGCCTATGCTCATTGCGGGCAATTTATGAGACTCAAAATCTTAAGGAATTTGATCGTGGGGGATGCTACAATGATGTGCGAGATTCAATCATTTTATTGAGAATAATGGCCTAATTGATCTTGGTTTTTCTAGACCAAAATTAACATCGGCTAGGGGTAAGTCTTGCGTAACACGCAATAGCACTAGGATATATAGAGCTTTATGTGATATTGAGTGGAGATCACGGCTTTAAGGAGGCAGTGTTAAGCACCTGGTACATGGTTGCTCTGACTATTGCTATTGTTGGTGAATCCTATGGGTTTTATGCCTTCCCCCTTAGATCCAAATTGTTTAAATTTTTAGTAGCTTGGTTGGAGCATCAAAGTATGAGCCATTCATTCTACAAAATGACGATCAGGTTTATCTATGAACCCAACTTTGAGCCACCTTATTGCTAATCTTCAAGTGTGAAATAAAAGTCTTTGGCAATCTATTTAGATGGAAACGAAAGACATGGGCTCGGCTAGAGGGAATTCAACATAAAACGTTATCTTCTCAAGTTGGAGGGTGAGATGAGAAACAAATTAAATGAGATCCTCAACCAAATTGATCTTCTATGGTTCAAAAAGTCAAGACAATAAGCCATCATAATGGTGATAGAAACATTAGGCACTTTCTCCTCAGTACTATTATTTGGATCAAGCAAAACTGGATTAAATCCATTTAGAATGTTGAAGGGACTTGGGTTTCTGATCGAAGCAAAGTTAAGAGGTTAGTGGTACATTATTTTTCTTCTTTGTTTACTGATGCCCTTTTGTCACCCTATTAAGCTGACTTTATGTGTGGTAGCTTTTCCCATCTACAACCATTCCCAATTGAGGAACTTTCTAAGCATTTACTTCCAAAGATATCTTGGTCTCTTTGAAAAGTATAGGGTTGCTTAACGCTACTGGTTTAGATGGTTTTCACGCTCTATTTTTCAGAAATTTTGGCCTCTTATTGGGGACAAAGTGCGTGATCTTACACTGAGTGTGCTCCAACGGCACCTCTACTGGGGGGTCTGAACGATACTTTTATTTCCCTCATTCCAAAATTGATAATCTGCAGCTTATGTTCCAGTTTAGGCCCATTAGCCTCTGCAATGTTCTTTATAAGATCAGTACAAATGCAATTGTGCAAAAGTTGAAGATTGTTCTGTCCGATCTCATCACCTTGACTCCGCCCAATTTTGTACTCGGTGACAGATTGGTGATAATATAATCATCATGCAAGAGTCAATACATATAATGAGGAAGAAGCAAGGTAGAAAAGGGGTCATGGCCGTCAAAATTAATTTGGATTGGGTTTCATTTAGGAAACTTTTATGAAGATGTGTATCCCTAAACACTTTGGTGGATCTTATTAAGCACTACGTTTCCTCCTGTTCCCATAATTTTCTTTGGAATGGTGAGCTGACCGAGAGATTTTTTTTTTACCTCTAAGTGCATTTAGCAAGGGGACCCATTGTCTTTGCATCTTTTTGTGGCATGTGTGGATCATCTTACTCATTTAATTGAAGAGGCCATCCAAGTTAAGAGGCGCACTCCCATTGCTGTTTGTAAGGGGGTATGTCATATCGAACTTACTGTTTACGGATGAACTTTCTTTTTTTTTAAAGCTACTGTCAAACAAGCTCAAGTTATCAAAGAATGTCTTGATAAATTTTGTGTTCCCTCTACTCAGAAGTTCAATTTGGCTAAGTCACATAATTTTTTTCCTGCTAATATAGATGGAGTTTCAATGTCCTCAATTTGCAGTGTCTTAGGCATGAGAAGTATAGATGATCTCTGGCAGTACCTTGGTGCACCTACGCTTCATCGGTTGGTCATAGGATCCTAGTTTCGGTATGTCATCGAAAGGATTAATAGCGAGTTAATGCGGGTGGAAAAGCACATGCTTATCTTGGGTGGGACAACCATGTTAATTCAGTTAACGATGAGCTCAATTCCTTCATATTCTATGTAAACCATTACATTACCGAGATCTATTTGTGATGATCTGGATAGGAAAATTAGATGGTTCCTTTGGAGGGGGTGGACGGATATCCAATGAGCGGAAGGCTCATCTAGTTAACTAGGATGTTGTCGTAATGCCCCAAGAAGGTTGGGTCTTTCTAAACTCAAAAGATACTTAAAGTTATTAAGGAGGATGTACTAATCGGGACTAACATCACAACACCTAGAGTTGAGACCTTTGTGCAATGGCAGCTAGTGCAAGAAGGTTGGGTCTTTCTAAACTCAAAACGGACATCTAAGCAATATTCGGGCAAGGCTGATGGTGCGGGCGTCTTTAGAGTACATCATGGGGAGTGGCGAGGTGGTTATGTTGAGTGTATGAATCTTGCACTTCAATGGAGGTAGAAATAAAGCGGGTTCTAAGATGTATGAAAACTGCGCGTGAGCCGGGTTCAATAAACTTTGGATGCAACTAGACTCATGCTGGTGTGTGTTCTTATAGAGGCTTCATATATTCCCCCCAGAGCATTTCCATCTTGTGATACAATGTAAAAGTGTAGTTTCATGCGGAGGGTGGGAAGTTCTTATCTTTCATTTGTTACAAGAAAGGCCAATCAAGTAGCAGATAAGTTGAACAATATTATGATGGGACTAGCTTCAGGCTTTATGTTTTTTCCCTCCCCTCCCCCCACTTGAGGCTAGTAAGGTCATTTTTGTTGATTCTATAGGGATTGTTTGGCCTTAAATGATTCCTAATTAATTAATATGATTCCTAGTTAATAGATGTTTTCTTGGGGCACTTAGCCCTCTTATGCGCCCAAAAATTAAAAAGATAAAAATAACTTAATGACATGTTGGAATAAAACTGAAAAATGTAGTTGTATTTTGGGTATGAAGCGATGAACTTCTCGAAATGTATTTAACCCTCCTCTGCACCCAAAAAATTAAAAGGTAAAAATAAGTTAATGGCATTTTGGAATAAAACTGAAAAATGTAGTTGTATTTGGGCATGAAACGATGAACTCCTCGAAATATGCTTAGCCCTCTTCTGCACTCAAAATTTTTTTTTGATCAAACACCCAAAAAATTAAAATGGTAAAAATAACTTAATGACATTTGGAATAAAACTGAAAAATGTAGTTGTATTTTGGGCATGAAACAATGAACTCCTCGAAATGCATTTTTGCCCCTCCAAGAGGAATCTAATCAAAGATAAAGAAAGAAAAATAAAAAAGAAAATGCTCCTACACACTTTTATGGCTTTAGCCACAGCAATAGTCGTCTGTCAACTTCCGATGGCTGTTCTGATCCTCAATGCAACTATTCATCTTCCCGCCAAAATCATCTATCATCAAATACCTCTCTCATCCACCTCCTCCTCCACCATCTCTATCCCAATACCGACTTCTCTCTCTCTTCGCCGACAAATGCACCTCAATGCGCCAACTCAAGCAGGTCCATGCCCAGATGATCGTCTCTGGTCGCATCCAAGACAACTACGCAGCCAGCAGGCTTCTCTCTTGTTGAGCCGTTTCGGTTTCTGGGGATATCAATTATGCTGTAAAGCTCTTCAATTGGTTTCACGAACCCAATAATTTTATGTACAATACCATGATTCGAGCCCTAGCAACTTCTGTACATCCCTATACTGCTTTGTTGTTGTTCAAAGAAATGAGGAGGATGGGTGTTTTGCCGGGCAAGCATACGTTTCCTTTCATTTTGAAGGCGTGTTCGAATTTGAAGTTGCTTGGTTTTTGTAAACAGGTTCATTCCCATGTGCTGAAGTTTGGGTTGGATTTGGATTTGCATGTTTACAACGGGTTAGTGAGGGGGTATGGTGTGACGGGCAGCATGGGTGATGCGCGCCAAGTGTTTGACGAAATGCCTGGGAGAAATGGGAGCATTTGGACGAGCATGATTTGTGGGTATGCTCAGAATGATTATTCGAATGAGGCGCTGTTGCTTTTTAATCAAATGGTTGCTGATGGGTTTGAGCCAAATGGGGCAACTCTGGCATCTGTGTTGTCAGCTTGTGCTCAGCAAGAGTGCTTAGTCTTAGGCGAAAGGATTGAGCAGTTCATGAGAGAGAGAGAGCAATTGAACTTGGGACGATTCTTGGCACAGCGCTTGTTGACATGTATGCAATGAATGGTGCTGCGGCTAAAGCTAGAGAGGTTTTCCATGGTATGCAAGAGAAGAATATTGCAACGTGGAATGCCATGATTCATGGGTTTGCTGTTCACGGGCATGGCACTGAAGCTCTTAGGCTCTTCCAGAAGCTTGAGAAAGAGGATATGATACCGAATGGCATTACATTTGCAGCAGCCTTATTGGCGTGTTGCCATGGTGGCTTCCTTGAAGAAGGCCGTAAGATATTTTATTCTATGAAAACACGGTACAACGTTGAGCCTCAAATTGAGCACTATGGTTGCATGGTTGATCTCCTTGGCCGAGCAGGGGAACTAGTTGAAGCAGAACAATTGGTACGAACGATGGCTTGGAAAGCGGATGTGATGATCAGGGGAGCACTTTTAACTGTTTGCAGGAAATTTGGGAATATCGAGATAGCTGAAAGGGTGGTTGAGGAGATTGTTGTTTTGGATCCTGAGAATCACGGAGTTCATGTTGGTTTGTCCAATACGTATGCAGAGGCCAGGAGGTGGGAAGATGTTTTGAAGCTAAGGAAGCTGTTGAAGGAGCGAAACTTGAAGAAAATAGCGGGTTCAAGTTTAGCAGTTTTTTTTTTTTTGGGGGGGGGGGGGGGGTGTTGGGGTTGGGGTTGAGGTGTATCATGTTCAAGCCTCCGATTAATTGAAGTGTCGAGCTTAACAGACGAGCTCCTAGTGCACCTGTCTGATTGATCATTGTTTTGTGGATAGAAAGATTTTCAACTACTAGGAAAGAGTGGAGAACTTCATGGATTGAAAATGTTACGGTCCGCAATAAAATGATCATACTGGAAAAGTTTGAGTTAGTCAAACCACGTTTTAGCTGCAATATTGAACATGATTTCCGTATTAGAGCGATTTTTCCTTGTCGTGACCGAAATCGAATTTTGCATTAACAGTGAATCAGTCTTTTTTTCTAATAAGCTTCTGTTCTTGCAATTGACTTTTAATATTTATTTTATTTTCACTCGCTTCAATCAAAATGCAATTTTGCAATTAGAGTTTTTGAAATCTTACACAGTAGATGACATAAGATACCAGAAAGGTACAACCATAGTAGATAAAGAAAAAAGTATGCGATGAAATTACCACAAATGGTCATTTGCCACCCCCTTTAGTCCGTTCTTGCCTATTTATCCCGTCCTGCTATTAGTACTCCCACCTTTCAAAATTTGTTCTTTAACGACATCTTGTTAGCGAAAACATTGTGCACATTTGCACTCGCTCAAACCTTGCTTAAATAAGATCTATGCTATGATTATTTTTCTTCTTTTTGTTGATATAGCTACAATAGCGTTTTAGTCACCGTGATGGATCAAAAATGACCCACCGTGATGAATCCTTTTCGTCCACATTACAAAATACAAATTCTACTCTCGCAGTCATTGTTTAAAATGCTCAGTTACTCTCCGATCCTTTAAATACAACTTTTTTTTTAACATATTTACAAATACAGCACATGAATATATGACAATCCATACAAATATTCAAAAAAAAACCCCCTCTATAAATGCAGTCTAAGAACTATTTTGTAAGATTGCTGCACAAAAGTTCCAATTAATGTGCATATGTACTGGCATACAGAGCGCTTGCCACAATAATAGCGTGTCATTTGCAACTACGTCGATTCAAACTTAATGAAGGCAAATGCCGCTGCAATATCTCTCTTCTCAGCAGATCTTTTGACTGGATGCTAACTCATTACCTTGAGCGTCTGCTGAGGAATGAAATGATATCAGTGTATCACCAAGAGCGGCTTCAAAGCCCTAATACAACAGAACATGGATACAGAACCCTTGACATGACTAAGGCCGACAGCATTCCCGAAGTTTCCTTTGCAAACCGTTGCATCGATTTAGCCCATTGTTACGGGGCCTGCAAAGTATCTCCACCATTCATCTTAAGAGGTTGAGTAACCTGAAGCCCATAATAGGCTAATTTTATGCCTAAGAAGTCATGTCCCTGAGTAATTGGTGAGGCATTCCAGGAAATTATGATACAACCATGGATGAGAAGCCTTTCTTTTTTGTAAATTACTTTTTTATTATAGATGGTAAGATAGGACATCCACTAGGCCCTTATCCATGGCAAGCCCAATTGATTTCTAGTAGCACATGGCGAGGGGGGTAATGCAGGTTACTCCCCGAACACGGGCTTGAATGGTTGCTCCTTAAACTAGTTACTTCCACCCCCAAGAGAAGCTAGTTCCCAGAACACGAATTAATTATTGCTCAAATTTACTCTAATTTAGACTTGAAGATGCTTAAGACGCCGAAACGCAATTGCATGGGACTCTAACTCGAGCCTCCCCCTATACAAACCAGACTTTAATTTTTGTTTTACATAGGCTAGCCCATTGTTTAATCCCCCCCCCCCTCCTTCAGTTTTTGATGAATGTTCATGTTCTCACTTGAGACTTATGTAGGACATGACTAGGATAGGACCTTTTGAAGGTCTAGAATTAGAGTGGTAGGTACCAAATAGTATGCAACTTTATTCCTATTTCTAGTTACCGAGACTCTGTTTGGATCTTAGAAAATTTAGTGGAAAGAAAAAAGTTGAAAAAGTTATTTTTTCTCTTGTGTTTGGTTTAGAGAAAATCACAAAGAACAAAAAATAAAGGAAAGCTATGTGAAAAAATTGTTACAAACAAGTGATAAAATTTTCCTTATAAAATTATGCGGAAAGTTTAAGGAAAATTCTCAATTTCCTCCAACCTCACATTACTTTAATGACATCAACATAATTAAAGTAGTTCATCAACATTCAAATTTTTCATCCCAATTCTTATATTTTTTTCTCAATCCAAACAAGAGAAAAAACTCATTTTCTCCCTACTTTTTTTTCCTTCACATTTTTTTCTTCAACTTTTCTTTCCACCAAATTTTTTAAGGACCAAACGGAGCCTTAGTGAACAGTGATGTGTAATATGTCTACTTTGTAATTCCAGTAACGTGCTAGTTCTTTTGGTATCACTATGCAATACATAGTTTCTATTTTATTTAATTACATATTTAGTTTCTATTTTATTTAATTACATATTTATCTATGTTTTATTTAATATTACTTGCTATATTTATTTAGTGTTTATATTTTCACATATAAATTTACAAAGGATTTCAATTCGAGAAGATACATTCTAAAAAATTTTTTGTAGGTCTTTTGAAATCGGTCTCACCGTTTGCACAAGTGCTTGCAGGGGTAATGCTGTTTATATCTGAATCTCCTCGACCCAAATGTCCTCAGCTCACACTGGGTGTTGTATTTTTTTGAAAAATGGTCGTGCTCTTGCTCGGCTTTTCCAGCCCATTTCGTAAGGAGTAAGAAATTCTTAGATCTATTCTTGAGTCTCCTGAAGAAAATTATGAGTAGTCTGACTGTTCGTCAATTATAAATGTCCATAATTGCTTGTGAATTAAAAAAGTGTACGAATATGAAAATAGGACATCTCCGTAGTGTTTCTTGTTCAGACATGACTTATCCTAAGGATATTTTATTTGAAATGTCATCTCTTAATCAGAATTCTTTGCAATTCTCTTAAAAATGCATGAGCTGCAAAATTCGATGCTTATAATTAATGTGAGATATATGAATTCTCATTGCAATATTGGGTCTCGTTGAGAATAATTAGATTCAATCTAATAGTTATGTAATTTCAATTTTTTATGACTACTATTAAAATCTATATTTTGTGTACTGTTATTGCGGCTAGCCTTTCCTAAAATCCAAGATTGCCACCAACAACTTGTGATGCAAACATCAATCCCTCCTCCACTGGGAGAAGTCGAATTGATGTAAGTACTCTTCTATTCAATCCAGGAGAAAGAAGAGCACACCTTCAATTTCAATCCCTAAATCATATTTTCCAATTCCCAAACACTAATGCATGGAAATATGCATAGACTCAGTGACTGCATAGATTCAATGACACAAGGTTCGGTCAATATTATATAAACGATTATTCTCGACAGCCCTACCCTAAAAACCTGAATTTGCTACTGTATCAGATGGTTTTTGCCATTAGCTTCTTCATAATCTAGATGACATAGTAGGATGAATCCTAACTTTCACAAGGAGTTGGTTCAAATCTCAGACTTTTGGGAGTTTTTTTTTTTTTTGGGGGGGGGGGGGGGGCGCTCTGTCCCTTCCCTCCCTGAAAGGTCTTACCTCTAGAGGTGCATGCATGCCTTGATGGGCCACTAGATTGGCTACCTCTCCCTCTCCCCCCCCCCCCCAAAAAAAAAAAGGAACTAAAGTTACAGGAATCAAGCAAAAAAAAGATCAACTGCTTTTTGACTGGTTTATTGAACTTAAAGGAAGAAGCAACTAACCGTCCGAATAGAAATCAAACAAGCTTTTCAATTGTCTTGCATGGAGATCTAAACCTTCCGTGCTCTACTGTTTGGCATAGCACGCTTCAGAAGGTTATTATATTCTCGACTTCTTGACCATTCATCAACTTCACGAGCTCGGAGCACCGGAAGAGGGTGAGAAAGTTGTTCGGTTTGGGCATTTCTGCGAGGGTGTCAAGTGGTTAGCCAATCCAAAAGATGGCATCTCATGAATCAAAAGGGTTAACATCCATCTTGAACTAGTCCTCGTTTACCTTATATACCATCCCAATGGGTTAGAAGAGGCTTTATCATAAGAGCGAGCTTGCTCCAGAAATGCATCTACACTTAACTGGTCAGCGATGGAAGGGCAGCCCCCCGCTAATTTCATCAGGATGGAGATGACAATCTCTTGTAACAGGACCAACGGAAACAAAAAAGCAAAGGAGAAGGTAAACAATAACAGGTCAATATGAAAAGATCTCCTAAGAGTCTAAGACCCGCTAAAGGAGAAAATGAGGCAAACAGGAAAAAAAGGAAGAAGGAAGACAGTCTCTGTTTATAAAAAACATCAGAAAAGATCATATTAAAGTAGCGTCAGTATACCTTGGGATCCTGAGCAACAAGAAGAGCGGCACGATCACAGGTTAGCTCGGCAGCTCGGAGCCAACGTAATAGCTGTTCTTCTATTCTGCGAGCAATGAACCCTCCAAATCCTGTAAACAGAACAATTGCTTAACACTTGCATCCGGACCCGGAGCAGTTTCAAGATTTAAGCATTGTGAAACGTGGATTCCAAATGAATGTGATAGAATTTGGATATTTAAGATTTAACAATCTGCTTCGTTATCTTGGTCTCATGACACTAAAAGTCCACATTCACCATAATTCAAACCCCCCACCCCCCTTTTAAAAAAAAAAAAGGAAAAAAGCCCACAACCCATCCTCTTGCTTATCACCCTTACAAACTTGATCCCATAGCTGGCAAAAGAAAATGGTGACCCAGGTTATTCAGAATATTAATTTCACGTCAGGTACTTGCGTGAGGCACAACATACTTTGACCTGGGCATGGACACTTCATTTCGACTAAAACACACAAAGTTTCAAAAACTAGCTGCCTGACACCTAGACCAATGTGTGAGATCTGGCACATCAACACACCAACTAACGCTACTTACCAGGAATTGTGTACGCTCCAAGAGCAAGGATGTTGGCATATGTCAACCATAATCCGTGGTCACATTTCAAATGACCCAATTCATGCGCCAAGACAGCCTGTTAAGATTTCAAAGATAAAAACTTTTAAGAAATTGTAATTTACTAAACAAATGAATAATTTTCACTCACTGTCATGGACAAGAAACATGCAAGTAACAAAATAATCCTGAAAAGGGAGAAACACGTGGGCAGCAAAGAGAATATTTGTCACCACCTGCAACTCTTTTCTTGTCAAGAGCTCAATAAGACTTGTGTGAGCAACAACAAATGGTTTTTTTCCATTGATAGCCAACGTGTATGCATTTGGTGTAGGACTTTGACGAACATATAAATCAGGAGGCTCCACATTCAGTATTTTTGCAGCCTCAAGCATCAGCTGGTGCAATTCAGGAAGCTGAATTCACATAGGCGTATCAGTTAGCAGTTGGACAAAAATGTCAACACATAATGGAAGCTTCAACAACAGCCAAAAGACACACGTGAAATATGAACATTAGATACGCTTGAACTTTCAAGAGAGCAATGAAGTTTCAACTTCAAAGACATGATAGCTTTTCTGAGTTGATGCAGTACAAGTTGTAAGTTCTTATTTCCTTTAGAGCCAACTCTAACAGTTCTTCAAGACTGAAATGATGATTGGCAATCTGATGCACAATAAGACATAATTGGAATTTGTCTTGAGGGTTGAGAGGGCAATACATGCATCGCAGTTGGTCTACACAGTATAAAACAGACAAGGCTGTCAGCAGGAACAAACACACAGAATATCAGCATCGCTGCCATTTTGGCCATTAAAAGGGGGCTAGCCATATGAATTTCAAACCAGAGCAGCTTTCTCCAAGTCAGAGGGCCACTATATCCTGCAGCACTTCCATTGAAAATATCCCAAGAAAAATTCTAATTTTTCCAAAGCAACTGGCACAAGTTATTTAAATTCCTGTGACTTTTTATCTAACAATTGTGTCCATACAGCTGCGTGTAAACACTTTATGTATCAAAGCAGAAAGCTACAACAGTATGGGTCTATGAGAGGGGACTTTATTTATTCAGTGCTCTTTACCATATAGAAAGTTCAACAATACTACCTATTGACATCATCTTAAGACCCCCAGCAAATGTAATTCACAAAATACAAATCATATGAAATATATACACATCATGGATGACATGATGTTCATTCAATACCAAAAATTAGAGCACTGCTTTCCTGGAGCTCACAATTAAAGAAAGTAGTATTTCATAGACCGCTTCACATATTTCAATGACATACTACTTAGTCAGAAGATGGAAGACCATGGTTTTCTACAGCTCATTGTTTCGACTGGTTTTAATCCCAAAATGAAAAATCCTTCTAATAAATCTTTGCCCTTTTAAAGCACCATTGACGTCTTGATGAAGCCAGAATAATGCAACGAAACTACAAAAGCTTAAAGTTAGCTTGGTGCTGATAAATTACCTGGCTTTTAGAAACAAGCACTGAAGTTCCTATGTTCTCAAGGTACATAACCTGCTCTGTAATGGACCCTGCTATATAATTAAGCCAGCAACAAAGAAAATCAAATAATTAAAGCACACATGTCATTGAAACTACTTGCTCTATGATGTATGTATCGACGTATGTCCATCTCATAACAGTTATCAGCGACAAATAATTCATAATAAAACAAATACATACCTAGTAAGGCCTTGCCCACATCTTCCAATCCAGGAATTGCTCTCAAAACTAGCGTGTTCTGTGTGCCACAACACCACCAATCAAACATGAAAAAACAACAATCATATGAATTAACAGAATACCCAGGAAAGCCAAAGGGAAGAAAAGACTTCATCAATAAGGCAACGACAAGATAGGGGACGGAAAGAGCACTTGTCTATCAAGGGGATGCCTGAAATCATCAGCATCAAGATTTCTGAAAACAACAGCCGTAGAAGTAAAAGTAGAAGTAGAAGTAGAAGCAGCAGCAGCTCTGCAAACAGGGATCTGAGCACGTCGATTCCCAATGGTGGATCGATGGAACCCTTGATGAGATGAAACGGGCATCAAATTGACACTAAAACAAGGTATGGACGGAAGAGAGTAACATGGAGGAACGCAAAATGAAGAGAGAGAAAGTGAATTCGCCATTTTTTTTCCCTTCTGAGCTGTTCCGAAAAGGTTAAACTGGGAACTTGCAAGAAATTGTCGGCAGTGTGAATTGAACTCTCCCAACTTTTTTGCGATTTTTCTCTGCCCACGGCTGCTTCTTGTGGTTTATGGTTATGATTTGCCGCCACTTCACTTTCTCTTTGGCTATGTAAGACGACGAATTTGGTAACAACAGTTTTTTTCAAAAAAAAATTATTTAGGAGTATTTTAACTATTTTAATTAAATTAAATAGTTAAATGAATTTTTAATAAATAACTGTTTAAAATAGTTATTTGATTCCAAATATTTTTATTAGCTTTTTCAAGAGAGTTTTTGTAAAAATTACATATTTACTCAATATTTTAAATTAATTAATTACATTACATGTCATTATATTATATTTATAGAATATTACTTCATAAAATAGAAAGAGTATATAATATTATAAAGTGTTACTTAGCAGCATTCAAATCCACTTAATTAGATCTTGAGTGTTACCAAAAGTAGAGATATTTTCTTTTTTTTTTTGGAGACAAAAACAAACAATTGAAGTTGCATTATCTTTTTTATTGTTTATATTTCTTTTTTTTAACCAAGCAGTATATATTTTGGTATAGATTTTTTAATTTTTCTAGCATATTATATCACGCTTATTTAGTTTACCTTCATGAATGGTTAATATTTTGATATTTATACTTTAGATTATTCATTCTCCCTTCCGATTACCTCGACAATGAGCTTTGGATCGATGCGAAATGATAACATTTGATATTATGTTTTGTATCAATTGAATCCAATGAAGGTAAAGTCATTAGAAATTTGCATAAATTTCAATTTCAATTTATAAACAAAAAAAATTTAAAAAGTAACAAAATAATGTTATAAAACATTAACATCATTTACATAAGTACAAATTGAAAAGAAATAAGATTGACGATAAATGCAAGTTATGTATAATTTAATAAGAAAGTAAAGTTTTATCAATGAAGTTTTTCTTCTATTTTTTGTGTGATTACAAATGAAGTTAATTTATACCTATGATATCAATTTAATTCTTTTTAAAAAGAAATTCACCAATGAATAAAAAAATATGTTCTATTAGGAAGTAATTTATAGAGAATGACATAAATGGAATTTTACCAATCATCTTTATTAGAAACAGCTAACTTAACCAAATAGTTTTTTTACAAACAGCTAATTCAAACAGCTAATGCAAATAGCTAGTTCAAACAGCCAACAACTAACAGTTAATACGAACGGCTAACAGCTGTTTGCCAAACAGGGCCTTTTACGTGAAATTGGAATTATTATGACTAATTGGACCTCATCACATTGAGGATCGAAATGGATTAAGGGTCAGGTTATGAAGATCAGAATATAGACTTTTCTTAATTCTAATCCTACTCGACCCTCATACTAGTTGGCATATCCTTGACATTGACCCTAACCCTGACTCTGCGGAAACTGTCGAGTCATCGGGTCAGACCTGACGCTTAAACCTTCCCTATATAGAAATGAGATTTTTCATTAATTAAGTTTCATTTTTATCATAAAGTTTAACACCGAGTATCTTACTAAACAAAAGGCTAAGCGATAATATAATGTTTCAATAAAAGTATCGTAATTATAAACTTTCTTAATTTGGTGATTAAAACGATTAGTTTACTAAAACAAATACTTCAAACATCAAAAAGAGAGTGTTACAAGGCTAAGAGCCAGTGAGATTTGGAGAGATGAATGGGAGGGGAATAATGTTTCAATAAATGATAAGTTCATACATCAGGTGTATTGCTAGCTAAGATATGAGCATTATTCTGACATTAACTATTTTTATAACTATACAAGGTATTTTGAAAGTGTCATTAAGTAATGGTTCAATACATGAAATAATCGTTCAATATATTTCAGAAGTATCATTAACTCTAGTTAAATGAATGATCAAAGAAAAAATGTAGTAGCCATAATAATTAAAAGTAGTTTAGAATAAATAATATTATTTATGAAATAACTGTTAATCGACACAAATAAAAACTATGATCGATAAATAAGCATATCATTCAAAATGAATTTCCTTGCCTTTAATGTCCGTGTCTTAATAAGTAAATGACAAAGATTTCAGTCCAACTCAGAAGAATTAGTGTAAGCAATAGTCAAGATAGGATTGCAAGTATAAGATATCCAACAATTATTTATTGAATCCACAAGGAAAAAAAGAAACTGAGTGAACACAAAATATTTTGAACATATAAAACAAATGTTCAAATATGAAATGGCAATTAAGTTCTGTTGCACTACGACGATTCTTCTTATGCATGTATTAACTAAAAAATCACTATCGTAATTAGATTATGAGATATTGAAATTCAAAATGAAATATATAAGTTTTTGGGTTACCTAGAGAAATAAATAATGACTATCACTGCAATGCCTTGAGAAAGAAATATCCTCCTCCGCATCAACAAGTGTAATGACATGAACAGGGGTTCGACATCATTGTGGCAAAGAGGCTCTATGACATGAACCCATGGTCTATCCAAATGATTGTCTAATATGACATGATAAAAAAAAAAAAAAAAAAACTCGTCGTCTATCTACATACATTGCTGTTTAGGCTAATTAGTATGTCTATATACCTAGATATAAACAACAATGCCTAATCTCCTATACTTAAAAGTTCACTATCATTGGATATGAACTCAGAATCTCATCACTTGTACAAAAAAAAAAAAAAAAAAAAATCTAGCAACGTCTATAAAAAAGGTAAAAGTTCATGTGCCCCATCTATTTATGCTATCAACTCTGAAGAAATATCTAAACTGAAAAGAAAATAATGAGGTGAATAACATTATAAAATGTAACATAATGCAAAATAAAAAAAGGCAACATAGTGAAGGAATATCAGAAAGCCTTCACCTTTTAATCCAATCTTTTGTATCGCCATATCTAAGGTATGAAAAAATTAGGACAAATGTGTATTTGCTACAACACAGGTTGCAATCAGGTTAAGAGGTATAATGAATCAAATAAATGCCATTAACAAGTGTAAAGACTCGATAATATCTAATCTACAAATAACATTTCTATTATGATGTAGCAGACAATTTCAAGCAATAATTGTTAACACAAATATGAAAAAAAAAAAAAAAGCAGTGGAAAAAACACCACATAAGGAAATTATATGATATGGTTACATTTGACGTTGATGAGCATTCTTTCAATGTGATTCACCTAGTAATGAACAACTTCTCTAAATTATTCAATATTCTCCAACAAATAAATTGTAAATGTCATTGGACATGTACATCCTCAGCATACATAACACATGCAACAAAGACAATTGAGCATGGTCTTATAAATAATTAAAAAAATACATTGACCACATATTAGGCTCAACACTATTATGGATTTTGATATAGCATGCATCAAATTCTTGAATCTCTTTTATTGCTACATTAATCAATAATTTGCTTATGGATATTGTGGATAGTATAATTATAGGGGACTATCGTATAGTATAGTTTAACATGTCAAAGAAAAACTAAGAAAAATGGAGGAGAAAACAACATCCCAAATTAATTAAATAATAAAAAAATAACCATTGTACATGCCTATGCAACATAATCCAAATAACCTAGATGTGAGGAGCACATTTTCATAATATAAATTATCGAAAAGGTGGTCACCTTCAACTAAGCAACTCTACATAAGGTAAGTTTCAATTCACAATGCCTGCATAAGATAAAATGATAAATTAACAATATTTAGCGTCAAACTGAACATTTAAACGTGAACAACAATGAAACGAAATGACCAAGTTATAATTAGATGGAATCAAATATTGCATGTTATAAATGAATACATCTTGCTTCAAGGTACTCGCACATATCATCGCAGTTGTGATGAACAACAAACACCGAACTAATGACATTTCTGAAAACAAAATATAAAGACATACATCCCCAAAGGCGTAGAAATCGTTGAATTTTAAATATCAATTGGGTTTTAAACAAATGAGTCATGTGCATAAATTCAAATGAGATTCCAACCCAAAACTAATTGGCAATAGGTGGAGTGACTCACAAGCTTATATACATGTTCAAATCCTTTAACTTTATCAATATGAAACAACACCCACTTGTATATCTTTGTATTTCATCAATGTGGAAGAATACCTACTTTTCATGCTCCAACACGATTCCTTACGTGCGGGCTACTAACAAGGTCAAACACGTGCACACAAGTTTTAATCAAACGGGGACGTTGAAGATGGAGCAATCCGCTCTGATACCATATTAAATTTTATATATCAATTAGACCTTAAACAAACAAGTCATATGTATAAGCTCAAATGGGGTTCCAATCTAAAACCAGTTGACAATAGGTGGAGTAACTCATAAACTTATATACATACTCAAACCCTTTAACTTTATTAATATGGGACAATACCTACTTTCATATCTTTGTATTTCATCAATGTGGGACAATACCAACTTTTCATACTCCAATAGAATGAAGAATTTACAAAATTAATTGAAACTAGTATAATACCTTTAGCAATAGCTTGACTGTCATGTCATAAATGTGTTAGAGTATCAACAAAGGGGACATATTGTTGGAGGTGGTGGTATGGAATTATATTGCACTTATCGAGCAAATCAGGTAGTTGAGTACTATGGGTGAGAAAAAACTTCAATTTGTTTCGTAGTATGTCTTTATATTTGTGTGTAGTAATGCCTAGGGAGAAATTCATCTATCTATTTCCTTGTCTCATCACACTGCAAATATTTAATATAATGTATTAATAGTAATTCCAAATAAAGCAGGAACGCTACGTAAATAAGAAAATTAAAATACAAGGACATCCATAATGATAGTCTCTCAAACTCTATGATTTTTTGAAAGTCCTTGAGGAACTCTTCTCCCATTGATTGTTATCACATTCTACCCATCCTAAAGTTCACAAACTATTGTGTGTTCTGCACCATCAGTAACTCTCAACTCTTCAGACTACTTTACGCCATGAACAATTGCAAGCAACATTCTTAAGTAGCTAATATCTCTCCCATGAGTTAGGATGTGCCAAAGGAAATTGCCAAGACATCACCATTTTTGCCATTTTGTCCATTTTAGGCTCTTAGATCCTACACTTAACAGCATGTGTAAGAATTTGTTTTACTGTCAGTGCGATTAACTAGGAACCATGTGTGCGCATATGACCACTATCTTAAGTCAAATCAATAAGTTATCCTAGTAATCATTATCGTCAAAAACACTATTGTGTTGTCCTTGCAAGTGAGACTGTAGTATTTTTATAAATGAAGACTGTCTTATTTTTCGTAATGATTTTTTGCCTAATGTTTTACAACAGTGGAACATGATCTAACTTTTTGAATAACTATGTGGTACATCAAAAGTATCATTAAATAATTGTTCAATCTATAAAATATTAATGCTAAAATGTATTATTAGTCCAGTTAAATAAATGATTAAAGAAAACAAACAAACGTATTAAGCATAATAATTAACAATAGTTTAGAATGACTAAAATTGTTTATGAAAGAAATGCTAATCAACATAACCCAAAACCATCATAGACAAATAAACATATCATTCAAATATATAAATTCTTGTCTGCAACGTCCATGTATTGATACACAAATGATAGAGGTTTCAATCTAACTCACAAGAAATCGTGTAAACAATAATGAAGATAAGGTTAAGGTGTAAGATTTCCAGCAATTAATTATTGAGTGCATAAGGAAAAAAGAAACCAAAAGACTACAAGATGGTTGAAAGTACAAAACAACCATTCAAGTATGGCTTGACAATCAAGTTAGTGGTAGGCTACGATGATTCTTGTTGTGCTTGTGTAGAGAATTATAATCACAATCCTAATTAGATTAGGAGACATTGACGTGCAAATCAAGTGCATAATTTTTTCGCTTACCTATAGCATTAACTAACATCTGGGATGACTAAAGAAAGAAACTTCTTCCTCTTAATCAACTAATGTGATGACATAAGCAGGGTGTCTGATTTCAATGTGGCGAGAAGGCTCCACGACGGGGTAATTTAATGGATTGTGCAATATGGCATATAATAGAAGCTCACCTTTTGTTTGCATACATAACAATTCAGGCTTATTAATCTGCTTATATACCTACATGTAAAAAACACAATGCATAATATACCAACATTATCAGTTCAACGCTGTTGCTTACAAACTCAACACCTCATCACTTGTGCGAGAAAGAATTGTTACAACGTCCAGAAAAAAGTAGAAGTTTGTATGCCCAATCTATGTCTCATGTCAACTCCAAAGAAATATCTAAAATATAAAAGGAAATATTAAGCTGAAAAATAGTGTAGAACATAACACAATGTAAAACAAAAAGAAGGCAACATGATGAAGGAATATCAAAAAATATTTACTTTTGAAAAGTCCAATCTCTTGGATCTTGACATGTACTATGTGGTAAATATAGGGCAAACACAACCACAATCAAGGTAAGAGCTATAAACGAGCGAATTTATATTGTCATTACATGTAAAGATTTGATAATATCTAACATTCTAATGACATTTCTATTATATTGGAGTAGGCAATTTTTGACAATAGTTATTGATATGTAAATGACAAGAAAGAAAAAGCAATAGAAATAGCATGGAATGAACTTATATGACATGGTAACATTTGATATGGGGGAGTATTCATTCAGCGTGATGTACCTAATAACAAATAACTTCTCTAAATGATAATTTTGCAATACTCTCTAACAAATAAATTTAAAGTGTTGTTGAACATGTATATCCGCAACACACCAAACCAATGCAACAAAGGTGATTGAGCATGTTCATATAAAAAATAAAAACGTTGATCACATATTAGTCTCAGCGATATTATGGATTTTGACATAGCATGCTTCAAATTGTAGAATCTCTTTGATTGCTGCATTAATTGATAGTCTACATCTCGGGATAGTAAATAGTGTGATTCTTGCATAATATCTTACATTATATGTTAACGAGAGATGAAGAAAAAGGGGGGATAAAATGATAAGTGCTAAGAATGTGCATCATTTTAGAGTCATTTGATAGCTTTTCCTAGGGATTGTGTGTTTAAGCATATAAATTACACCACTGTTTTCTAGTTTATGCTCGGGTATGCATCTTTGGTGTATTTTGCAGGTTTTGGACCCTTTTGATTAGGTGTTAATCCTCTTTTCAGCACATTCTGAGCCACCACAATAGTACCCCAATCCCATGCACTCATGAGGTAAAGAAAGAATGACCAACTCATGGTCAAAGCTCACCATGGTCAGACCATCGTGGTTACCACAGTTCGTGGCAAGTTGGTAACTGCGAGCCTCTTCACTTTCCTTCAATTGTGTGGTTGAGATAACTTGAATTTGTGTATTTGAAGGTGTTCACAAGCTGAGAGCATGGTAATTCTCTGCTTATCCTATCACTCATCTCTCTCATCAATTTAGAATTTTTCTAGTTTCTTTTGGAGTAAAAGAAGATTTGAAGGAAGGAATTGGCAATTGGATGCTTGAAGAGTAAAAGATCATTGAAGAACCTTTATACTTGCCAAGCTTTTTGTTCCTTTTATCTCTTTTTGAACTCTAGTTTATTTGATTTGGATGTTGTTTAGTTTGAACATGAGTGAGTAGTTTAACTTAATCTAAGGATGGTTTATCGAAGTATTGATGTTGGATCCTTAATTTCTATTTCTTATGCTCAATCTATCTTAGAATGGTTATATTCTATCTTGTGATTGAATTATTTAGTAAATTTGGCTAGATTTCGTTCCATATGTTAGATAGTTGAGTGAAGTATGGAAAGTAGAAACTCACTATTAGACCTACTAGATTGAACTCAACTTAGTAATCCTTAAAATAGAGTTGTAAGTTGAGATGAGACTTTAGCAATCAATATCTATAACCTAGACCAAAATGAGGACATTTAAAAGAATGATAATCGGATTAGTGTAGGATTCAGTTTATTTCCAAAAAAAGATTGAGTCAAGTTAGATTACAATTCCTTTGAATCGTCTAAACTAGAAAAGAGCGCATGCTAAATCCAAAGATTTAACTCTTGATTAGGCAAATCAAATCTTGAGATGCTTTATTATAATTGAATTTCCGAATAACCAATTAGCATTGGCGAAACACCTTGCTGAAATTTTATTCGCTGAGCATTTTTAGTACGATATTTAATCTAGACTATAACACCTGTGCACTTATGGGCTTGCATCACAAGACAATATCCAAAATTGATTAAATTGAAGAATAAATAACTACTATACATGTGTTGGGAAATTGTTTGACCCCATCCTTATGTAATGTAAGGTTTTGATGATAACAAACACAAATGGAATATACACTTGAGTGTGTTGATCGAACAGGTTCCAAGTAATGTTTGGAAAACTTTGAAATTGCTTGATTAACCATGGTCGAGAACAGGTCTTAAGAACAGTTCCTCAGAATAGCTGAATGGCAAAGAACTCAAAGCGTATTAGAGACATGAAGAACTCTAGAAACAGCTCAGGAAACAGTTCTGGGTAACACCACAGCATTGAAGCAACAAGTCAAGATCCTACAGATGCTGCCCGGTTGATTCAACAAGAGTCTTGGTCCGTCATAAGTTTTATTTTCTTAGATTCTTGTTAATATGCCACTTGGAAGAACTCGATTTAACATTTACTTTGAATGATTTTTAAGAACACTATCTCAGATCAGTTCTAAGATCAGGGTTCAGACTGTTTTCAAGGCAAAATGATTTTTCACAGTTTTTTCCAAATCTTGGGCTGACGTTTTTGAAATTATTTGAGATAAATTTTCTGTTATCATTAAACTCAGGATAAGTTAATCTTTGGCTTTGAAAATATATTGTAGAGATTTTGAGTCTAGCTTTTAAGGGAAATCTTTTACAAAATAAATCAAACTCTTATTTTTGGAATATGAATAAGAAGATAGGAAATTTCAGGATTTGGCTACTGAAAATATTAGTCACTTTCCATAATCTTTTTAGGAGCAAAAAGATCTTACACTTGTGGCTCAAGCACACAAAAGATCTTGTTGCCCTCTACTATTTAAGAAGCTTCTCCACCTCCACATTGAGATATACACACACGGCTTTGTACACGGCTTTGCACATGATTTCATAAATATTTTTGAGAAAGTTTTTACACAGTTTTTCTAGGGATTTAACTTGCAAATCATATTTTCAGAAAAACCTTCAAAGTGTGTGTGAAAATTGAGTCATCTTCCTTGGCATACTAGGAGCAAAAATTGTACCTTACATTCGCTTAGTTAGAAGCACAAAAGTAAGGTGTTTTTATTCTCTTCTTTCATCAAAGTGAGAGTTGAGTGTGTCCAAGCCTAGGGAGACTTTGGACGTGTGTAATTCGTCTTGGGGAGACGATTACGTGAGTGTGTCCAAGTCTGGGAGACTAGAACGTAGTGTGTAACTAGTCTAAAGGTAGACAGTTACATGTGTTGCAATTGTAACAGAGAAGGTTACCTTTGTAACGTGTTTAGCCCGTTTAGTAGAAGTGTGTGAAAATCCTATTGGGGTAGGTCGTGGTTTTCGCCTCGGTTGGGCTCGAGGTGTTTCCACGTAAAATCTTGTGTTCTCACTTTTCCACTTATTTCCGCTGTTTTGCACCTTCTGCGTATATTACAAATAGTCCGTTCAAACAAGTTCCAAGCTTGTTTCCAGAAACTGCGAAAATTTGCGAACACAATTCACCCCCCTCTTGTATTTGTGTACTCTCAAATCTAACAAGTGATATCAGAGCAGGTTCTCATCTAAAAGATTAACATCTTGAGAGATCCTAAACATGAGTACACCACATGGCATGCTTGAGGGGCAATCCATAACTTGACCACCATACTTTAATGGTCAACATTATACTTGGTGGAAGAACCGAATGGAAAACTACATTCAAGTTGGGGATTACGAGTTATAGATGCTTATCAAGAGTGGACCACTCATTCCCACAAAAGTGATCGAAGATGGAAGCAAAGTTCACAAAAAGCCTAAAGAGTTCAATTCCGAAGATTTTAAGATGATGGAAAAGAATGCAAAGGCCAAAAAACTCTTGTATTTTGGTCTTGGTCCTGATGAGTATACTCGCATTTCCGAATGCGAGTCAACCAAAGAAATCTGGGATGCCTTGTAAGTAGCTCACGAAGGTACAAACCAGGTAAAACAATCAAGAATTGAGCTTCTTATGAGAAAATATAAACTGTTTGAGATGGGTGATAAAGAAACGGTGATGGAGATGTACACCCGTTTCACCCATGTCACTAATGAGCTAAAATCATTAGGAAAGTTTTTCACCACCGAGGAGTTGGTGAGGAAAATCCTACGATTTTTGCTACAGTCATGGGAGGCCAAAGTCACGACCATCCAAGAAGCCAAGGATATGAATAAAATCACCTTGGACGAGCTTATTGGTAATCTCCAAACTTATGAGCTTAGAAGAAGCTCTCAACTGAAAGAGGAGACCAAGAGAGACCGAGGCCTTGCTCTAAAGGCTTTGGAAGAGGATGGTTCGGACCTTGATGAAGAAGAACTGGCCATGATCACCCGAAGATTCAAGAAGTTCTTCAAAAAGGTCAAAGAGAACAACAAAAAGAAGAACCTCAGCAAGCCCAAAAACAATGACCGGGAACAGTTCACTGGATGTTTCAAATGTGGTAAATATGATCACATTGTGAAAAACTGTCCACTGCTGAAAGAGGAACAAGAGCCCGAACAGTTTAGAAAACAAGGCAGGAAACAAGGTGGAAACAGTTCTGCCAAGCGCTTCTCAAGGGCAATGCTTGCGGCTTGGGGTGATTCTACCGAGGATGAGGAAGGGACTGAAGAGGAAGATGCTGCTGTAGCTCTTATGGCCAGAAGTGATTCTGACTCAGATGATGAGTCTCTGGACAGCTTAGCTCAACTTAAGAATAAGGTACGTGGTTTAAATAAAGCAAAACTTGAAGAGTTATTAGTTACTTTGATGGATGAGTATGATGCTATTAATTCTGAAAATTGCATGTTAAAGGATGCATGTTCTGAGCTAAAAAGGGATATTAGAGAATTAGAGCATGAAAACAAAATTCTTAAAAATGAAAAAATTGAAACTGATATGAAGAATATTGTTTTGCATGAAGACCTCAATAAATCCAAAGAGACCTTAAGCATGAAAGAAGAAGCCTTTGTTTCTGACCTTACTAAGCTTGAAAATGAGTCTCTTGAACTGAAACAGAAGGTTGAATCCCTACTTGTTGAGAATAGTAAATTGCTTGAAAAGATAAAGCAAGTAGAATCAAACCTTGCTGCAAATAAGCGCTGGAACAGGTCCTCACAGGCACTGAATTGGCTGAACACTCACTGTAACCAGGGCAAAAGAGGATTAGGCTTTGTGACCAAGCGCATTGATTACCCTGTTAATAGAAAATATGCGGGATTACCTGAAAATATTGTTTGTTTTCATTGTGGTAAAACGGGGCATTATCAGTATACTTGTCCTATAAGAAGGTATGCCATGGAAAAGAACTTGATTCATGTAAAACAAATATAGGTTAGAAAAGATGAGATTTGCACGTCTAAAAGAATGGGACCCAAGTGGATCGGGGTTCCCAAAACTAACCTCTACTTTGTTTTGCAGACTAAAGTGAGGGGCAACAACTGAGCAAACAGCTTAGCAAACAACCAATTGTGGTATGTGGATAGCGGTTGTTCACGGCATATGACTGGTGAAAAATCAAACTTCCTCTCACTTACAGCCTCTGATGGAGGGAGTGTGGCATTTGGAAACGGCAAATCAGGGACAATTGTCGGTATAGGTAAGATAGGTGAGTCACTCCCCCATACAATTGGCAATGTATATCTGGTGGATGGATTACAACATAATCTACTCAGCGTGTCCCAACTGTGTGATAAAGATAACCTAGTAGTGTTTTCTTCAAAACAATGCTTGGTCATCAATATCCACACAAGAGATGTTGTGTTGAGGGGGAAGTGACACAAAAATGTGTATAAAGTATTCTCTCACTTTCCCAAAACAATTTGACTTGTTTAAGTGCTTTAAATAATGATGTCATACTTTGGCACAAGAGACTAGGCCATGTGAGTCTGTCACTCTTGAATAAACTTGTCACTAAAGACCTAGTAGCCGGCCTACCTTCCATCAAATTCAATGATGACAAGGTATGTGACGCTTGTGCCAGGGGTAAACAAGTCAAAACTTCTTTTAAACGGAAAAACTGTGTTAGCACTACCCGACCTCTTGAGATGCTACATGTAGATTTGTGTGGTCCTATGAGGATCACAAGTCGAGGTGGAAAGAGGTATGTGCTTGTGATAGTGGATGATTACTCTCGTTTCACATGGACCTTGTTTTTGGCTTCTAAAGATGAAACATTTGAACAATTTCTTGCGTTTCTTAAAAAGGTTGAAAAGAGAGTAGGACACTCATTGGTTTGCCTAAGGTCTGATCATGGTACAGAATTTGAAAATTCAAGCTTTATTGACTATTGTAATAAGCATAGTGTGGATCATAACTTTTCAGCCTCAAGAACACCCCAGCAGAACGGGGTAGTAGAGCGAAAAAATCATACTCTAGAAGACATGACTAGAACAATGCTTGTTGCTAGTGGTCTTCCTAGAAATTTTTGGGCCGAAGCCTTGAACACATCATGCTACATTATAAATAGATGCATGATCAGACCCATTCTAAACAAAACTCCTTATGAGCTTCTCAAAGGTAGAAAACCCAATCTTATGCATTTGAGAGTATTTGGTTGTAAATGTTTTGTGCATAATAATGGGAAGGATGTCTTAGGAAAATTTGATCCAAGGAGTGATGAGGCGATATTTCTTGGCTACTCCTCACACAGTAAAGCATACAAAGTGTTTAATAAACGAACTTTGTGTGTTGAGGAGAGTGTGCATGTGCTATTTGATGAAACTAACTCTCTTGTTAAGGATGATGCACAGGATGCAGAGTTTGAACTGGGACTTGCTAGAAAAGACTCATTGCTTACACATGAGAAAGGTAAGAGTTCCGAGGATGAAACAGGACAGGGAGCTGTTTCCTTGAAAGATGGGCAAGGTCTGAACCAAACAGGGAGAAGTATTGCTGAACCCAGTTTGGAACAAAACCAGCCTAACACTCCAGAAACAGGCTCCAGAACAGGCTCGGAAACAGTTCCAGAACTTGTTCCACCGAGTATTCCAGGAAGAGTAGAAAGCGTGTATGTGGACTCTCTTACTCCACGACCATGGAAGCAGCAAAGTTCGCGCCTCCTTGATCAAATTTTATCTGACATTAATACAGGAGTGTAAACTAGATCCAAGCTTAAAAATTTCTGTGCTTTTTATGCTTTTCTCTCTAATATTGAGCCTAAAAATGTTAATGAAGCTCTTGCAGATTCAGATTGGGTTACAGCAATACAAGAGGAGCTTCATTAGTTTGAAAGGAACAAGGTGTGGCATCTTGTACCTCAACCGGAAGACAGATCAATCATTGGCACCAAGTGGGTGTTCCGAAACAAGCTTGATGAGATCGGAACAGTCACCAGGAACAAGGCCCGGCTGGTAGTTCAAGGGTACAACCAAGAAGAGGGCAGCCCATTGATACTCCCATATCGCCTTCAACCAGATTAGTAATGGATGACGGGAGTCCCTCAGTTGAGGAGAAATCCTATAGGGGCATGATAAGGTTTCTTGGTTGATAGAAAAAGCGCCTCAGGTATGGCTCATTTTCTTGGACCCTGTTTGGTATCTTGGGCAACTAAGAAACAACACTCAGTTGCCATGTCCACAGCAAAAGCTGAATATATTGCAACTGCTTTCTGTTGTGCTCAACTATTGTGGATAAGGCAACAACTCAAAGTTTTTGTGTTGACACGGGATGCATTCCCATATTTTGTGACCATACAAGTGCAATTAATACTTTCAAAAATCCTTGTCAACATAAAAGGACTAAACATATTGACATTCGTCGTCACTTTTTGAAGAGACAATGTTGAAAAAGGCTTGGTTTCAATGAATTCCTGCGCCACTGATAAACAAATTGCTGATATTTTCACCAAGCCACTGAATAGAGAGCAGTTTGAGAAGAACAGATTGAAACTGGGTCTAATTAAAATGACTTGAGAATGCTTAATTAACCCCCAATGCTTGTCTAGTTAAAGGGCTTTTCAGGCCAAACTTGTTAAGATTATTGATTGCAGTCAAACTTGGTGCTATATTTAGCACATGTGTGGAATACAGCTTGTTGACACTCGTTGAGGTCTGATGATATTGCTCTTATTGTCCTATATTACCGAACAATTGACCATAAGAATAAGCACCAAGAACAAGTATGGCCGCTGTTTCTCACTCTGTGTGAATCAGGTAGTTAATTCAGTTGTTGATTTTTTGAAACGTGTGTGACTGGGAGACTTAATGCTCCTCTTTTCGGTTGAAAGCCAGTACGTCCTTAACTTCATGGCCTGCTCATGTCGCTTACCAAAACCCTCTCAATTTCGCTCTCTCTTTCTCTCTCAAACCCTAAACCCTAATCTCTCAAAAACTCGAGCTTCTCTTCGCCATCAATGGCGAACTCTGACAGCAGCTCCTTCACCACTGAGAAACGCAGCACCACCATATCTCAAGCTCTAGTCTCGAAGCGCCCACGCATGGCGTCTCCGCCAACACCCACTTCTCTGCCCTTGTCGGTGGCTGTACCAATAACACCAATCAGAGGTACGGGGTTTAATTCTCTACCCCCTTTGCCCATTTACTCTACAATATTTGGTTTTTTGAAGTGTTTCAACTTGCGAACAGTGGGGATGGAATTGGACGATGTTCTACCAGTATTTGGATGGGACTTGGTGTTGTTTGACCCCAGTGTGAAACCGACTGGGTCTAAGGATGTCTTTGAAACCAATGAGGGTCTGGCTGAGTCTGATGATGTTCCTGAAGTGGACACGGCACGAACAGGGTCTGAAACTGTTCCTGAACTGGGGAAAGCCCGAACAGGGTCTGCCCCTATTTTCTTTGACATAATGGATGACCCCATTATAAATTTGGATCGAGTGGAAGACCTTGAGGAGACTAACAGTGATGGGTCTGAGTCAACCATAGAGGTCCTCCAACCTCAGCCCTTCCAGAAAACTAAACCGGCTGAATGGGGGCCTAGACATCGGTTTAAAACCACCACTTCAAAACCTGTTCCCACACCTGTTTATAGACCTCGAACCCGCAGTTCTGGTTCACTCTGTGGTTCTTCTCAGCCAAAACAAGTACCTGAACCTTCTATTGCAAAAGCCTCTGCCAAACCTACCAAAGAATCTACCCAGTCTCTATCAGCAAAAACCCAAAACACCCAAACCAAAAGGAAAGCTGTTTCAGAACAAGTGTCAGAATAGGTGCCTGAAGAATTAGAAACCGACGAGAATACTTCCAAACAAGTGCCTGCCTCTGCTCCATCGGTGAAGCCTTCCTCCAAAAGAGCCTCATCAAAGAGAAAGGCTGCTTTCCAACAGGTGCCCATAGAAGCAATGCCTGATGAACCAACATCCAAGAAAGCCAAAACTACCAAGCCCGCAGTAAACCGAGTAGCTCATTTTCTCCAAAAGAGTGTGGTACGGGGCAAAATTGTCAAAGTTGCTTATTTTCAGGAACAGGGCCTGGAGATGTTCCTGGATAAGCTTATAGCCCAAGGTTGGCTCGACCTCTTTGCAAACACCCAGAGAGGGTGTTCAGTACCTGATTTAGCTGAATTCTATGCCAACTGTAATGTCACCAACGGAGTGGTGACAAGTATGGTCAATGGGAAGGGGATACGGTTCAATGCTAAGGAATTGGGAGAAATTCTAGGAGTTCCTACTGAGGGCTTTGGGGTGCATGTAAGGGAAAACAAGACAGTACTCAGAGCTAAAAGATTGCTCCAATTGACTCAAAGGTTGAGTCAACAACTAGGGTTGAAAACACCCAGATCAGTCAAGAAAGGGGAGATGACTCCTTGTCACCGGTTGCTCTTCTGGTTTATCATCAAAAACATCATCCCCCGAGGCCAAGGGTGTAACCTTGTAGATGCAATGGATCAATGCCTTACGGATCTCCTGGACCGGGGAGAGCAGATCAACCTACCAGCCATCATGATCAGTCATATCTCCCGTATTGCAAACATGGCTAGAGAACATGACCTGGGGTAGGATTTCTTCTGACTTCAGTCTTTGAGCACTTTGGGGTTTCCTTGCAGAAGAAGGTCGGGGTGCAAGTGACAGATGAGATAGGTAGTAGCACCCTGATCAGTTGTGGGTTCAAGCTTGCAAAGGGTAAGACTGCTGATTCCAAACAGAGGCCTCGAACACCCTTTACCCCTGTTCTGGGTTCTTCCTCCAGTGAGCCTTCTGTTGATGCCTTGCTTCTGGACCAAAAACGGTAGAAGACCGAGCTCACTGAGGTTAAAGCTGCACTTGCCAAGGAGAAGGCTCTCAATGTCAAGCGCCATGAGGATCTGCTGTCAATTCTCTCCGTCCTCACAGCCAAACTCTCTTCTCCTCCACCCTGAATCAGCTTAACCCCCTGATCCTTCCCTGTTCTGCCTTTCTTTATTTTCCACCCTGCTCTCAACAACTGTTTCTAGCTATCTGATTGTGCTTTGTGCCTGGCAATGGTTTTTACTAGTCTTGGTTGGATCTACTGTAATGTGTGCCATGCTTGTCTTCTTATTGTTTTTGTTCATGCGTGACTCGGATGGCCAATATCATTACCGTACCATATACTTGAGTGTAACGCAGGTTGTTTTTCCTCCATTACCCAAGAGGTGGTGACTGCAAACATCCTGCTTCTCTTGTTTGACCTCACCACCCTTTTTCGATGATGTCAAAAGGGGGAAGATGGGCATGACCATGATCGTTTTAGTTTGACCTAGCTTCAGTTGACTTCTCGAAACACAAAGGGGGAAGATGGGCATGACCATGATTGTTTTAGCTTGACTGAAACTTGCTTTTGTCTTTTATGTCAATATGGTCATTTGGTTTGTGATCATCAAAAAGGGGGAAATTGTTGGGAAATTGTTTAACCCCATCCTTATGTAATGTAAGGTTTTGATGATAACAAACACAAATGGAATATACAATTGAGTGTGTTGATCGAACAGGTTTCAAGTACTGTTTGGAAAACTTTGAAATTGCTTGATTAACGATGGTCAAGAATAGGTCTTAAGAACAGTTCCTCAGAACAGCTGAATGGCAAAGAACTCAAAGCGCATCAGAGACATGAAGAACTCCAAGAACAGCTCAGGAAACAGTTCTGGGTAACACCACAACATTGAAGTAACAAGTCAAGATCTTATAGATGCTGCCCTGTTGATTCAACAAGAGTCTTGGTCCGTCATAGGTTTTATTTTCTTAGATTCTTGTTAATATGCCACTTAGAAGAACTCGATTTAACATTTACTTTGAATGATTTTTAAGAACACTGTCTCAAATCAGTTCTGAGATCAGGGTTTAGACTGTTTTCAAGCCAAAACGATTTTTCACAGTTTTTTCCAAATCTTGGGCTGACGTTTTTGAAATTATTTGAGATAAATTTTCTGTTATCATTAAACCCAGGATAAGTTAATCTTTGGCTTTGAAAATATATTGTGGAGATTTTGAGTCTAGCTTTTAAGGGAAATCTTTTACAAAATAAATCAAACTCTTATTTTTGGAATATGAATAAGAGGATAGGAAATTTCAGGATTTGGCTACTGAAAATATTAGTCACTTTCCATAATCTTTTCAGGAGCAAAAAGATCTTATACTTGTGGCTCAAGCACACAAAAGATCTTGTTGCCCTCTACTATTTAAGAAGCTTTCCACCTCCACATGAGATATACACACACGGTTTTATACACGGCTTTTTTCATAAATATTTTTGAGAAAGTTTTTACACGGTTTTTCTAGGGATTTAACTTGCAAATCATATTTTCAGAAAAACCTTCAAAGTGTGTGTGAAAATTGAGTCATCTTCCTTGGCATACTAGGAGCAAAAATTGTACCTTACATTCGCTTAGTTAGAAGCACAAAAGTAAGGTGTTTTTATTCTCTTCTTTCATCAAAGTGAGAGTTGAGTGTGTCCAAGCCTAGGGAGGCTTTGGACGTGTGTAATTCATCTTGGGGAGACGATTACGTGAGTGTGTCCAAGTCTGGGAGACTAGGACGTAGTGTGTAACTAGTCTAAGGGTAGACAGTTACGTGTGTTGTAATTGTAGCAGAGAAGGTTACCTTTGTAACGTATTTAGCCCGTTTAGTGGAAGTGTGTGAAAATCCTACTGGGGTAGGTCGTGGTTTTCGCCTCGGTTGGGCTCGAGGTGTTTCCATGTAAAAATCTTATGTTCTCACTTTTCCACTTATTTCCGCTGTTTTACACCTTCTGTGCACGTTACAAACAGTCCGTCCAAACAAGTTCCAAGTTTGTTCCTAGAAACTGCGAAAATTTGCCGACACAATTCACCCTCCCTCTTGTGTTTGTGTACTCTCAAATCTAACAACATGCCTACGTAACCTAATATAAACAATGTAGAGCGAGAAGCACATTTGCATAATGTGAATCACAGGAAAGATGATCACCTTCACCTTCCATAGTTCCTCATAAGGTAAGTTTCAAAACATTCAGCCTACATAAAACAAAATAATAAATCAATAATATTTAGTGTCAAATTGAACATTTAAACATAAAGAATAGCAAACAAGAATAACAAAATTATAAGTAGACAGAATTAAGTACTGCATGTCACAAATGAGTACATCTTGCTTCAAAGTCGCCACATGTATCATTATAGTCATGGAGATAACAATTACCAAGCTAGTAATACGTGCACAGAGAAAATATGAAGTGCCATGTACATAGAGGGGGAAAACATATAAAGAATTCACAAATCAATTAAGATTAGTATCTTATCTTTAACAATAGCTTGAGAGTCATGCCGTAAAAGTGTTAGGATAGAAAAAAAGGATGGATCATATGAGGTAATGGTATGGAATTATGTTGAACTCATCGAATAAATCAAGCAATTGAGTATTATGGGTAAAGAAAAACTTTAGTTTGGTCTTCAATATTTCTCTATCCCTAGGTGTGGTATTACTTATGAACAATCTAGAGATGTGATACACTCTGCCACTCTTCAAAATTGACAACCATCTATCTATTTCATTATCGATGACAACACCTTGAATCTCATCACATTGTAAATATTTAATATAATTAATAGATTTTGGTTTTAGGAGAGAATTAGTTTTAGGAGAGAATTAGTTCTCTTGACCCTCTACTAGCCATCTAATTATTATTAGTATCAACAAAGATATGATACAATCAAAGTCTAATAAGGACTCAACAAATACAAAAGGAATATATATAAAACCAAAGCACATGATAAGGCATGTACACAATCAAAATACGACTCAAACACCTATAACTCTCCTAACACTGCCTTCTAAGCTAGCATATAGAGATTCAAAACACCCAACTTGCTAACCAAATAATGAAACTAAAGTTGACGTTGCTTTGGTGAAATATCTACAAGTTACTCATTGAATGGGTATGAACTGTGGTAATAACACTGGATAGAATGTGCTCCTGTATATATAAAAGGACAATCCACCTCAGTATGTTTAGTGTACTCATAGAAAACATGATTGGATGCAATGTGTAAGGTCTTTAGATCAGTACAATGCAGCTTTGCTGTAAATATAGGTACTAGGGAAAATGTAGTAAGTTTCATATCCATACCACTTCATCAATAGCATTAGCCATAGGTATGCACTTAGCTACAGCAGAAGACTGAGAAACTATATCTTGCTTCTTAGTTTTCCATAAAGCTGGAGTTATTCCTAGCTTAAGACTTAGGACATCCTCCCCAGAATGAATCACAATAAGTATAAATATCAAGGTTGTTGCTGGGGGTACCAATATTCCTTATCCTCGGTAAGATTTTAAATACCTTAGTACCCTCATCATAGCATCTGAACGATCCTCAGATGGATACTACATGAACTAACTCAAAATAAATATTAAATAGCGATGCTGGGCCTAGTGATAGTCAGATAAATAATCCATCACAATAAGCCTTCAATTGCATGAAGCATCAATTAGGGGGTTTCCTAAGTTAATAAACAGTTTATGATTCTGCTTCATTAGAAATTTTACTAGTTTGGCACCTAAAATTTCAGTTTAAGATAATATGTGGAGCGTATGGTTATGCTAACATAGAAATAGTCGTTTTAGAGATCATCGAGGTACCTCAATTCTAAGAAAATATTTCAAAGTATTTATTTTAATTTGGAATAGTTGTGTATATATTCTTTGGGATTCTTACACCGTTCAGAACTATTATTTGTCAAGGTTAGGTCATCACCATAAATTAACTACACAAGAAAAACATCACCTTTGATGGACACAAATAAAGAGTGATTTGATAGGCGTTATTGGAACCATCATTCTATATTTGATGTGAGCATACAGAACGATTGCCATGGTACTTGTTCTAGCCATATAAAAACCTTTTCAATTTGCACATCATGTTAGGCTTGGAGTGTTGAAACTTGGAGGTGGACTCATATAGACGTCTTTATGCAGATCTTGTTAGAATGCATTATTAATGTCTATTCAAAGTAATTCGTATCCTCTGCTAACTGCTATAGACAGATAGTAATCATTTTTGCTATAAAAGCAAACGCTTCGTTATAATCCAACCTCTCTAATTGAATGTTGGCTATTACTGTTGAACAAGCTTCAAAGCATTCTATGGTCCTACCAATATGGTATTTAATTATTGATAAGTGCTTAATGTATACATCATTTAGGGCTATTGTGCCATATTTTTAGGAGAATTATGTGCTTTAAATCATAATCTATACTCTTATTCTTGATTTATGTTTGGGTACGATTATTTGACGTGTTTTGTAAGATTTTAGACCTTTTTACCCAGCATTTTGATGCTTATTGGATGTATTTGGACCTCCCGCATGGACACCCATGTGATGCTACGCCTGTGGGGCAAGAAAAGAACAGAGAATCGGTTCCAGCCAAGACCACAGTCGGACTGTAGTACCTGTCACGGACTATGATGAGCTGTGAAACTACTACTTCTTCATGTTCATTTGGCTGTGTGGCTAAAATGATCCAAACTCTTCTATAAAAAGGCACCGTTTAGCAGCAATGGAAGAGAGAGGAAGCATAGCATAGTTCATTTTCTTTCTCAAGTTTTGTTCTTTATGGTTAATATTTTTAGTTTAATTATTATTTTAGTGAGATCTCGAGTGTGTGTGCTTGATTTTGAGACGGTTTAAAGCCCTTGGTTGGAAGGCTGTCCAAGTCAAGTCCTTTCTCTCAGATTTCGCCAAAACGTTGATTAGTTATTTAATCTTTAATCATGCGTGAGTAGTTTATTTTGTCTAGGGATTTAGTAGTTTATGAAAGTATAGTTGGATCATGTTTCAATCTATAGAATTGTGCTTATTTCATGATTGGTTTGATTTCGTTCTATCAAGTGATTATCATGTTGTGAGTAGATTTTTGGCCAAGTTTGCTTGCACTCTTGAAACAATTGAGTAAAAAAGTAAAACGTGACATTTGATTGCTAGATTGCTTGATAAAACCTGATATAGCGTTGCCTCGAAAGAGAGATTTGCATGTTAAGGGGAGTAGAGTGTAATCAAAGATATTCAACTTGGATTAAGACAAATTAGTTTGAAAGAACGACTTCTGCTTTGTTTAGGAAAATTTGATTGATTTTGAAAGAGCAGATTAAATTTTTGGAGATATTACAATCCCTCAAGATTAACAGGCTAGAGAAAAGCACATGCTTATCATTTTGATGCAATCACCTTTCATAACTACATGAATTCCTCTGCATTTTTCCTTAATTGATTTAGAATTAGCCCCTTGAATTAGAATTTTACTTAGCATATTATGATAAACAAAGCTCGATAGATTACATTGGTCCCTGAGGACGATCTTTTTATCAATACTACAATTACCCATGCGCTTGCCACAGTGGTTAAGTTTTTAGCGCCATTGCCAGGGATCAATTTGTCAATTATTGAGTTAGTCTTGCAAAAGTGACTAAGTATTTTATTGCCTTTTACTTTTATTTTCTTTTTATTTTCTTGTTTGGTTGTGCTGGCAGTGTTGGTGATAGTGCTTGTAAGAATTTTTCCCGTTTATGCGAAGTCCAATTTTGGATGAACCTGGTTCCAAGATTAAAAGGACTTTTCTGCTTAAGGAGGAAGAAGCAAAGGATTAAAGAACAAAGACGCGAGGCAAGAAGGAATGTAACAAACATGGTGGGAGGAGGAGGTTACAAAGAAGGATACTTCGAGATTTCATCACCCCTGAAGTCCAAGGGATCGCCTCAAGCATCACTCAGCCTAATGTTAATGCCAACAATTCCGAGCTCAAACCGACACTCATCTCTGTGGTGCAACAATCCCAGTTTGGAGGAACTCCTTTGGAAAACTCGAATCTATACCTCTCGATCTTTTTAGAGGTATGCAACACGTGGAAGCTTAATGGAGTCTTCACTGATGCCATCCGATTGCGCTTATTTCCCTTCTCATTGAGAGATAAAGCAAGGCCTTGGTTACACTCTTTGCCATTGAGAGGTATTACCACTTGGAATGGATTAACAACAGCATTCCTCGCCAAGTTTTTCCCTTTGAGCAAAATGACAAGCTTAAGGAATCAAATCACTAACTTTATGCAAAAATAGGAAGAGACGCTTTATGAAGCTTGGGAGCAGTTTAAAGATTTGGTTCGCTTATGCCCCATCATGATCTTTAACGTTGGATGATTATCCAAGCTTTTTATAATGGTGTGACCCAATCTATAAGGTCAACTATTGATGCGGCGGTGGGAGGAATATTGATGAACAAAACTGAGGATGAGCCTATAACTTAATTAAGGAAATGTCACTTAACAATCTTCAATGGTCCACCGAACGAAGCCAACCCAAATGGGTTGGAGGTAAGTTTGAAGTTGATATTCTTACTTTGCTTTCTACTAAAGTAGATGCTATGACTCAAAGATTGGATCGAATGAATATTAATGCTATGAATTCTAGTACCCCTTCCCCTGTGAAATTTGTGGTTCTATTGAGCATGTGACTTTGAATTGCCAAGTTGGAAGCCCTTTTTCCCAAGACCCTAGTGAAGTTAACTATGTTCAAAACTTCAACCCGAGACCGACCAATGACCCTTACTCTAGTACCTACAATCTGGGTTAAAAGAATCATCTAAATTTCTCATACATGTCTAATTTAAACCCTTCGAATTTGCCCCCAATGAATGCTAGACCATCTACCGGTTTTTAAAGACCTCCTTTCCCTTCTTAAGTATCCTAAAAGTCCAATTTAGAAACAATGATGGAAATTATGCTTCTGGCACAACAAAAACAGGATGAGTATATTAAGTAATTAGCCTTAAAGGTTGATGTGCTTACAACTCATAATAGGATGTTAGAAGTCCAGATTGCCCAAAAAGCTAGCTTTTCATCTACGCCCTCAGATAGACTTCTTAGTAAGCCTAAGCTTAACCCTAGGCAGCAATACAATGTAATGATTTTGAGAGGATGGAAACAACTAGAGGGACCTAAGGAGATTATCAACAATGAGTCTTTGCATGATAAGAATGAGCATGTTGAGAATGTCGAGAAAGAGTTGTCTTCACCCTCTAAGGAAGTGATTGATGATGTCATGCATGAGCCTGATGAGGTTCCTAAGGGCCCTAAGATCATTTCCCCAAAGCTTTACACCCCACCTTTACCATTTCCTCAAAGGATGGCTAAATCAAAACTCGATTTGCAATTTGAGAAGTTTTTAGAAGTCCTTAAGAAACTCCACATAAACATTTCGTTCATTGAAGCCCTAACTCAAATGCCGTCATATGCAAAATTTTTGAAAGAAATTATATCCAATAAAAGAAAGCTTGAAGAACATGAAATTGTAGCTTTGACTGAAGAATGCAGTGCGGCTATCCAAAACAAGCGTCCAGCTAAGCTAAAAGATCACGGTAGTTTTTCATTTCCCTACCTGATAGGAATATGCCAATAGACCATGCTTTATGTAATTTAGGGTCAAGCATGAGCTTAATACCCCTTTCTATGTGTGAAAAATTGGAACTAGGAGAGATGAAACCAACTACTATCTCCTTATAATTAACGGATCGTTCTATGAAATACCCCATGGGTATTTTGGAGGATGTTCTAATAAAAGTAGGGGATTTATATTTACCAGCAGATTTTATGATTCTAGAAATGGAAGAAGATACACAGACCCCCATCATTCTTGGGAGGTCATTCCTAGCCACCGCAGGGTGCCGTATCGATGTGAAAAGCGGTACACTATCCTTTGATGTGAGAAATGATAATGTGGAGTTTAATTTACTAAAAGCTACTAAGTTTTCTTCCATTTCTAATGAGTGTAATAAGATTGATGTGGTTGATGGTTTAATATGGGAAACTATGTGTAACCTTGATTCTAATGATTCACTTGAGCACTTGATGTTGAACAATAGCACTACTAGGATGAACATCCCGGAGTAGCCGAGTGTGCTCAACTTCTGGAAGCGTCTCCACCAATTCTACCTTCCCTTGCTAAGGTGGAATCATTATAAAATGAAAGTAAGCCCTCGTCTGATGAGGTAAAAGCTCTTGATGTAGAACTGAAGACTCTCCCTTCATCCCTAAGGTATGAATTTCTTAGGCCAAAATCTACATACCAAGTGATTGTGAATGCAAGTTTGAATGCATCCCAAATCGACTCTTTGCTTAGAGTACTCAGGAAGCATCATAAAGCCATAGGATACACCCTTGATGACTTAAAAGGAATGCATCCTTCTTTGTGTATACATCGAATCTTAATGGAAGACAATTATAAGCCTTCAATTGAATACCAAAGAAGATTGAAACCTTGTATACAAGAGGTGGTAAAAAAGGAAATTTTGAAGTTGCTTGAGGCCGACATTATCTATGGTATCTCTGATAGTGCGTGGGTAAGCCCTGTCCATGTTGGACCTAAGAAAGTAGGGATGACCGTTGTCAAAAATGAGAATAATAAGCAAATCCCTACTAGGACTATCAAGGGCTGGCGTATGTGCATTGATTATTGAAAATTGAATAAAGCCACCCGTAAAGATCACTTTCCCCTTCCCTTCATTGACTAAATGCTTGAACGATTGCCTAATAACTCATATTTTTGCTACTTAGATGGATATTCGGGATTCTTTCAAATCCCTATCCATTATAATGACCAAGAAAAGACTACTTTTACATATCCTTATGGTACATATGCTTATAGAAGGATGTCATTTGAATTATGCAATGCCCCTGTCACATTTCAACATTATATGATGGCTATTTTTTCTGGTTTTATTGAGGAAACAGTGGAAGTCTTTATGGATTATTTTTCTATATATGGTGCAACCTTGACTAGTGCTTGAATAACTCATCTAAGGTTTTGTAAAGATGCAACGATGTGAATTTGGTCTTGAATTGGGAGAAATGTCATTTTATGATATAAGAGGGGGTTGTCCTTGGTCATGTTGTCTCTAATAAAGACATTGAAGTTGACAAAGAAAAGGTGGAGATGATTGAGAAATTGCCACCACCAACTTCTTTAAAAGGTGTGAAGATTTTTCTCAGACACGTCGGTTTTTATCAGCAGTTTATTAAAGATTTTTCAAAAATTGCAAAACCTCTCACCCAATTGATTCTCAAGGATATGCCTTTTGAGTTTAATACAGAACGGTTGAGTGCTTTTCATAGGTTAAAAGAGGCATTAGTCACCGCTCCACTAATGCAAGCACCAGAATAGGAGGTACCTTTTGAAGTAATATGTGATGCAAGTGACTATGCAGTGGGGTTGTTCTAGGCTAATAAAAGGACAATAATCCATATCCCATATACTATACGAGCCACACTCTTAACGGAGCTCAAGTGAATTATGTCATGACTGAGAAGGAGTTCTTAGCAGTAGTCTTTGCCTCAAAAAAATTTCAATCCTATTTGATCAATTCTAAGGTCATCATTTTCACGGATCATGCCGCTTTGAAACATTTAATGAAGAAATCCAACTCTAAACCCTGACTCATCCGATGGGTCTTCTTTCTTCAAGAGTTTGATTTGGAGATCAAAGATAAGGCCGGGGTGGCAAATGTGGTTGCCGATCATCTATCTCGTTTAGGCCCAGGGGCCACTCGTAGTGAAGAGCTCTCCATTTATGACTCTTTCCCTAATGAGCAGCTATTCACTATATCCTAGCAAGCTACCCCATAGTATGCTGATTTGGTGAACTTCAAGGTGTGCAGGGTGTTACCTCTAGGATTGCCCTGCCAACAAAGAAAGAAGTTCTTTACTGATGCTAAATACTATGTGTGGGAAGAACCTTTCCTTTACAAGCTATGTGGAGATGGGATCTATAGAAGGTGCTTGCCTGAAGATGAGATTCGTACTATCTTGCACCATTACCATGCTTCAACCTATGGTGGCCGCTTTGGACTAGATAAAATGATTGCAAAAGTATTCTAAGCAGGCTTCTATTGGCCCATGCTCTTTAAGGATGCAAGAAAATTTGTCATAACTTGTGATAGATGTCAGTGAACAGGGAACATTTTCAAGACGCATGAGATGCCTCAAAATAGCATACTTTAGGTAGAGTTATTTGATGTATGGGGGATTGACTTCATGGGTCCTTTTCCTTCTTCCTATAACAACATCGTTGTAGCGGTTGACTATGTTTCTAAGTGGGTGGAAGCCATTGCCTACCCAACAAATGATTCCAAGATTGTCCTTAAGTTTCTCAAGAAAAATATTTTCACAAGGTTTGGCACGCTAAAAGCTCTTCTAAGCGACAATGGTACACACTTTTGTAACAAGCCTGTTGAGTTACTATTAAAAAAAAAAAGGGATATTTCATAATATTGCTACGCCTTACCACCCCCAAATAAGTGACAGGTGGAGCTCTCGAATAGAGAATTGAAGAGCATATTAGAGAAAACAATGGACTGGTCCTGCAAAGATTAGTCCTTCAAGCTTGATTAAGCTCTTTGGGTGTACAGCACCACTTACAAGACTCCTCTAGGCACCACTCCATATCAGTTGGTGTTCGGGAAGTCTTGTCACTTGCAAGTAGAGATGGAACATAAGGCATCTTGGGTTATAAAGACACTCAATTTTGATCTTAAGGCAGCCGGAGAATGAAGATTTGTACACCCAAATGAGCTAGATGAACTAAGGTTAGAAGCCTATGAGGGTTCGCATATTTACAAAGACCTAACTAAGAAATGACACGATAAACATATCATGAAGAAGAGGTTCGAAAAAGGAGGCATGGTCCTATTATTCAACTCCAGATTGAGATTGTTTCTAGGCAAACTGAAATCCGATCGTCAAGACCATTTAAGATCACCAAGGTTCAACCCAATGGAGCAATTCAAATATGGAGTGAGTCCACCGGTGCATTCACAGTCAATGGACAATGATTAAAACTGTATCTTGTGGGGCAACCTATTAATAAAGCCAACATCAATACACTTACTAATCCGGAGCAAGCATAAAAGAAGGATCAAGCTCTTGACTTTAAAAGAGCGCTTCTTGGGAGGCAACCTAAGGTCTTTTTCTTTTTTTTCTTTCCTTAGCTTTGATTTTTACTAATTTTTTTTTTTTTTTTTGTAATTAGAGAAGGAAAAAAAGAAAGAAGAAAAAAAAACTATGGAATAAAATGTTTGACACCACAGCCAGGATACCTAGCACCATAGCCATGGGGTGCCAACCCAGAAAACCGAAAACAAAAGAGTCAGCAGACACCATGGTAGGACCGTGGTGAACTCCACGGTCCGTGGTGACCTGCTGTGGCCTGCGGTCTAGGTTTTTGACCATGTTGCCCCCTCATTTCCCTCACACATCATCTTCTTCCACGAGCCTCTTTCTCTCTACCTTCATTTTCTCTCTTTAAACCCTCCATAACTACAACCTTTATTCTTACCTTATTCCTTCTCAATACTCACCCTTTTTCACCCAAAATAATCCCTTTTCACTTAATCTTTCCTCTTTCCACACAAATTTCATCTCTTTCTTCTTCTCATTCTTCAAACTCATCTCACTTCACTCATCCACCATCCCCATCTCTTTCTCTCTCTTATTCTTCTTCTTTTTACTTAATTTCTTTATTTTCCTTCTTTCTCATTTAGGTTTTAGTTTTGGTTTTTGTTTCATTTTGCAACAATGGCACCTACTAAGAGACAGATGAGTATCAAGGAGGTTGGATCCTCAAGTTAAGCACCAACCCGACCTTAAAGGACATCCTGAACCTCCACCAATGCGTGAGCTGAAGGTAACATTCCTCACCCCCTTAGTTTAACAAATTCTGATCATGTTGCTAGATATCATTGTTTGAATGAACTCATGGTTGTTGTAACTTGATATTATGATGAGGAATTATTAGCTCGATTAGGAATGTTAGATGATATTTGGTAGTTATTTGCACAGGGTGGTATGGGGCACTTTATAGAAATAAAAGAGCATACATACTGAAACCTGACCCTAGATTTCCTGAGTACATTCCATGTCAAGGTTACTAGAGGGCCTCAATGTTAAGCTGTGTACATATCATTTTATTTGTAAGGACAATTATACGAGTTGAACTTAGATACCTTTAATGGTATATTCGGTTTTCCACCTAATATGGATTTACCAAATCGCCAAGTCCCCCGCAAATTCAATCCGAATGCATTTTGGGGCAAACTTTCGGAGAGTATTAGATATAGTACTAGTTCATCGAAGTGCACACATATTAGGAACCCTTGCATTAGAGTAGCTCAACGTATCCTGGCTTGTTGTTTCTTTGCTCGGGACGATAGTCTGAATGTCCGAAGATTATTTGGTTGTACTTCTTGTCCTGTATGCTTAACGATGTCCAACTTGATGCTGGATCATTTTTGGCCAGGCAATTATATAGTGCTGCTATTAGCACTAAAGGTAGGATAGTTATAGGTAGGATTGTGACTACTATTGCTAGATTTTTGGGTATTGAGCCCAACCCTGAGGAGAGAGTTTTCGAGTCCAAGCGACTTGATCAAGTTGCTTTTGAAATTATGAACTTTTGTAAAGTTGAGGCTGGGCGTTTATGTTGGATTTACCATAGGGACTGGCTTTTACTGCTTCCCAATGTTGATCGAACTACCTTACTTCACCGCACTAACCTTTATTAGGTACCTGGTGATAACGAGAATGTTTAACCCACACCCTATCATCCAGCCCCTCATATTAGTCAAGCCAGACCTTGTTCTTTCTCTCAACCACCCCTTCCTAACTATACTGACCTCCAAGACACCCTTAGATCCATTTAAAAGGAGCAAGTTTCCCTTCTAATATTTGTTGCTTCTGAGAATGCCGCTCTTTGGGACTTTGTCCAAGAGTGCCATGATAAGTTTCGTGGGATGCTTGCTACCCAGACTCAATATTTCTAGGACTATAGGGTATGTTTAGAGACCTGAGGGGATTGGTATATCTCTTATGGTCAATCACCCCATCCTCCTCCACCACTTCCTTTCTGATTGCTTTATGCTACTCCCCTTCCCTTTTTCTATTATGTGCCCACATTGAGGGCAATGTGTGATTCAAGCATGGGGGAGTTAGTCATTATATTTGGCATCTGATGCTTGATTGGGTTTGGTGTGCTTATGCTTTGTATATGTTGTTTATGATACTTTTTGGAGTTTTTATTTTAGGTTTTAGTTTTGTTTAGCAGTATTTTAGTAGTGCATTTAGGTTTCAGTTTTTTCTTTTATCAGTCCCTTTGGATTTTAGTTTGCATTTTATTTTGCATTGTTATTAGGAGCATGCATTAAAAAAAAACCTTAAAAAAAAAACGAGAAAGTAAAAAAAAAATCCTGCGATGATGATCTTTTTAGATTTGATAAACTTTGGTTTAGTTTGATCCTTTGATTCGCCCAAATTGTGCATAAAATGTTTGAGAAAATGAGATCCATGTTTTTACCACATGTTGAATGTGAGTTGATTACCCCATGAGTCTTTACTTGAATTTTGGCATGTATTTACTAATGAGCTAGTTATGACCTTGGTAGATGTCCTGGGAGACTTTGAGCTTTTAGAGACTATTTATCAATTTAGTCTCATATTTCTTTCATGTGTGACTCTTCCTTGACATCATTTCTCTAGAACTTGCTTTGATTCTCATTCAAGATCACATTTCACATATGCATCTAGGCAATATGATTGAGGCATTTTTCTTTGATTTGTTAAACCCAACGGCCAAATAACTATCTTTGTTGTATATTATATTCCTTGCTAGCCCCTTTGAGCCTAGAACCTCCTATTATAGCCTATGGTCAAATGATTGTCTTACCCTCAAGCCAAGAGTAAAGGAGCATTTCATTCTTTTGCATCAAGTTTGATAGGGCACTAGTAAGGTGGATTGTTCTCTTTTAGTGGGTTTTGGTTGTTTTGTGAAGGGATGTGAGATCTTGATAAATCCCTTATTTAATTGTACAAAGTTTAGAAAAGAATTTTCATTATGGATTTCCCTTCACCGGCTCATTTGAAAAAAAAAAAAGAAAAAAAAACACAAACTGAACAAGAAAAAAAAGAAAAAAAGAAGAAAAATAGAAAAGTGAAAAAAAAAGGAAGAAATAGTTGTTGGAATTGTAAATTCTTGTGATTTTCAACTCTTTCTCTCTTTGATTGAGGATGTATTTTGTTGATAAATTATAATGGTCTAGGAAGGATGTATTATGATGCATTGGAATCGTTTAACTCTTAGTCTATGGTTTCTAGCTCCTCATTTCCAAAACATTTGCTCCGCTCTTACCTTTATCCATAGGTCCATTACAACCTTATGAAAGTCCTCATGATTGTCTGGTGTGGTTGCATTTTAATGATGGCAAATTTGAGAGTCTCGTCAAGCTTATGGTAGATTTGAGTCTAAGGAATGAGAATTGAGGGAACCTTTACATATGTGTTCATTTTCAAACACATGAGTGATTAGTGCCACATAACTACAATGAAGTTCTACCAGTATTGCTAGCCTCACTTATTTCATATGTGAATGACTGTATTTGACAATTTTGGGGGATTGATTCAAGTTTAACATTGTGGTCTATCAAATGGTCTTCGAAAATTTCATTCCCTAATTTATTTGCTAATGATTTTTGCATCATTTTGGGCTACCTATGGATCAGCTTTGCCATCGAAATGTTACCTATATCTATCTTGCAGAGGTTGTGTATACTTTTGGTTTTGGCATTGTTAGAGGACAAGCAACAGTTTAAACATAGGGGAGTTTGATAAGTGCTTAATGTATATATCATTTTAGGGCTATTTTGCTACATTTTTAGGAGAATTATGTGCTTTAAATGATAATCTATACTCCTATTCCCGATTTATGCCTGGGTACATTTGTTTGATGTATTTTGTACGATTTTAGGCCTTTTTACCCTGCATCTGAGCCTCATTGGATGTATTTTGACCTCCACCATGGGTGCCCATGTGATGCTACACCTGTGGGGCAAGAAAAGAGTAGAAAATCGATTCCAGCCAAGATCACAGTTGGACCGTGGTGAGCTTTGAAACTACTACCTCTTCATCTTCCTTCGGCTATGTGGCCGAAATGATCCAAACTCTTCTATAAAAAGGCGTCGTTCAGTAGCAATGGAAGAGAGAGGAAGCATAGCATAGTCCATTTTCTTTCTCAAATTTTGTTCTTTTTAGTTAAGACTTTTAGTTTGATTATTATTTTAGTGAGAAATCTTGAGTGCGTGTGCTTGATTTTGAGGCGGTCTAAAGCCCATGGTTGAAAGGCTATCGCAGTCAAGCCCTTTCTCTCAGATTTTGCCAAAAGGTTGGTTATTTGTTTAATCTTTAATCATGTGTGAGTAGTTTATTTTATCTAGGGATTTAGTAGTTTATGAAAGTATAGTTAGATCATGTTTTAATCTATAGAATTGTGCTTATTTCATCATGGGTTTGATTTCATTCTATCAAGTGATTATCATGTTGTGAGTGGAGTTTTGGCCAAAGTTTGTTGCACATTTGAAACAATTGAGTAAAAAATTGAAAGGTGACATTTGATTATTAGACTGCTTGATAAAGCCTAACATAGCGTCGTCTTGAAAGAGAGATTTGCATGTTGGGAGGACTAGAGTGTTAACCGAAGATATTCAACTTGGATTAAAACAAATTAGTTTGAAAGAATGACTTTTGCTTAGTTTAGGCAAATTTGATTAATTTCGAAAGAATAGACTAAATTTTTGGAGAAATTGTAATTCCTCGAGATTAACCGATTCAAGAAAAGCACATGCTTATCATTTTGATCCAATCACCTTTCATAACTGTATGAATTCCTAGTCATTGTTCCTTAATTGATTTAGAATTAGTGAATTAGAAGTTGTTGAATTGAAACCCCCTAAATTAGAATTTTACTTAGCATATTCTAATAGACAAAGTTCGATAAATTGCATTGGTCCTTGAGGACGATCTTTTTATCTATACTATGACTATCCGTGCACTTACGGCAGTGGTCAATTATATAGACCCATTTGCAATGCAAAGCTATTTTTCCTTGAGGTAGCATGGAGATATCGTAAGTTTTATTGTCTTCAAGGCCTTTGTATTTCTTTAGGCATAGCTTCACACCAACGGGACAGAGATCTATTATAGCTTGAAAAAAAGGAAAAAGGGCTTATCTTTAAAGATTATAGCTGCTAAGAAAACAGGGTCTTTTAATGAGAACTGATCACAGTTGGAAAAGTGTCTTATATGAAGAAGCTTCATGGATAAATTGTAGGATAGGGCCTTATCGATTAGTAGAAATACCTGCATAACTCCACTAAAAACATCAATAACGTAGAGAAAATAATGACATCCAACTAAAGTAGTTGTATGAAAACAATCAATAGGTCACAACGCACCAAATAGAAAGGTCTTTCCCCCTAGAGTCACTCATAGGAAGAGAATTTCTAACTAAATTTGCCCAATGGCATGCATTATAACAATCATAAAACTCCTTACTAAAATGAAATCCATAATTGTCCGCCAAAGAAGATAAACTACGAGAATGGGGATTTCCAAATTGTTGATGCCAAAGAATGAACTCTTTATCATTAACTATAACAAACATCGATCCTCTGACCCTTTTCTTAAAATAATAGGCCCATTAGCTTCTTTAGAATAAGGTCATGTATGAGACAAAAATTTGGACAGTAAGTTACCAGACAATTTACATCGTTGGTTAGCTGTAGAATCGAAACTAGTTTACAAGTGACGGAGTGGTTGCATAACACATTCTTTACTATCAAACTAGACTCAATAATTATTGCCCATGCTTCTTCTACTAGAGCTATATTTCAATTAGCTGAATTAATATGAACAACTTTAGGAAGTTTGTGCATAGTAGTAATTATATACTTGTTAAAGGTCATGTAGCGTGATGCATTAACAGCAATAACGGAATAGTTAGATAGAGACTTATCATTCATTTTTCTTGTTTATCATTCATTTTTCTTGTTTTTCCCTTTCTTTAAAGAAGTTAAATAAGGCCTTACCTGATTTGTTGTGAGCCCAACATCTTTCATTTCATAGTTTGGCCCCCAAATTCCTCACTACCTAACTCTGTCTTCGCCTTTTTCCTCATTAATCTATTCATTGTTTATGGCTTCAGGAACATAATTGTCGAAAATATTTGTTGAATTCTAAGAGTACATGACCACAAGAGGGGGGTGAATTGTGGTGTCCGATTTTCGCCTATTTACTGACAAACAGCCTTAGACCCTGATTGCAGAGACTGTTTCTGAATGACGAACAGTCTTGGGCCTTGTTTGCAGTGGCTGTTCCCAATTGGTTCAGAAGCGAAAATCAAGTAGATAAAAGCGGAAATAAAGCACACACGATTTTTACGTGGAAAACACCTCTAGCCCAACTGAGGTGTGAAAAACCACGACCTACCTCGTGTAGGATTTAACCACTTCACTAATGGGCTGAACACGTTACAAAAGTAACACTCCTTGTTATAACTTGTAACCCACGTAACCTTCTTCTCTAAGACAGGTTACACCACGTCCAAATCTCTCTAGATTGTACACGTCCAAAGTCCACACGACTAAGGACACACTGACTCACTTTTGATCTGAGATCAAGGATACAAAACACCTTACTGGGGTGCTTCTGACTTAAGCAGATGTAAGGTACAATGAAGTCCTAGTATGCCAATAGTTTTGAAAGCTCAATTTTTGCACAATCTTGTCACAGTTTTTTCTTTTGAAATGTAGCTCCAGAAATCTCAATGTGTTTGTGAAAGAAACCGATTTTTCCCTTGTGTATCTCTGCCGAAAGGAGTGAAAAGATTTTCTTATTTAAGCAAGCAAACCCAACGGCTAACTCCTTCAAAAAAGATAGAAAAATCTTCTGATTTTAGCAGCTTAGAAGATTTCTTCAGATTTCCAATGCCTAGGAACAAAGAAGATAAGATTCTCCTAAAATATAGGGATTTGATACTCATGGGATAAAAACTGATTAGCCACTTAATATGGCCATGTAATTTAGCCCAAAAAAGGATAAAAATATTGGTTTCAAAATTCGAATCAATCAAGGCCTAAAAATAAGGAATAAAGATTTTTCGGATTTTGAAAAAAATCTCTAGCAAAAATGGTTTTGCAATCTGCTACATATATATAATAAATAATAATCTTTTTAGGACTTAACTAATCAGCCTAGGATTTCATAAAAGGATTCTTAGAGCAGCCAGCCAACCAAAAGAAATTTTCAGGTAAAACGGATGTGGCCGCTGCAGTTTCAGGAACACCCTAGGCACCCTGTTTGCCGGGTTGTTTGGAAATGGTGTTCTGAAGCAAATCTCGAAAACCGTTTCAAGAAGTGTTAGATTGAGACTTTCAAGATTGGCATATTAACAAGAATCTAAAAGATAAAACTTAAATCAAATCGAGACTTCTTGTTGTAAGAATTAGTCATCTTGTCGAGGATGGATGTGCAACTCCAAACACCTTGGTCACCTTGATTACTGGGGTGATCTTGTATCGCTGAATGTAGGAACTTGGTCTTTAAGACTTAGTCAGCTGTTGTCGAGATTTGCTGTGTGCTGATCTTTGTGTCACTGAAGCTTGGAACCTGTTCTTAAAACTTGTTCTCAACATTTAGTAGACAGAACAGGTAAGTAGGATCAATACAAACAACTGTGTAGGACCTGTTTGGAGAGCTTGTTTGGAACAACATTACTCAAGCAAGTATGCTACACTTGGATTTGTTATCATCAAAACTTTATACAGTTAGTTCAACAATATTTCATTCCCTCAGATTATTCTCATGCTAGCATCATGGTTGTCATCAATTACTCCATTGCTGGAATTTCTTTACCCTATCTTTTTCTCAATTGCATCGCCAATGTGATTGACAATTTTCCCAATTAGGTGGGTATCCCACAAGCTTAAAGCACTAACTTCCTCTATGTCTAATCTTTTGATAGTGGATGCATCTACACCAACCGCTCTGTTTTCCTCCGTTCACTTTAAATGCAGCTCCTTCCATAGCTGTTTGATCTCAACTCTTCTTGCAGTAGTTTGTTACCATTCCTCTCTTAAAATCATACCATATGCTTTGTTTGTGGAGGAAGCAGTTCCATTAAAGGAATGCTTGATCGAGTCATCCTAAATCTTACCATGTTTAGACTAATTAAGCATTGATGAACCTTCTTAGATTTAGTCCTTGGTTTCTTATTCACACTTTCATTTTAGTGTAAGTTGGTAATCATTTAATCCATACCATAACCATTTCAAGTTTGTGAAATAATCGGTCACTACCAGATTGTCTTTGCTAATAACAGGCGTTTTAGCATATGCTACTAACATATATAGGCTCTTGTTAATAATGTCATAGAGCCATGCTATCACCATGTAATTGCACTTCTCATAGGCATGAACTTCAAGGGATGTGCCATTAAGATTTCTAATAGTACCATTGACAAACACCAATTTGCTCTTTGGCTTCAATGCATATAAGATAACCTTTTTCATTTTTCATAGTTGTCTCCAGTTAGAATAATAAGACCAACCATGTTCCTTTGATTGTTCAAACTGCAAAGATAGCATGGAAATTGAGGGTCTTTGAGATTGAAAGTTCTTGGTTCCAGTTTGTTTTCTTTAATTCTATCTCTTGTTGGAGTGAATAGATAACTCTTTTCTGTAAAGATTAGATATAAACCATTTTATGGATATATGGTTCAAGTGCAATGCCCTAATACCTTAATAAGATTTTGGTTTTAGGAGAGAATTATTCCTCTTGGCCCTCTCCTAACCATCTAATTGTTGTTTATATCAACATAGATTACATACAATCAAAATCCTGTAAGGACTCAACAAATGCAAACAAAATATATGTAATACTCAAATACATGACAGGACATGTGTAAAACTAGAGTAGGACTCAAATACCTACAAATCGCCTAATAATAATATGTTAACAATGATATTGAATGAATCAAGAACATTACATAAATGCCAAAATTGAAAATACTTTAATCCCTATGAAGACAGCGTTTTGAACTCCACGATTTCACGAAATTGCTTTAGGAACTCTTCTCCTGTTCGTTGTTATCATTGAACAATCCTAGTGTCAAGCAAGCTTTACAAAATGTTGCGTGTTCTATGCCATCAGTAGTTCTCAACTAGTCAAAAGACTTCACATCATAAACAATTGCAAGCAACATTCTGCTGTAGCTAATATCTTTCCCATGAGTTGGATGTGTAAGAGGAAGTCATCATAGACATATATCTGTTTGCAGATTTGTCTATTATTCGGCTTTCAAATGCTATACATAACAACATGTGTAAGAATTTATTTCAGGTCCAACTCGATTAACTACAAACTAGCAAAAAAAAAAAAAGAGGCTACCTTAACCCTGATCAACAATTTGATCTAAATAATTGTTATCGTTAAAAACGATATCGTGTTGTCCTAGTAACTGTTACTATAGTATCTTCCCAAATGGTGGCCATATTTTTTTTCATAATGATTTTTTCCCAGTGCTTTTACAATGGTGGAACTTGATCTGACTTTTTGAATAACTATACAATACTTTAAAAGTATGATTAAATAATGATTCAATCTATAAAATATTTAAATTAACATGCACTATGACTCCAATTAAATGAATGTTCAAAATAATTAACATCGGTTTAGAATAAATAGAATTGTTTATAAAAGAAATGTTAACCAACAAACCTAAATATCATCATAGATAAATAAAGATATCATTCAAAAATCGAAATCCTTGCCCTCAATGCCAATGTCTTGATAAGCAAATGGTGAAGATTTCAATCCAACTCATAAAAAATGGTGTAAACGATAGTCAAGATATGGTTGAAAGTATATGATTTCAACCCAACAAATACGAAATGTTTGAAAGTAGAAAACAAGCATTCAACTGTGGCATGACAATAGAGCTAGTGGCATCCTATAAAGATTTTGCTTCTGCTTGTGTAAATAATAACAACCTCAATTGCAGTTATGTTAGAAGACATTGACATTCAAAATGAAGTGTATAAGTTTTTCTGGATGGAAATAACTTCCATTGCAATGACTTATGAGAGAAACGTCTTCCTCCTAATGATCAATTGATGTAGTGACATTTTCAAAGTATTCAACATCATTGTGGCAATGATGCTCCACCAAAAAACTCAAGGCTATTTTAATGATTTTCCTATATTGACTATAATGAAAGTTCACTTTCTATCTACATACATTACGATTTATACTTATCAATTTGTCTATGTACCTATTCAAAGAAAAGCATAATATACTAAAATTAGAAGATTACCATCACTGCATATGAACTCAGAACCTCGTCACTTGTATGGAGAAGAGTTCTAGCATCGTCTAGGAAAAGTAGGTAAAAGTATGTTTGCCTAATCTATCTCTAATATCAACTCTGAAGAAATATTTAACATGTAGAAGGAAATACTAAGCTGAATAACAATGTAAAATGCAACATAATGTAAAATAAAATGAACATAACATAAGGAAGAATATCACAAAATCTTCATCGCTTAAAGGTACAACTTTGTGGAGCTGGACATGTGCAGTACAACAAATTTATGGCAAACATATAATTACTGCAACATACGTTATGATCTGATTAAGAGGCATGAATAATCAAATAAATACTATTATCAACTGCAACGAATTGATAATGTCTAGCATGTAAATGACAATTCTATTACAATGTAATTGAGGGTTTTTGGTAGTGATTGTTGATGTAGATATGAAAAGAAAAAGCAACAGAATTACCTTATAACAAACCACTTTTCTGAGAGATGAATTTGCAATATCCAACAAATAAATTTTAAGTGTCATTAAATGCGATGTCCCGAGCCTACCGAATCCGTGGATCAAAGAAGGTTGAGCATGGTCATATAAAAAAAAAAAAGAGTTGATCACATATTATTCTCAGCAATATTACAGATTTTGATATACCATGCGTCAAATTTAGTAATCTCCTCAATTGTTGCATTAATCAATAACATGTTTCTAAATATTGTGAATAGTATGATCCATGGAGAATATTTGATGGCATATATTAATATATCAACGAATGAGAAAGAAAATGGAGGACAAAATAATATCCCAAATTAATTAAGTAATGGAAAAAATAACTACTATACATGCAATGCACATAGATATAAGGAGAACATTCTTATAATAGAAAATACAGGAAATGCGGCCACCTTCGAGTTCAGCAACTCCTTATAAGATGAGTTTCAACATATTTAGCCTAGATAACACAAAATAATATATTAACAATATTTAATGTCAAACAGAACATTTAAACATGAAAAACAATGAAAGAATGATCAAGTTATAGTTATGTAGAATTCAATGTTGCATCTAACAAAGGAGTACATCTTACTTCAGGGTGCCAACACGAATCATCGTAGTGACACAGATAACAACTACCAAGCCAATTACATGTGCACAAAGAAAATACAAAGTGGCTCATATGAAAAGCGATAAAAACATATGAAGAATTCACAAAATTAATTGATATCGGTAAACTACATCAGCAATAGGTTAACAGTTGTGTCCGAAATGCGTTACAACATCAATGAAATGATAAATTATGGGAGGTGGTTGTATGGAATTACATTGCATTCATTGAGTAATCAAGCTGTTGTGTACTATAGGTGAAGAACAACTTTAGTTTGTTTTTTTAACTATGATTCTATTACAAGTTGTAGTACCGACAAAGAATCTAGAGAAGTGATGAACTTCGCCAAACTCTTCAAAATACCATCCATCTATATATGTCATTGTTTATGACAACATCGAAAATCTCATCACACTGTAAATATTTAATGCAATATATTTAAATCGAGACCACAGCATAAATATGAAAATTGAAAATTCCTGTACATTGATAAAGACAACTTTCTAAACTCCATGATTTTATGAAAATCCTTCAGGAACTCTTCTCCAATTCTTTTTTTTTTTTTGGGGATCAGATCCCGTTCATTGTTATCATCGACCAATCCTAATGATGCAGAGCAACTCCCGAGCTTTGGCCTACTCTCACTAATGAGGGTCATGAACCAAGTTGACCCAATATTGACCCCAGGTCAATGACAAGGTGAAGCCCATTTGTCCAAATAAAGGATGAAATGTATGTAGGTAAGCCCGCTGGATGTTGAAGACCAATCTCTCCAAAGAAGAACCAAGAAATAGAGAGAGAATTCCCGAACAAGAAAGCATCTAATGGAGTAGATTCAACACTTGTAATAGATAGCAAGTAGATAAATCAACCCACCCTCTACCCCTCTAAAACCTCAGCACCAAGGATTATATTAAAGCAAAGACTCAAATCACCACCCTCTTAAGAGAGATAAAGAATTTGAGATTTTTAGGAAAACTAAGCTTCAAGCTCTCATATCATTCATCAAATCTGATTTTTTATGGAGGCAATTGGGTCCATAAATATCCAATGAGAAGGAGAACTAGTAGTACATTAGTGGGGCAAGTAGGCCAATAAGAGGTTTACAAAATATCCTAGGAAAATAAATCAAGATGCTTAAGATAATTACAATCAGTATGAGCTATATTTTCCAGAATTCATCTTCCATTTCTAGAAAGCCTTGAGTAGGCTCTACTCCTCCAAATAAGGTGACACTACTTGTCGACTCTTTCCTTTTGTGTGAAGAATCATGCCATACTAATTAATCTCTAAAATTACATCTAGAACCTCCTCAATTATGCCCATAATCAGAACTGTGTATTTACTAATCATGAAGCAACCCTTTCTTGGTATTTAGCTTATAACTTCCTCAATAATTAGCATTTGAGTGCGATGCCAAACTTGTTAAAAAATAGACATTCAGGGCTTTCCATCCTAAATAATTTGCAAAAATTAGAGCTTATTTGCATGGTTAAATTTGAGCTAGAAATGAAGCAAAGTATTCTACTTAGAAACTAAAAATGAGCTAATGAAGTAGTTTTGGGGGGATTAAGTGGTTAACTCCTTATTTAGGGCTACTATTAGCCCAATCACCTTTCTTAACACTACTTGGACCTTCTTAAAGGCCCCAAGTTAATATTGACCTAGGGGGACCTAGTCCTTCACCTAGGGTCAATATTAGCTAACTTGGTTTATAACCTTCATTGGTGAGAGTATGCCCAAGCTCGGAAGTTACTTTGCATCAACCCCTCCCCTCAGAAGGGGACTTGTCCTCAAATCTTCATCATGTTCTTCATCATCTTCAAGGCAAGGAGTGAGATCCCTAACATTAAAGGTGGCGGATATTTACATATCTCCCAGAAGTTCAATCCTGTATGCATTCTCTCACACCTTTTGTACCTATGGACCATCTTCTCAAGCCATGAGCCTGTTCTTCCTTGTTGAGGGGAACCTTTCATTCCTCAAATGTAACCACATAAGATCCCCCGATTTGAACGTAAGGTGTGGGCAATTTTTGTTGGCCTGTTGCGTGTATTGCTCATTCACATTTGTGCCCTCACTTACTCATGTAGCTTCTTCATTTCTTTAGCTCTTGCTTCGACCTAAAACTCACCCTTGATTCTTGAGGGATAGGCATAACATCAATAGAAGTAAGGTTGTTAAGACCATAGCACACTTCAAAGGGAGAGTGAGAGGTAGCATAGGAGAGAACTGAATTGTATGCAAATTCGGTATAAGCAAGCTTGACATCCTAATCCCTCAAACTCTTATTCACCATACCCCTTAGCAAGGTTGTATTGGTTTGGGGATAGCAAGTAGTGCTAAAGAGCAACTTAGTCCCCGTGAGCCTCCATAGGGATCTTTAAAAATGAGATAGAAATTTGGCATCCCTATTCAGCATAACGGTTCTCATAATTTTTTGAAAGAAGAGGTCCGCAATATAGGTAGCATCATCAATCTTATGGCGTGCAATGTAGTGAGCCATCTTAGAGAATCGATTCACAACTCCTATGATAGCATCTTTTCCCTGAGGGGTTCTTGGAAGGGCCATAATGAAGTCCATGCTAATGTCATCCGAAGGCCTTGAGGGGACCAAAAAAGGAGTGTAGACATTGATGGAAATGACTCTTAGCCGTGTGACAAATGTTGCATCTTGTGATTATCTTATGAACATCCCCACCCATCTTAGGGCAATAAAAATAATCCTTTAGTATCTCAAGGGCCTTGTTAATGGCAAAATGATCAGCTAAGGCTCCTTCATGAGCCTTCTTGATAATCAAGTCCCTTAGAGGACTTTTAGGGATGTACAGCTTGTTTCCTTTAAAAAGTAAACCATCTTGTAGAGTGAAATAGGAAAAATTAGAAGGATTCCCCACCACTTCCTTGAAGTCTTCATCCTTATGGCATAGAGTTTTGATGAAATGAAATCCAAGAACCTTGGCCACAAAGACCGAAAGGAGAGCATATCTCCTTGATAAGGCATTAGCTAAAACATTCTCTTTCCCACTCTTATGCTTATAAGAGAAGATGAAAGATTGAAGGAACTCAAGCCATTTAGCATGTCTTGAGTTTAACTTATGCTGACCATTGATGTAGGACAATGCCTTATGATTCGAATAGGGTACAAAGGATTTAGGCTTGAGGTAATGACTTCAATGTCCCAAAGCCCTAATAATGGCTTAGAATTCCTTATCATATGTGGAGCGGTTGAGCCTCGAACCATTTAACTTCTCACCAAAGAAAGCTAGAGGGTGCTTAGTTTGAGTGAGAACCACACCAATCCCAATGCCAATAGCATCATAGTCAACGTCAAATAGAAGATAGAAGTTAGGAAGAGCTAAGATAGGAATAGAGCAAAGCTATCCTTGATGGTTTCAAAGGCCCTTTGGATAGTGTTTGTCCACTCAAAGCTTCCTTTTTTTTTCATAGATTCAATTAAGGGAGCCATAAGGGAGCTAAAATCTTTGATGAACGGGCGATAGAAAGAGGCTAGTCGATGGAAGATTCGCACTTATGTGATAGAGGTGGGAGTAGGCTAACTCTTGGTAGCCTTAACTTTAGATTCATCAACTTGGATTCCCTTACCGAACACAACATAGCCAAGAAAGATAACTTCATGAGTGAATAGTTCACACTTCTCAAGTTTGGCATATAACTTTTGTTGTCGCAATACTGGGAACACTTGAGAAAGATGCCCCACATGAGATGTTTCATCATAACTATACACCAAATATCATCAAAATACACCACAACAAACTCCCCAATGAATGGTCTCAAGACCTCATTCATGAGCCTCATGAAAGTGCCAGGAGTATTAGATAGATCGAATGGCAACACAAGCCACTCATACAACCCATATTTAGTCCTAACGATGTTTTCTCACTCATGACCTTCTTTCATTCTGATTTGGTGATAGCCACTCTAGAGGTCAATTTTGGAAAAGACCTTGGACCTATGCAACTCATCAAGTATGTCATCCAATCGAGGAATAGGGAATCGATACTTGATGATGATCTTGTTTATGACCCTAGAATCAGCATACGTACGGCAAGTGCCATCCTTCTTAGGTACCAAAAGGGTTGGAACCAAATATGGACTCAAGCTTTCCCTAATGTACCCATGATCAAGCAACCCTTAGACTTGTAGTTGAAACTCTTTTGACTCATTAGGACTGCACCTATAGGCTGCTTGTTTAGCAAAGAAGTGCCTAGTAGGAGATCAATTTGATACTCAATTCCTCTCAAAGAAGGGAGCCCCGGGGGTAAATCATTGGGGAGTACATCCTCAAACTCTTTTAAGAGTGATTGAGCTAAAGGATTCATGGGTTTCACTCGCTCACTTGTATTTAATTCTACTATCAGTAAGGCAAATAAAGGTTTGCTTTTACTAATGGCTCTCTCTACAGTGTTTCACTCATAAATAGGCTTTTCTCACTTACGTTCCCTAACTTAGATCTGAGGAGTTTAGGTGGAGGTAGTAGTGTCAAAGTAAGATTATGGCTCATGTACTTAACTGCATAAGTATTTGTATGTCCATCATGAATCATGTGATTGTCAAACAACCATGATTTACCGAGCAGTAAATGACATGCATCCATGGGACGAACATCACATAGTACTTCATCTCCATATGGACCAACTGAAAATGCAATAAATGCTTGCTTAGAAATGATTACCTCGCTTTCTTGTTTGAGCCATTTGAGAGAATAAGGGGTAGGATGCATCTTAATGGGTAATTAAAGTTTGTCAATGAGTGTTGTGAAAGCTACATTAGTGTGACTTCCTCCATCAATAATTAGCTCACACACCTTGCCTCTGATAGTGCATCAGGTATGAAAAATTTGCTCCCTTTGTCTTGGCCCACAAGGAGCCTCTCGGATGTGGGATGCTCTTCGAATCACTAAGAGTTCACCTACATCTGAAGTGAGCAAAGTCTAATCCTCATCCTCTATTTCCTCTTCACTAGTAGTCTCTTCAATAGATTAAATTTCTTCTACCTCTCGGGTGGTAAGAGTCCTTCAGTAAGGACAATCTGCTTAGAAGTGTCCATAACTGTGACATTTGAAACACTTTTACCTTTGTCAAGAGTTTTGACAGGTGTACGGGTAGTGATAGCTTTGTTGGGGATGGAGCAACCCTTGGGGGGTACCCGAAGGATGAATAGAGGAACTGGTTTGAAATGGTTTTTGTAACGCCCTAAAGTAAACATGTTTCACTGTTTATATTCTCCTTAATAAATCATTCAATTGTAATCTGATAAATCCAATAATAAGGGCGTTACAGCCGTCCCAAAGGACAAGGCTTGAAGTATGTGTCCTGGAATAACATAGTTAAGCATAACCTCAACCACACACTTTCACACATGATCATCCATTCACAATCAAGTGTTAACCAATGTAAGGTTTATTAGTAAGATAATTCACCATGTAATCTACATCCTCATACACCGAAGAATTCAAAATACAGCTTTAAAGTATGCATATACTGTATCACCGCTAATTCATACAGATTTCCTTGCTCAATTTATTCTCTTCCGCTGCTTTGCTAGCATAAGGGCAATTCTCTGAGCATTTGCCTAAAACAAAACAAGAAAAATATTTCAAACTATGAGACGAAGCTCAGTACATGCATTCCTGAATTGTTAAATGATCATTGAAATACTGATTGGGCCCACTTTGCAATTTATGTAAGGTCAAAACAGGGAATGAGATGAATATAAAACTGCATTACTAATTATTATCTGATAGTGAACCCCTTGATACTGTTATGATCTATGGATAGGTGTATAGCTGCCAAGCCGATCGGGGACCTGGCTTGAAGACACGCGGGTAACTGAAGGGCGAATGCCCTATAGATGATAATTGATGGGGTCACTAATTAACTGATAAATCACTGTGTAAACCGATTCATTGATGTACTTACCAAACATGATACTTTAATAAATGAACTCTAATTTCTAAAAATACAGGCAATAGACGTACCTGAAGTTTTTAAAATGATATTTCACTTGATAGTACTTATGCACAATGGAAACAATAGACTAGGCCCCGATTCTGCTAAAGAAATATAATTATAGGTAAATGCAGTTAGTAAACAATATTTACTCTCGTTGTCATGGAAATTAATTAATTAAAAAGCTTCCATAATTCCAATAATTCAATATAAGATAAATTACAATAAAATGATTTGAAAAATAAATCGATTGGGGTTATTGAACTTCAAATACAACAAACTGAAACAAAATAGACCAAATTGGAATGATTGAGGTGATAATGAAAAGATCTTAATTGATATAAATGAAATATGGGTTTCTGATATTTTCGAAATGGATAATGAAAAGTGTAATGCTTCTGAAATGGATAATAGAAGGCTTAATGTCAGGAGAGGTGTTGTGGGGTTCATAAAAGCTCAAATAACACCAACTTAGTTCGGTGGACACTGATTTTGAGTCATTGCTCTGCTTACTTCCTAAATTTTATTTTCATGCTCATTTAACTTGGTTTTCAACCCAAGTAAGCTTCTATAAATAATCACACTTGTTGAACTCACTAACCTTTGTAATTTCCTTTCAATACCCATAATTACTGAAAATATTTTCAAATGTCACGATTTCTGTATTCACTCATATTTTCGTTTGATGGTCTGCATTAGAAAATCCATATCTTTCACTCCCGACCTCCAAATAAGATGTAAAATTCCAATATGAAAAGCTTATAATGTCCATGAAAACTTTTATTTTGGATACAAAGCACGATTCACATGGTAAGATCCCTAAAATTAGGGTAGAGCACAGACGTGCACAATTTCAGTTCAATCTGCGCAGTCGTAGCAAAACGATCATAACGTTTTCCACAGAATTGGGACTAAAGGGATTCAAAAAGCATACGAAAGCTAACTCATTGATCAATCCACACACCAAAAATCACAAATTTTCAACGAGCCAAACAATACCAGTTTTTTCGTAAAGTCCACTATTCAAAACTGCTCCCAGTTTCGATGTATTCTACGTAGTCTTTAGTAAAGTGGACATAACATTCTATACAACTCAGAATTAAGTAATTCTAGAGCCCATTGAAATCTAACTCATTGAGGTATCTTCACACCAAAAATCATAATTTTCCCATGTCCCATGAAATACCAGTTTATTCGTAAACAGACCCCTGTTTTGGGTCTGTTTCCCAGCCCCAAATCACCTAGTTTCATCTTTTCTTCATGTAACCACCCACTAAAATTGCACTTTAATTAAACCATAGCAACATTACCATAATCATTTATAATGATAAGGATTGTAAAATCAAATATAAAATAGTCCAAATCCATCACTTCAAACTTAAACTAGCATGATTAAGAAGTAACCCTAACCCCTAGCATAATCCAACTTCAACTCTACCATGATCCATCACCAAGATAACTCTTAATTCAATCAAAACAACATGATCCATCATTAAAACAACCAAAACAAGAAGCAAAAACTATAAATCTAAAGAACAAGATTAAAGCTGCTTACTTTGAACTTGAAAAAAAGTGGTGATGGAGGTGATGTTTGGTGATTTTGAGGATGGAAGATGGTAGCCAATGGAGGGAGGTTGTTGGGGGTTGCAATCCTCACTGGAGGCTAGCCAGAAAATGGCCAGAAAACACCACAATAGGGGCTAGGGGGCCTACTGGCCTTGGGTAGAGAGAAGGAGGAGAGAAGAAAGAGAGAGAAAGTGACTTGAATATTTGCTTGATGGAAAATGAAGTTAAATAAAAACACTTAGTTGATATTTAAAGTTCTAAAAGCTACTTTTTACTAAGTATAAATTAGGCCTAATTAAGGGTAATTAGCTAAACAAATGTACCCAAGTCTCGCTGGGCCGAAATCGGCCTTAAACGGGCTCGGGTTCGGAAAAGAGCTGAAACCGGGTGCGTTTGCAAATTTTTTTTTGGGTTTATTTTTTTTCCGAAACCCGAGATTAAAATGCTTGTGGTGTTATGACAAATAATTTAATCACTTAAATCATAATTATCGAGGCCTACTATCAATTTTCCCGAAAATTTTCGGTAAATGAAACTCGAATTGCAAAGTGGAGCCCCAAATGAATTTTCCCAACCGGGATGATTAAATAAGATAAATAAATGTGGAAAATTAATAACATGACTTAATTAAATAAATAAACATGATTTAGGATCAGGCTATTACAACTTTCAACCCTTAAGTTGCTTCTCAACCTTGATAGTTAGGTGGCACACATCATCAAATGATAAGTAATATTGTAGATCCACCTTATCAGCGATGCGAGGAGATAATCCTTTAATGAACCTAGCAATTTTGAGTTTGGGTTCTTCATCCAAGCCAACCTGCATTTAGAGTTGTTTAAACTCTCTAATGTACTCTTCTACCTTTAGATTCTCTTGGTTTAGAGAGGTGATATTGAGGTAGAGTTCTTGTTTGTAAGAAGGAGGTAAAAATCTCTTGTCCATATGCTTCTTGAGCTTGGACCAACTCTTGATTTTGGATTTAGCTTCTTTAGCCCTACTCTTCTTCAAATGTCCCTACCATAATAAAACATACACCTTTATCTTAAGAATGGCCTACTAGAAGGCCTTCTCATAATTGTAATTTTTGATTTCAAAGATTCTTTCATTGGCTTGAACCCAATTAAGATAGTTCTTTGGGTTAAGATTGGTATCAAATTTCGAAGCCTTAACTTTGAGATCCTGAAGATCATCCCTTCGATGCCTTAGTCTTCTTGGTCTTATTGCTTATCATCAAATTTTTCATGGGGGGAAGAGTATTCGATGTCAATAGGGCTAGCGTTGTAGCCTCGTCAGTAAAGGTTTCGTGGAGTGGAAACCCGTACTTGTGCAACCTCTTGAGTGAGCTTCCTCATTTGCTTTTGAAGCTATACAAGGGCTGAGTGAGAAGGAATGCCCTCACTAGTCATGTTGATGGAAAGGTGAAAGGAGGAAAAAGAAGGAGAAAACGAGGGAGGCACGAGTGTACTGAAGGAGCACGGGCAGGAAACCACTAAAAAGGAAGGAGGCGCGGTCGTGCTCTGTGGCACGGAGGGGTTGTGCTAGATCTTTAGAACAGGATTTAAGAGTATAGGAAAGCGGCATGGTCGTGCCAGGCAGCACAGGGTGGCCATGCCAAATCTCTGGGTCAAATTTTCAAAGTGCAAGATTTTAGCACGGGCATGGGCAGTGCTAAATTTCTCATTTCGTGATTTCGGTCTTTTGTGGGGTTTTAGGGATGTGTTTAGGTTGGGGTTTGTGTCTGGGCTATAATTAGAGTTCTTTGTGGACTAGGTAAGAGATTTAAAAGGGAAGAACTAATGACAAAATGGTATAGAAAGGGATAAACATTAAGCAATTTTGACACAGGGATGGTTGAAATGGATACTTACCCAGAGATAGGATCATTGTGCTCTGATACCAAAATGATGCATAGTGAATTCCATTTGTCCAAATAAAGGAGCAAAACACATGTAGGTGAGCCCACTCGATGTTGAAGACTAATCTCTCTAAAGGAGAACCAAGAAAGAGAGAGAGAGTTCCCACATAGGTGGCAAGTAGATATATCAACCCACCCTTTAACTCTCTAAAGCCTTAGCACGAAGGATTGGGTTGAATGGAAGATTTAAATCATCACTCTCCTAAGAGAGATAAAGAATTTGAGATTTTAGGGAAGACTAAGCTTTAAGCTCTTATATCATTCATCAAATATAATTTTTCATATAGGTAATTGGGTTCATAAATACCCAATGAGAGGGGGAATTAGCTGCACATTAATGGGGCAAGTGGACTAATAAGAGGCTTATAAAATATCCTAGGAAAATGAATCAAGATGCTTAAGATAATTACAATTAGTATGAGCTGTATTTTTCAGGATTCATTCTCCATCTTCTAGAGATCCTTGAGTAGGCTCTACTCCTCCAAATGAGGTGAAGCCAATTATTGACTCTTCCCTTCTATGTAAAGAATCATTCTATATTGATTAATCTCTAAAATTATAGCCATAACCTCCATAATTAAACCCATAATCAAAATCGTGTATTTTCCAATCTTAGGTCGAACCTTCCTTGGTATTTAGCCCATAACTTCCTCAATACTTTGTGTTTGAGTGCGATTCAAGACTGGTTAGAAAATAGACATTACGGGGTTTTCATCCATGTATAATTTGAAGAAATTAGAGCTCATTTGCCTAGTTAAATGTGAGCTGGAAATGAAGTAAAGTATTCTACATGAAAACTCAAAAAGAACTAATAAGGTGGTTTTGGAAGGATTAAGTGGTTAACGTCTTATTTAGGGCTACTAATGGCCAAACCACCCTTACTAACACTATTTGGACCTTCTTAAGGGCCCCAAGTTAATACTAACCAAGGGGGACCTAGTCTTTCACCTAGGGTTAATATTGGGCCAATTGGTTTATGACCCTCACTAGTGAGGGTAGGCCCAGGCTCGGGGGTTGCTTCGTATCATCTAATGTTTAGCAAGCTTCACAAAATGTTCTGTGTGTTGTGGCATTAGCAGTTATTAACACTTCAAAAAACTCTGCATCACTGATAATTGCAAGCAACATTCTGTTGCAACTGATAGTTCTCTTTTGACTTAGAATGTGCAAAAGGAAGTCACCATAGACATACTGTGTCACCGCGTTTGCCATTATGTCCATTCTTAGGCTCTCAAACTCTACGCATAACATCATGTGTAAGAATTTGTTTCAATGTCAACTCGATTAAAAAGAAACCATGCCATGTGTATATAAACACTATCTTAAGCTCGATAAACAACTTGATCCAAATAAACATTATCTCTAAAAATGATATTGTGTTGCCTTGCAAGTTAGATTGTAAAAACTCCTCAAATAATAGCTTTCTTAATGACTTCTTGTCTAGTGTTTCTACAATAAGGGAACTTGATCTTATATTTTGAATAACTATATCGTACTTTAAAAGTATCATTAAATAGTTGTTCAATCTACAAAGGATATAAATCAAAATGCATTATACTTTAGTTAATTGAATCATCAAAGAAATTCAAACAAAAGTATTAAGCATAATACCAGTAGTTTGGAATAAATAAAATTATTTATGAAAGAGTTACTAATCAGCATAACTAAAAACCATCCTAAATAAATAAAAATATCAATCAAAGACCAAACTGGTTTTCTTCAATGTCCATGTCTCCATAAGCAAATGATAAATATTTCAATCCGACTTATAAGAATTGATCTCAGCCATAGCCAGTGTAACACCTCCAGCCCTTAGGGTCAGGAGCATTACGTTTTCTTACTTCTTACTTAATTCCTGGGGTGAAATAAACAGAGTTTCACCTATAAACTGATCATTTCCCAGGCTAAAAGCCTTACTACAAATCCCTGCATGGAATGGAAACATATAAAACTTCTAGAACAAGCTCAACAGCTACATTCCGGAGTCCACAGCTCTATAGGACACTTACCTGGAGCACACTAACCATAAAGTTCGTTAATAGAGAAGAAAATCAAATATAAAACTCAACGGTTTACACAACCGGACTACTGGGGTTTACATTACAAAACACAACTAATTTCAACTAAAGACATCTAACCAATCAGATGGTTGGCTCACATGGCCATACAGAGCGACTCATAAATAATATGCATTATATGAGCTAGAAACTTAGTTTACAACATTTACAAATTAGGAATACGTTACATTACATCGTTAAACACATGAACCCAATTCTATATGGCACACATAACTCTTTTTCAAATGGGGGTAATCTCCAGCTCAGCGTAAGTAGCTTGACTTCGACCTATCATAACAGAAGCCTAGGGAAAAGGGGGGAAGAGTAATGGGATGAGCAACCACACACTCAATGAGAAATCCCCTACTCCTTAAAACCCAAAACAGTTGCAGGTATTAACACTAATAATAGCCACATATCATGTATTCATACTTTACTATCATATTAGGCAATCATAGTTCCCAAGGAAAGATCACCCCCCCTTAAACATCATTCCAACCACTTAACTCCATTCTAGGCCCTCAATGACTAAATTTCTCTACTAGCAGGCATTCAGGCATATAAACAAGTATGCAACAAGTACTGGATACAAAGGGCTTCAAACTCACTTTTGAAAACGTAGTGACTCTCCATAAATACCAAGAATGGTTTATAATCTACATAAACTCCTTTAAAGCTCATAATTCTTTCTAAAAGTACTCAAAACATCTAAACTGATAAGAAAGACTTGGTAAGAAACATTCTTTCATAGAATATGCACATTGAAAAGCTTGAATGTACGATGCATTACTAAGATGTAACTATACTTCCTTTGGAATTTCATTCAAACCATATTCATAACACATTCATAAAATACATACAGGTTACGTACATTAGAAAGCTTTCTTCTTTTCTTAAAAATGCTTTGCTTGGCCTCTTGAGGCTCGTGTTACTTTAAAAGAACTTTTTTTCTTTCCTGAACTGCTTAGAATGGCAAAAGCCAAATTTCCATTTTATCAAGAACTTACTTATAACATAAAAACATCTTATTGTGCTGGCTAGGGAGGTCAACACCGCCCTTAAGTGAGATCGTCACTCTTAATCTACATTATCCCTGGGGTATACGTACTTAACTTTTGGCCAAAATGCGTCTTAGCAGATAAGCTCAAACTTCGATATTGTCCTCTGTGGGGCAACTGCTCACACCAGGATAATCATATCCTAAATCCAGTCCCTCTCAATGTTTTCCTATGTGTCACACACCATATCTTATATGGGGAATAGCTCACACCAAGATAATTCATATCTTGAGGTCCAGTTCCTAACATTTTTTTATGGTGAAACAGCTCACGCCATCTTTGCGTCCAGTTTCCAGGAACAGCTCACACCAAGATAATTCATATCTTAAGTCCAGTTCCTAACCCTAGCCAATTGCCTAGCACTTTCTTAGCTTTTAAAAACGTATTTCATTTCCCGTCTTTGGTTGCTTACCTTGCTGAAATCTTACTTTTAAACAAAACGATCATAACCTTTTGAAATGCTTGTAGTTCATTCGTTTTTGACTAAAAAACTTCTTATAAACGGAATAAGTTTGCTAACTCATAAATCGACTTTGTAAATAGTTTAAAAGCTTCTTATAGACGTAATAAGTTTAACAACACGTAAATCGACTTCCTTTGAAACTTAAAAACTTCCTAAAAACGTAATAGACTTGTTAATACGTAAACCGACTTCGCTTTAAATTTAAAAGCTTCTTATAAACGTAATATATTTATTAAATCGTAAAATGATTTAGTTTCTAACTTACGACTTAGTTTCTAACTTAAATGTTTCGTACGAATGTAATAAGTTTGCTAAATCATAGAACGACTTTGTTTTCAACTTAAAAACTTTGTATGAACGTATTAGGCTTGCTAAATCGCAAAACGACTTCGTTCTTAACTTAAAAGCTTCGTATGAACGTATTAGGTTTGCTAAATCGTAAAACGACTTCGTTCTTAACTTAAAAGCTTCGTATGAACGTATTAGGTTTATTAAATCGTAAAACGACTTCGTTCTTAACTTAAAAGGTTCGTATGAACGTATTAGGTTTGCTAAATCGTAAAACGAAACCCATTTGGAACTTAAAGTATTTAGTTAGCGTTCAACTCAAACTAGGTTCGCAATAAAATCCTCAACTGTCATTTTACAACTCATTTCAACCCTCTTTTTAAAACTCGAAGGAGGGCATAAGAGTAAACTGAAGGCTTAAAACGCTCCAAACTTGTTATTATTCGAAAACTTAAGGTACTTGGCTCATTTATAGGGTAAACAAGTTTTCTTTGTAAACTTTCAACGTGAATGCTTCTTAAAACATAGTGGTTTTACATGCTCGAAGCTTGAAACCCAATAGAGACCTAAGCAAGCAACTAGTATATAAATTAGCTGAACTTCATAATTAGCACCTTAAGGTGCTCTTTTCCAGGTCGTTTAAATTCTTTTAAACACGAGGAGAAGTTATAACAAACCAATGCTTTAAACATTTTCAAACTCACTTTTAGTTCACTTTTAAACTTCCTAGACCCATCGATTATTCAGTCGAGTCACTAACTAAATAGTTCGACGATTTAGGATCTCTTTTAGGCCACAAACATCTTAATCAACTAATAGGTAATTGGTAGGCACTTAAAAGCGTTCAAAATCATAAAAACAAGCTTTCTAAATGGTCCTTTTCTCTTTTAAAGACGTATTAACTTTTAGAAAGAATTGCCCGTATAGCATATTGATGGGGAGAGGAGTTTACACGTAGCACATTCATACACTTCATAACACAACTCGGTGGAATCTATTCAATGAGCCACACATGGCCTCGTAATCCACACGATTGCGGTAATTCACAGCCCAAACTCCCTCCTCACACAGCACCGACCGCAAGAACCTCAAACCACTCAATAGTTCCACCTCGAGCCATCCAACTTCCAACTCGGTTCATTACTGTCATAAACAAACCAACAACTCACAAAAGCATCATATAAAAGCATAGTATGCTCATCAATAACCTTAAACAGAATTTAAACATGATCGTATTAATTTAGTGACAGCTCCCAAACAGAAATCAGCATGCTTTACTAACTTCTTAATTCGCCCCATTAGTATTTTAACCTTCAAAATATGATTCAGGATCAATAACTGACGAAGGGACTACACTAAGGCGATAATTTGATTATTGACAATTCCACAACCTTTCAACTATCTAGCCATTAATAATTCAACAGCAGTTTCAACATGCCATTAACCAAAAATTAACACCATGTTTGTAAATTCCTCAATTTCAATTCTAAGTTCACCCAAACTGATTTCTAACCTCAAATCAACATGCACTAACTAATTTAGTTCAAAATCGTGAAAATTATTAGTAATTTAGGAGGAAAGGAACCGTCACCTCGATTGCAAGCAAGATATTCAATCGAAGGCTTGACCAACTTGGCTTTAGGGCTCGAACGACTCTAAATTCTTCGGCTCTTGCTCATCCACGTGCGAACAGACTCCACTCAAGCTTAATACATGCCCGAACTTCCAAATTCGAAACCTAAAACAAACCCAATTTCAGTTACTAGCTTGAGATTGAATTGGGTGTTTGAAGTGCGAATTCTAACTCCAATTTTGACCCAAAACCTCACTCACTGACTTGAATTTGAGATAGATGCCTGAAGCTGTGAATTTTACTCCCAAATTAAAGAAGATTGAAGCCACTAGAAGCTAGATTGCATGGCCAAGCTCAGGGCATGCGTTTGTGCTTCAAACCACTACCCAATTCAAACAAAAACGTGATGTTGGCGAGGTGAAATTTGAGAATTTTCGAGCAGAGGGAGGCAAACATTTGGTGGGATTCTGGTGCTTGAGGTCATGGGTGTGGAGAGGAGAAGAAGGAGATGTAGAAGCAGAGAGAAAGAGGTGAGTTCCTGGGGGGGTCGCGTGAGGAGGAAGAAAGAGACGGGGTATCGTGCAATTTACCAAAATGCCCCTCCCTCACTTTAATTTTTTTTATCCCAAGCTGATTCATATTCGATACTGCTAGTCTAGTTCGTATCCCGAATTTTAAACCCAAATCGATAATATAATCCTTCATCAGCTATTCGTTCTCAAACCTATCTAGGTTCGATTTAATAACATCGAACTGCTTCTAAGGTTGACAGGGTTCCTATTCGATTTAGTACTCGTTAATAACCGTTAATAACGTTTATTTAAAAAAATCATCGAGAGATTTTCGAAACTAATAATAATATTAATAATAATAATCAGTGCCAATAACATCCTTTTTAATAAAATTAACATTCACATAGGCACTTAGAAAATAATTTTTGTCGATATCGCTAATAAAATACGGTTTTATAACGTTAAAAGGCATGACGAGCAGCTTAACAGAAAATAAGGTATGCGGGCCTTACACTCCCCCTCCTTAAAACAATTTCGTCCTCGAAATTGCTTACTTGGAGGAAATAAATGGGTTACTTCATCCATATTCCTTTCACAATCCAAGCCACTTTATACTTAGTTATTCATTTTGCGTTCACCATAGCATCCCATCCTTGGATTCCTACTCGAACCAAATCATCAGGGAGCGCTCTTCCTTGCACTATAACAACTCGATCTCAACAAATATGATCGGTATAGCAAATAGTTTTTAAGGAAGAGGTCATGAAATGTTGCATACGCATCTCATGAGGTTTACTAACAAGTTCATTTGCAATTCAAGAGTGACAAGTGGGCGAGCAGTACTAGAATGACGGGATGGAGGCATAAAGTTGGTTATCAAGAGAATACTTGACCTTGTGTTGGCAGGTTCCCAAGTCTCTTTTCCCTTCTAGCAAAGCATCCGACCGCCAGTTTGTAGCTTCTGGTTGCTTTTGCTGTCCCCTGAGGGAGTGCCAATGGTTAGGCGATCTCGTTGTGCCACTGGCATAATTCCCGTTACAGATCTCAAAGTGTGACCCCGACTATTCCATGTGACCCTTGGGCAATTAGTGGCTTTGTGACCCATATCACCACATTCAAAACATAAGCCCGTAAAGCTTCTGCATGGGCCAGGGTACTGACATCCACACTGGCCACAGGTTTTCCTTGGTTTCCATTGGACGGCTTACTTTCCCTTATCCTATTTTACCTCAGATTTAGACCTTCTAAAGTTTCTGCTTCCTTAGGAATTGGGTTGTCCAGGGTCAATTTCCCTCTTTGCTCGGCCTTTTTCTTTGTTTTCAATCTTGGTCTCATCTATGATGCGGGCTACCTTCACAGCTCCCTGGTACATTTCTTGAAAGTTGGTATATGCGTACCCTGCTATTGTCTGCTTTATTTCTCCTTTTAATCCTTGTTCGAAGGGGTTCGTTCTTATTTCTTCGATGGCCACCTGATTTGGAGCAAATCGGCTCAACTCATTGAACTTCGCCGCATATTCCATCACGCTCATTTCTCCTTGTTTCAAGCATAAAAACTTGCGTTCTTTAACCCTTCTTACATCTCGAGGGTAATATTGAGCGCCCATTAAGGCTTTTAGTTGGTTCTAGGTTAACCCCGGTTCACCTTCCCTAGGTTTCACTATTCCCCACCAGAATTCAGCTTCTTTTTCAAATTGGTAAGCGACTAGGTGCACCTTGAACCTCTCAGGGCACTCCATGATCTCAAATAAGTTTTCCATTCTCTGAAGCCACTCCTCATATGCCATAGGGTCAGTTCCACCTTTAAACTTGGGAGGCTTACGCCTATTAAATTGACATATCGTCTCCATGGCAGTTGGTTCTGGTATAAGTTTGCGTTGAGGAGGCATCTGTCACATAATTACACAAGGAATCACTCAATTCTAATTTCAACTAGGATGAATTTCCTTGGTTAATGAAACATTCGCAAATGGCAAGAGTTGTTATGAATAGCCCCAAGTCTAGTTGAGTTCAACCTTCATATAGTCATACGCGCATATCACATCTTATCCAAAGGAAATACACGTGCATGCTTACACAAACTAGTGAGTCTATAACGCTTGGTCAGCACCAATGCATTTATTTCGTTGAACACTGATAGCGTGACTTAGGAGTCACAGGAGATCTCATCATCCCAGTAGTTCATAATTTAAGGCAAATAAACTAAAAGGGTTTGCATTCTAACACACGGCTCACATTTATCCGATTGGGTTAAGCAGATCACACAAAAGTCAATCAATCAAGTCACCTAGCACATTAGGAACATATTTGCATCAATGGTGCACCCACAACATCACTTTAAGGCGGGGGAAACCTACTTAACTCTTATACTAACGCATAACTTGCTCCTCTTAGTCAATCGACTTACTCGAGCCACTCATAAGTCACAAATGTCCATACTATAAGGCACGCTTACACACGAAGGAGGCATATGTCACATAATCACAGAGTATTCCTAGACGACTAGATGAAATGCAAGACTCAGGTCACGACCTATGGTCGCAGGACCTTTGCTTTGATGCCCTCAATGTAACACCCCCAGCCCCTAGGGTCAGGAGCGTTACGTTTTCTTATTTCTTACTTAATTTCTGGGGTGAAACAGATAGAGTTTCGCCTATAAACTAATCATTTCCCAGGCTAAAAGCCTTACAACAAATCTCTGCATGGAATGGAAACATATAAAACTTCTAGAACAAGCTCAGCGGCTATATGCCGGAGTCCACAGCTCTACGGGACACTCGCCCAGAGCACACCAACCATAAAGTTCATTAATAGAGAAGAAAATCAAATATACAACTCAACGGTTTGCACAACCGGAGTACTGGTGTTTACATCCCAAAACACAGCTAATTTCAACTAAAGACATCTAACCAATCAGATGGTTGGCTCACATGGCCATACAGAGTGACTCATAAACAATATGCATTATATAAGCTAGAAACCTAGTTTACAACATTTACAAACTAGGAATACGTTACATTACATAGTTAAACACATGAACCTACTTCTATATGGCACACATAACTCTTTTTCAAGCGGGGGTAATCTCCAGCTCAGCGTAAGTAGCTTGACTTCCACCTGTCATAACAGAAGCCTGGAGAAAAAGGGGAAAGAGTAATGGGATGAGCAACCACACGCTCAGTGAGAATTCCCCTGCTCCTTAAAACCCAAAATAGATGCAGGCAATAATACTAATAATAGTCACATATCACGTATCATACTTTACTATCATATTAGGTAATCGTAGTTCCCAAGGAAAGATCACCCTTCTTAAACATCATTCCAACCACTCAACTCCATTCTAGGCCCTCAATGACCAAACCTCCCTACTAGCAAGCATTCAGGCATATAAACAAGTATGCAACAAGGACTGGATACAAAGGCCTTCAAACTCACTTTTAAAAACATAGTGACCCTCGAAAAATACCAAGAATGGTTTATAATCCACATAAACTCCTTTAAAGCTCATAATTCTTTCTAAAAGTACTCAAAACATCTAAACTGGTAGGAAAGTCTTGGCAAGAAACATTCTTTCGTGGAATATGTACATTGAAAAGCTTGAATGCACGATGCGTCCCTAAGATGTAACTATACTTTATTTGGAATTTCATTCAAACCGCATTCAAAATACGTTCATAAAATGCGTACATGTTACGTACATTAAAAAGCTTTCTTCTTTTCCTAAAAATGCTTTGCTTGGCCTCTTGAGGCTCGTGTTACTTTCAAAGAACTTCTTTTCTTTCCTGAACTGCTTAGAATGGCAAAAGCCAAATCTCCTTTTTATCAGGAACTTACTTATAACATAAAAACATCTTATTGTTCTAGCCAGGGAGGTCAACACCGCACTTAAGTGAGATCGTCACTCTTAATCTACGTTATCCCCGGGGTATACGTACTTAACTTTTGGCCAAAACGCATCTCAGCAGATAAACTCAAACTTCGATATTGTTTTCTGTGGGGCAACAACTCACACTAGGATAATCATATCCTAAGTCCAATCCCCCTCAAGGTTTTCTTACGTGTCACACATCATACCTTATCTGGGGAACAGGTCACACCAAGATAATTCGTATCGTAAGTCCAGTTCCCAGGAACAGCGCAAACCAAGGTAATTCATATCTTGAGTTCAGTTCCTAACATTTCTTTAGGGGGAAACAGCTCATGCCATCTTTGCGTCCAGTTTCCAGGAACAGCTCACACCAAGATAATTCATATATTGAGTCCAGTTCCTAACCCTGGCCAATTGTCTAGCACTTTATTAGCTTTTAAAAATGTATTTCATTTCTCTTCTTTAGTTGCTTACCTTTACTGAAATCTTACTTTTAAACAAAACGATCATAACCTTTTGAAATGCTTTTAGTTTATTCGTTTTTGACTTAAAAACTTCTTATAAACGGAATAAGTTTGCTAACTCATAAATTGACTTCGTAAATAGCTTAAAAGCTTCTTATAGATGTAATAAGTTAACAACACGTCAATCGACTTCCTTTGAAACTTAAAAGCTTCCTAAAAACGTAATAGACTTGTTAATACGTAAACCGACTTCGCTTTAAATTTAAAAGCCTCTTATAAACGTAATATATTTGCTAAATCGTAAAACGACTTAGTTTCTAACTTACAACTTAGTTTCTAACTTAAATGTTTCATACGAACGTAATAAGTTTGCTAAATCGTAAAACGACTTCGTTTTCAACTTAAAAGCTTCGTATGAACGTATTAGGTTTGCTAAATTGTCAACGGCTTCGTTCTTAATGTAAAAGCTTCGTATGAACGTATTAGGCTTGCTAAATCATAAAACGACTTCGGTCATAACTTAAAAGCTTCGCATGAGCGTGTTAGGTTTGCTAAATCGTAAAACAACTACGTTCTTAATTTAAAAGCTTTGTATGAACGTATTAGGTTTGCTAAATCGTAAAACGACTTCGTTTTTAACTTAAAAGATTTACATGAACATATTAGGGTTGCTAAATCGTAAAACGAAACCCATTTGGAACTTAAACTATTTAGTTAGCGTTCAACTCAAACTAGGTTCGTAAAAAAATCCTCAGCTATCATTTTACAACTCGTTTCAACCCTCTTTTTAAAACTCGAAGGAGGGCGTAAGAGTAAACTGAAGGCTTAAAATGCTCGAAACTTGTTATTATTCGAAAACTTAACGTACTTGGCTCATTTATAAGATAAACAAGTTTTCTTCGTAAACTTTCAACGTGAATGCTTCTTAAAACATAGTGGTTTTACATGCTCGTAGCTTAAAACTCAATAGAGACCTATGCAAGCAACTAGTATATAAATTAGCTAAACTTCATAATTAGCACCTTAACATGCTCTTTTACTGGTCGTTCAAATTTTCTTAAACACGAGGAGAACTCATAACAAACCAATGCTTTAAACATTTTCAAACTCACTTTTAGTTCACTTTTAAACTTCTTAAACCCATCGATTATACAGTCGAGTCACCAACTGAATAGCTCGATGATTTAGGATCTCTTTTAGGCCACAAACATCTTAATCAACTAACAGGTAATTTCTAGGCACTTAAAAGCGTTCGAAATCATAAAAAGAAGCTTTCTAAATGGCCCTCTTTTCTTTTAAAGACGTATTAACTTTTAGAAAGAATTGGCCACATAGCATATTGACGGGGAGAGGAGTTTGCACATAGCAAATTCATACACTTCATGACACAACTTGGTAGAATCTATTCAATGAGCCACACATGTCCTCGCAATCTACACGATTACGGTAATTCACAACCCAAACTTCCTCCTCCCACAGCACTGACCACAAGAACCTCAAACCACTCAATAGTTCCATCTCGAGCCATCCAACTTCCAACTCGGTTCAATACTGCCATAAACAAACCAATAACTCACAAAAGCATCATATAAAAGCATAGTATGCTCATCAATAACCTTAAACAGAATTTAAACATGATCGAATTAATTTAGTGACAGCTCCCAAACAGAAATCAGCATGCTTTACTAACGCCTTAACTCGCCCAATTAGTATTTTAACCTTCAAAATATGATTTAGGATCAATAACTGACGAAGGGACTAGACTAAGGCGATAATCTGATTATTGACAATCCCATACCCTTCCAAACTGTCTAGCCATTAATAATTCAACAGTAGTTTCAACATGCCATTAACCCAAAATTAACACCATGTTCGTAAAGTCTTCAATTTCAATTCTAAGTTTGCCTAAACCAATTTCTAACCTCAAATCAACGTGCGTTAACTAATTTAATTCAAAATCATTGAAATTATTAGTAATTTAGGAGGAAAAGAACCCTTACTTCGATTTCAAGCTAGGTGTTCGATCGAAGGTTTGACTGACTTGGCTTTAGGGCTCGAACGACTCCAAATTGTTCGGCTCTTGCTCACCCATGCGCGAACAGACCCAACTCGAGCCTAATACATGCCCAAACTTCCAAATTCGAACCCTAAAACAAACCCAATTTCACTTACTAGCTTGAGATTGAATTGGGTGTTTAAAGTGCGAATTCTAACTCCAATTTTGGCCTAAAACCTTACTCACTGACTTGAATTTGACATAGATGCCTGAAGCTGTGAATTTTACTCCCAAATTAAAGAAGATTAAAGCCACTAGAAGCTAGCTTGCATGGCCAAGCTAAGGGCATGCATTCGTGCTTCAAACCACCGCCCAATTCAATCAAAAACACGGTGACATCCTTCGAATTTTGCCCAGATTTTGCAATGGTGGGCTTGTATGATGTTGGGGAGGTGAAATTTGAGAATTTTCGAGCAGAGGGAGGCAAAAATTTGGTGGGATTCTGGTGCTTGAGGTCGTAGGTATGGAGGGGAGAAGAAGGAGATGCAGAAGCAGAGAGAGAGGTGAGTTCCTGGGGGGGTCGCGTGAGGAGGAAGAAAGAGAGGGGGGTATCGCACAATTTACCAAAATGCCCCTCCTTCACTTTAATTTTTTTGTCCCAAGCTGATTCATATTCGATATTGCTAGTCTAGTTTGTAACCCGAATTCTAAACCCAAATTGATAATATAATCGTTCATCAGCTATTCATTCCTAAACCTATCTAGGTTCGATTTAATAACATCGAACTGCTTCTAAGGTTGACAGAATTCCTATTCGATTTAGTACTCGTTAATAACCGTTAATAACGTTTTTAAAAAAAAATCATCGAAAGATTTTCGAAACTAATAATAATAATCAGTGGCAATAACATCCTTTTTAATAAAATTAACGTTCACATAGGTTCTTAGAAAATAATTTTCGTCCATATCGCTAATAAAATACGGTTTTTATAACGTAAAAAGGTATGACGAGTAGCTTAACAGAAAATAAGGTACGCGGGCCTTTCACTCTCCCCCCTTAAAAGAATTTCGTCCTCGAAATTGCTTATTTGGAGGAAATAAATGGGTTACTTCATCCGCATTCCTTTCACAATCCAAGCCACTTTACGCTTAGTTATTCATTGTGCCTTCATCATAGCATCCCATCCTTGGATTCCTACTAGAACCAAATCATCAGGGAGCGCTCTTCCTTGCACTATAACAACTCGATCTCAACAAGTATGATCGGTATAGTAGATAGTTTTTAAGGAAGAGGTCATGAAATGTTGCATACGCACCTTATGAAGTTTACTAACAAGTTCATTTGCAATTCAAGAGTGACAAGCGGGCGAGCAGTACTAGAATGACGGGATGGAGGCATAAAGTTGGTTATCAAGAGAATACTTTACCTTGTGTTGGCAGGTTCCCAAGTCTCTTTTCCCTTCTAGCAAAGCATCCGACTGCCAGTTTGTAGCTTCTGGTTGCTTTTACTGTCCCCTGAGGGAGTGCCAATGGTTAGGCGATCTCGTTGTGCCACTGGCATAATTCCCGTTACAGATCTCAGAGTGTGACCCCGACTATTCCATGTGACCCTTGGGCAATTAGTGGCTTTGTGACCCATATCACCACATTCAAAACATAAGCCCGTAAAGCTTCTGCATGGGCCAGGGTGCTGACATCCACACTGGCCACAGGTTTTCCTTGGTTTCCATTGGACGGCTTACTTTCCCTTATCCTATTTTACCTCAGATTTAGACCTTCTAAAGTTTCTGCTTCCTTAAGAATTGGGTTGTCCAGGGTCAATTTCCCTCTTTTCTCGGCCTTTTTCTTTGTTTTCAATCTTGGTCTCATCTATGATGCGGGCTACCTTCACAGCTCCCTGGTACATTTCTTGAAAGTTGGTATATGCGTACCCTGCTATTGTCTGCTTTATTTCTCCTTTTAATCCTTGTTCGAAGGGGTTCGTTCTTATTTCTTCGATGGCCACCTGATTTGGAGCAAATCAGCTCAGCTCATTGAACTTCGCCGCATTCCATCACGCTCATTTCTCCTTGTTTCAAGCATAAAAACTCGCGTTCTTTAACCCTTCTTACGTCTAGAGGGTAATATTGAGCGCCCATTAAGGCTTTCAGTTGGTTCTAGGTTAACACCGGTTCACCTTCCCTAGGTTTCACTATTCCCCACCAGAATTCAGCTTCTTTTTCAAATTGGTAAGCGACTAGGTGCACCTTGAACCTCTCAGGGCACTCCATGATCTCAAATAAGTTTTCCATTCTCTGAAGCCACTCCTCATATGCCATAGGGTTAGTTCCACCTTCAAACTTGGGAGGCTTACACCTATTAAATTGACATATCATCTCCATGGCACTTGGTTCTGGTATAAGTTTGTGTTGAGGAGGCATCTGTCACATAATTACACAAGGAATCACTCAATTCTAATTTCAACTAGGATGAATTTCCTTGGTTAATGAAACATTCGCAAATGGCAAGAGTTGTTATGAATAGCCCCAAGTCTAGTTCAGTTCAACCTTCATATAGTCATACGCGCATATCACATCTTATCCAAAGGAAATACACGTGCATGCTTACACAAACTAGTGAGTCTATAACGCTTGGTCAGCACCAATTGCATTTATTTCGTTGAACACTGATAGCGTGACTTAGGAGTCACAGGAGATCTCATCATCGCAGTAGTTCATAATTTAAGGCAAATAAACTAAAAGGGTTTGCATTCTAACACACGGCTCACATTTATCCGATTGGGTTAAGCAGATCACACAAAAGTCAATCAATCAAGTCACCTAGCACATTAGGAACATATTTGCATCAATGGTGCACCCACAACATCACTTTAAGGCGGGGGAAACCTACTTAACTCTTATACTAACGCATAACTTGCTCCTCTTAGTCAATCGACTTACTCGAGCCGCTCATAAGTCACAAATGTCCATACTATAAGGCACGCTTACACACGAAGGAGGCATATGTCACATAATCACAGAGTATTCCTAGACGACTAGATGAAATGCAAGACTCAGGTCACGACCTATGGTCGCAGGACCTTTGCTTTGATGCCCTCAATGTAACACCCCCAGCCCCTAGGGTCAGGAGCGTTACGTTTTCTTATTTCTTACTTAATTTCTGGGGTGAAACGGACAGAGTTTCGCCTATAAACTAATCAATTCCCAGGCTAAAAGCCTTACAACAAATCCCTACATGGAATGGAAACATATAAAACTTCTAGAACAAGCTCATCGGCTACACGCCGAAGTCCACAGCTCTACGGGACACTTACCCAGAGCACACTAACCATAAAGTTCATTAATAGAGAAGAAAATCAAATATACAACTCAACGGTTTGCACAACCGAGGTACTGGGGTTTATGTCCCAAAGCACAACTAATTTCAACTGAAGACATCTAACCAATCAGATGGTTGCCTCACATGGCCATACAGAGTGACTCATAAAAAATATGCATTATATGAGATAGAAACTTAGTTTACAACATTTACAAACTAGGAATACGTTACATTACATCGTTAAACACATGAACCTACTTCTATATGGCACACGTAACTCTTTTTCAAGCGGAGGTAATCTCCAGCTCAGCGTAAGTAGCTTGACTTCCACCTGTCATAACAGAACCCTGGGCAAAAAGGGGAAAGAGTAATGGGATGAGCAACCAATCGCTCAGTGAGAATTCCCCTACTCCTTAAAACCCAAAACAGTTGCAGGCAATAATACTAATAATAGCCACATATCACGCATTCATACTTTACTATCATATTAGGCAATCATAGTTCCTAAGGAAAGATCACCCTCCTTAAACATCATTCCAACCACTTAACTCCATTCTAGACCCTCGATGACCAAACTTCCCTACTAGCAGGCATTCAGGCATATGAACAAGTATGCAACAAGGACTGGATACAAAGGCCGTCAAACTCACTTTTAAAAACATAGTGGCCCTCGATAAATACCAAGAATGGTTTATAATCTGTATAAACTCCGGTAAAGCTTATAATTCTTTCTAAAAGTGCTCAAAACATCTAAACTGGTAAGAAAGACTTGGCAAGAAACATTCTTTCATGGAATATGTACATTGAAAAGCTTGAATGTACAATGTATTGCTAAGATGTAACTATTCTTCATCTGGAATTTCATTCAAACCGTATTCAGAACACGTCCATAAAACACATACAAGTTATGTACATTAGAAAGCTTTCTTCTTTTCTTAAAAACGCTTTGCTTGGCCTCTTGAGGCTCGTGTTACTTTAAAAGAACTTCTTTTCTTTCCTGAACTGCTTAGAATGGCAAAAGCCAAATCTCCTTTTTATCAAGAACTTACTTATAATATAAAAACATCTTATTATGCTGGCTATGGAGGTCAACACCGGCCCTAAGTGAGATCGTCACTCTCAATCTACGTTATCCCTGGGGTATACGTACTTAACTTTTGGCCCAAAACACGTCTCAGCAGATAAACTCAAACTTCGATATTGTCCTCTGTGGGGCAACAGCTCATACTAGAATAATAATATCCTGAGTCCAGTCCCTCTCAAGGTTTTCACGTCACACATGATACCTTATCTAGGAAACAACCCACACCAAGATAATTCATATCTTGAGTCCGGTTCCCAAGAATAGCTCACTCCAAGATAATTCATATCTTGAGTTCAGTTTCTAATATTTCTTTAGGGGGAAACAGCTCACGCCATCTTTGCGTCCAGTTTCCAGGAACAGCTCACACCAAGATAATTCATATCTAGAGTCCTGTTCCTAACCCTGGCCAATTGCCTAGCACTTTGTTAGCTTTCAAAAACGAATTTCATTTCTCTTCTTTAATTGCTTCCCTTGCTGAAATCTTACTTTTAAACAAAACGATCATAACCTTTTGAAATGCTTATAGTTCATTCGTTTTTGACTTAAAAACTTCTTATAAACGGAATAAGGTTGCTAACTCGTAAATCAACTTCGTAAATAGCTTAAAAGCTTCTTATAGACGTAATAAGTTTAGCAACACGTAAATCAACTTCCTTTGAAACTTAAACGCTTTCTAAAAACGTAATAGACTTGTTAATACGTAAACCGACTTCGCTTTAAATTTAAAAGGCTCTTATAAACGTAATATATTTATTAACTCGTAAAACAACTTAGTTTCTAACTTACGACTTATTTTCTAACTTAAATGTTTCGCACGAACGTACTAAGTTTGCTACATCGTAAAACGACTTCGTTTTCAACTTAAAAGTTTCGTATGAACGTATTAGGTTTGCTAAATCGTAAAACGACTTCGTTTTTAACTTAAAAGTTTCGTATGAACGTATTAGGTTTGCTAAATCGTAAAACGACTTCGTTCTTAACTTAAAACCTTCGTATGAACGCATTCGGTTTGCTAAATCGTAAAAGGACTTCGTTCTTAATTTAAAAGCTTCGTATGAACGTATCAGGTTTGCTAAATCGTAAAACGACTTTGTTTTCAACTTAAAAGATTCGTATGAACGTATTAGGTTTGCTAAATCGTAAAACGACTTCGTTTTTAACTTAAAAGCTTCATATGAACGTATTAGGGTTGGTAAATCGTAAAACAAAACCCATTTGGAACCTAGAGTATTTAGTTAGCGTTCAACTCAAACTAGGTTCCTAATGAAATCCTCAGCTGTCATTTTACAACTTGTTTCAACCCTCTTTTTAAAACTCGAAGGAGGGCGTAAGAGTAAACTGAAGGCTTAAAATACTCGAAACTTGTTATTATTCGAAAACTTAAGGAACTTGGCTCATTTATAAGGTAAACAAGTTTTCTTCGTAAACTTTCAAGGTGAATGCTTCTTAAAACATAGTGGTTTTACATGCTCGAAGCTCGAAACTCAATAGAGACCTAAGCAAGCAACTAGTATAAAAATTAGCTAAACGTCATAATCAGCACCTTAAAGTGCTCTTTTCCAGGTCGTTTAAATTCTTTTAAACATGAGGAGAAGTTATAACAGACCAATGTTTTAAACATTTTCAAACTCACTTTTGGTTCACTTTTAAACTTCCTAAACCCATCGATTATTCAGTCGAGTCACTAACTGAATAGTTCGATGATTTAGGATCTCTTTTAGGCCACAAATATCTTAATCAAATAACAGGTAATTGGTAGGTACTTAAAAGCGTTCGAAATCATAAAAACAAGCTTTTTAAATGATCATTTCCTCTTTTAAAGACGTATTAACTTTTAGAAAGAATTGGCCACATAGCATACTGAGGGGGAGAGGAGTTTATACATAGCATATTCATACACTTCATAACACAACTCGGTGGAATCTATTCAATGAGCCACACATGGCTCGCAGTCCACACGATTGCGGTAATTCACAACCCAAACTCCCTCCTCACATGGTACCGACCACAAGAACCTCAAACCACTCAATAGTTCCACCTCGAGCCATCCAACTTCTAACTCGGTTCAATGCTGTCATAAACAAACCAATAACTCACAAAAGCATCATATAAAAGCATAGTATGCTCATCAATAATCTTAAACAGAATTTAAACATGATCGTATTAATTTAGTGACAACTCCCAAACAGAAATCAGCATGCTTTACTAACGCCTTAATTCGCCCAATTAGTATTTTAACCTTCAAAATATGAGTTATGATCAATAACTGACGAAGGGACTAGACTAAGGTGATAATCTGATTATTGACAATTCCACACCCTTCCAAACTGTCTAGCCATTAATAATTCAACAGCAGTTTCAACATGCCATTAACCAAAAATTAACACCATGTTCGTAAATTCCTCAATTTCAATTCTAAGTTTACCCAAACTGATTTCTAACCTCAAATCAACATTCACTAACTAATTTAGTTCAAAATCGTTGAAATTATTAGTAATTTAGGAGGAAAGGAACCCTCACCTCGATTCGAAGCTAGGTGTTCGATCGAAGGCTTGACCGACTTGGCTTTAGGGCTTGAACGACTCCAAATTCTTCGGCTCTTGCTCACCCATGTGCGCATAGACCCCACTCGAGCCTAATACACACCCAAACTTCCAAATTCGAACCCTAAAACAAACCCAATTTCACTTACTAGCTTGAGATTGAATTGGTGTTTAAAGTGCAAATTCTGACTCCAATTTTGACCCAAAGCCTCACTCACTGACTTGAATTTGAGATAGATGCCTGAAGCTGTGAATTTTACTCCCAAATTAAGGAAGATTGAGGCCACTAGAAGCTAGATTGCATAGCCAAGCTCAGGGCATGCGTTCGTGCTTCAAACCGCCGCCCAATTCAACCAAAAACATAGTGACATCCTTCGAATTTTGCCCAGATTTTGCAACGGTGGGCTTGTATGATATTGGGGTGGTGAAATTTGAGAATTTCGAGCAGAGGGAGGTAAAAATTTGGTGAGATTCTGGTGCTTGAGGTCATGGGTGTGGAGAGGAGAAGAAGGAGGTGTAGAAGCAGAGAGAGAGAGGTGAGTTCCTGGGGGGTGGCGTGAGGAGGAAGAAAGAGAGGGGGGTATCGCGCAATTTACCAAAATGCCCCTTCCTCACTTTAATTTTTTTGTCCCAAGCTGATTCATATTCGATACTGCTAGTCTGTTCGTAACCCGAATTCTAAACCCAAATCGATGATATAATCTTTCATCAGCTATTCATTCCCAAACTTATCTAGGTTCGATTTAATAACATCGAACTGCTTCTAAGGTTGACAGGGTTCCTATTTGATTTACTACTCATCAATAGCCATTAATAACGTTTATTTTTAAAAAAAATCATCGAAAGATTTTTGAAACTAATAATAATATTAATAATAATAATAATCAGTGGCAATAACATCCTTTTTAATAAAATTAACGTTCATATAGGCACTTAAAAAATAATTTTCGTCCATATCGTTGATAAAATACGGTTTTTATAACGTAAAAAGGCGTGACGAATAGTTTAACAGAAAATAAGATATGCGGGCCTTACAGCAAGATAGGGTTGAAAGCATAAGATTTTCAACAATTAATTATTGACTGCATAAGGAAAGAAGAAGAGCCCAACGAATATGAAATGTTTGAACGTATAAAACAAATGTTCAAAGTGTGGCATGATAATTTAGTTGATGCCTGATGTTTCTTCTTCTGCTTGTATAAAAAGCAACACTAATAGTAATTGGATTTGGAGAACTGACATTCAAAATGAAGTGTATAAGTTTGTTTGTTAATTAAGAGAAATAACTATCATTGCGACGACTTAAAAAAGAGACTTCTTCCTCCCTATTAACTGAAGTAATGACATGAACAAGGGTTTCGATTTCATTGTAGCAACACGACTTCGTGACATAAACCCATGGCTATTTAAATGATTGTGCAAGATTGTCTATAATTGAAGTTCATTTTGCATCTGCGTACATTATGACTCTGAAGAAATATCTAAATGTAAAAGGAAATGCCAAGTCATGTCATAGTGAAAAATGTAGCACAGTATAAAATAAAAACGAGGCAACATAATGAAGGAATATCATAACATTTGCAACATAGGTTACAAATGGGGTAGAAGGCATAAGCAATAAAATAAATACTATCATTAAAAGCAAATCTTCAATAATATCTAATGTGCAAATGTCATTTCTACTATAATGCGGTAGCGAGTTTTTGACAATAATTGTTGGTAGAGATATGGGGGAAAAAAGCAACTAAAATGCCATATAATGAAAATATATGACTTGGTTACATTACATTGACAACTATTCGTTAGCATGAATCGCCTAGCAAAGAACAACTTCTCTAAATGACAACTTTGTGACAATCTTCAACAAATAATTTTTAAGCATCATTGAACATTACATCCTTAACATACCTAAACCACACAACAAAAATGATTAAGCATGGTCGTCTAAGAAAATAAAAGCATTGATCACATATTAGTCTCAACAATATTGTGGATTTTGATATAACATGTGTCGAATTCTCAAATCTCTTTGAGTGTTCCATTAATTGATAATCTATTTTGGGAATTATGGATAGTATGATTCTTGGAGAATATCTTACGGTACATATTGATATGTTAACAAAATATAACGTAAAATTTAGCCAAAAATAATATCCCAATGAATTAAATAATAGAAAAATAATGAATATACATCCATTTGCAACCTAATACAAATAACCTAGATGTGAGTAAAACATTTGCATCATGTGAATCATAGGAAAGCTAGTCACTTTCAACTTTAGCAACTTCCTATAAGGCAAGCTTCAATGGATTCAGTCTAAATTAGAAAAAAAAATTAAAATATTTAGCTTCAAACTGGACACTAAAAATGAGGGAAAACAAAACAAAATGACAAAATTATAATTAGAAAGAATTAAATAATGCTGTCCTAGATGAATACATCTTGCTTCAGGGTGCCCGAATGTATATTTGCACTTACAAATACCATAACTGCCATGTGAATGACATGTGCATAAATACAACGTTCCATGCATAAAAGGGAGAAAACATATAAAGAATTCAAAAAATTAATTGATATTAGTGCACTACCTTTAGCAATAGCTTGAGTGTGCCGTAAATGTACTTGGAGATTATTAAAAGGAAATCGTTTCTAGTGGTGGTGTGGAGTTACATTGATCTCGTCGAGTAAATCAAGAAGTTGAGTACTATGAATGAAGAACAATTTTAGTTTGTTTTTCACTATAGCTCTATCCCTAGGTTTGGCATTAACCACAGAGAATACGAAAATGCAATGAACTTTATCACTCTTCAAAATAGACATATATCTATATTTCAGTCCATGATAACAACAAAAATCACATCACACCATTAATATTTAATATAATATATTAATAATCATTCTAAATAAATTTGGAAATGCTAAATATATGAGAAAATTAAAAATGCATGTTACACTCATGGAGACGACCTTTTAAACTCTGTGATTTCGTGAAAGTCCTTCTGAAATTCTTCATTGTGGTGAAGAGGCTCCACGGCACAAACTCATGGGTATTCAAATGATTGTCCAATATAACCTATAATAAAAGCACACCTTCTACTTGCATACATTATATGCTAGGCTGATTAATCTAGTTATATACCTATATAAAAAACAAAGCAGAATGTACTATAATTGAAAATTCACCATCATTGCGCATGAACTCAACACCTTACCATCTATACAGAAAAGAATTGTAATAATGCCTAGAAAAAACATTTTGGTACAAATACGGAAAAAAAAATAAAAGTAACAAAAATACCATATGAGGAACCTATATGCTATGGCTGCATCTGACATTTGGAGGTATTCATTTGGTGTAAGTCGCCTAGCAACGAACTACTTCTCTAAATGATGAATTTGCTATATTCTTCAACAAATAATTTGTAATGTCGTTCAAAATGTGCATCTTTAGCATACCTAAGCCATGCAACAAAGGCAATTAAGCCTAGTCATATATAAATAGAAGTTGATCACATATTAGTCTCGATAATATTATGGACTTTTATTCACCTTGCATCAATCTTCAATTGTTGCATTAGTCGATAAATTCACTCCTAGATATTGTGAATGTTATGGTTCTCAGAGAATATCTTACGGTGTATGTTGATATGTCAATTAAAGATCAAGGATAATGGAAAAAAAACAATATCCCAAATTGATTGACTAAATAGCAGAAAAGTTAACTATTGTATATGCCTCTATAACCTAGATGCAAAAGCACAATTTTACGATATAAATTACGGGACAGATGGTGACCTTCGACTTCAGCAACTCCTGATAAGGTAACTTTCACTGGATTCAGCCTACATAAGATATAATAATAAATTAATAATATTACTATCAAATTGAGCATTTGAACTTGAAGAACCACAAAAAAAATGTCTAAATTATGACTAGATTTAAGTACTGCATGTTACAATTGGGTACATCTTGCTTCAGGGTATTCGTAGTTACAGAGATAGCAAACACCAAGCCAATGATCTTTCCACAAAGAAAACACAAACACGCACATGCAGAAAACGAAGAAAACTTAAGAAGAATTCACAAAGTTAATTGATATTAACGTAGTATCTTCTCCAATAGCTTGACTGTCATGCCCTAAATATGCTGGAGCATTAACAAAAAGGACAGATGGTGAAAGGCGATATGAAACTACATTGCACTCATCGAGGAAATCAAGTAGTTGAGTACTACGGATGAAGAACAACTACAATTTGTTTCTCACTATGTCTTTATCCTTAGGTATAACTGTACCCACAGAATATAGAGATGTGATGCATTCTACCACTTTTGAAATAGACATCCATCTATGTATTTTCATTGTCAATGGCAACACCTAAAATCTCATGAATAAAACCAAGAGCGCTATATACATTAGAAGATTAAAAGTACCTTGATATTTATAAGACAGCCTTCCAAGCTCTATTATTTTGTAAAAGTCCTTCAGGAACTTTTCTTATATTCATTATCATCATCGACGAATCCTAATGTCAAGCGAGGCTTCATAAAATGTTACATGTTTTATGCCATCAGTAGTTCTCAACTCTTTGAAAGACATTGCACCATAATCAATTGTAAGAAATATTATATTGTAGCTAACATCTCTCCTATGAGATAGGATGTGCAAAAGGAAGTCACCATAGACATCCCTCTATTTGTCATTGTGCCCATTTTTAAGCTATCAGATTCTACAGATAATAGCATATGTAAGAATTTGTTTCAGGGTCAATGTGATTAGCTAGAAACCATTGGGCATACAAACACTATCTTAAACCTGGTCAACAAATCCAAATAATCATTATTATCAAAAATGATATCATGTTTCCCTCGCAAGTGAGACTACAGTATTTCCGCAGATGGTCATATCTTGTATTTTGTAATGATTTTTTGCTTTACGTTTTTACAATTGTACAACCTAATCTAACTTTTTGAATAACTACATGGTACTTCAAAAGTATCATTAAATGATTCTTCAATCTATAAAATATTTAAATTAAAATGTATTTTGACTCTGGTTAAATGAATGATTAAAGAAAAAGAAAAAGAATATAGTAAGTTAATAATTAACAGTTGTTAGAATAAATAAAATTGTTTATGACACAATTGTTAATTAGCATAATTGAAAACCATTACGAATGGAGATGATCAATGTGTTAGGGCCCTACACGAGCCGTCCCTAAAAAATGAGAGTCAAAGTTGTTTTTTTTGCCTCTGACCCATCGCGGCCTTCGAATTGAGGTTACCTGACTATGACGAGCGTCAGGCTTGGGTAGTGGTCTTGACCCTCTTATTTGACCCGCTGACCACCAATTTTTTTAAAAACATTAGATCAAAATCAAAACAAAAGAGCTTTGATTTCATTTGTTCAAGGCCTTTTGATTTTCTACTTTCTTGGTGCTTCTTAGCACTGGTATCGTGCACCCTCTTTAGATCTCACTAGCTCTTAACATTCTCACACGTTCTCTCTAATATTTGGAGTAGTCATTTTAGGGAACTAATTGTTATAGTTACTGAATTACATATTAAAATGTTTGTAGTTATGACACTTTTCATTGGAACATTCTATAGTCGCTTGACCATTTGTTTAAAAGGATTTTTAGTGTTGAAATTTTGACAAAAAGAAACTTAGTGAAAATGCGATTTTCTATATAAAAAATGTTTGAGGGTTGATTTTGATCTAATGACATGAGGGGACCAGTAGGTTCTAGCTTAGGGTCGAGTGTATGACGACCAGTATGAGGGTGAAAAGTGGGACTATGGTCGAAAAGATCTTCCTATCAACCCTCATGACCTAACCCTCAATCTGCATCGACTCTTAATTTGATCAGGTACAAAAATATGTCATTTAAAAATCAATATGCATGTCTTTGACGTCCAGACCTTGATAAGCAAATGATACCGATGTCTCTAACTCACAAAAATTCGCATAAACCATAGTTAGGATAGCATTGAAATTATAAGACTTATAGTGGTCAATTATTGAGTTCATAAGGAAAAAGAGGACCCAATGAACACGAAATGTTTGAATGCATAAAATAAAAATGTTCAAGCATGGGATGATAGTTGAGTTTTTGGCATGCTACAATCATTTTTCTTCCACTTGTGCTTAAAAAAAAAAAAAAAAAAAAAACTCCCAAAAGTGAGGATGTGCAAAAGGAAGCCGTCATAGACATACCTCTAGTTGTCATTTTGTCCATTCGTAGGTTCTTAGATTCTACACAAAATGCCTTGTGCAAGAATGTGTTTCAAGGTCAAATGAATTAACCGAAACTCCAGTTAAATTAGTGACTAAACAAAAAGTAAAGAATGTATTGAGCATAATAATTAACAATTGTTTAGATTTTTTTTTTATGATAGCATTATTGATCAACATAGTTAAAAACCATTATGGATAAATAAACATATCATTCAAAAATCAAAATCATCATCTTCAGCACCCATGTCTTGATAAGCAAATGATAAAGATTTCTGTGCAACTCATAAGATATCAACTCATGGTACTCTGCACGCCCTTGTGCCAGCGTCACATGCAGTTGAAAGTATATGATTTTCAACTATTAATTATTGAGTGCATAAGGAAAAAAGAAAACCAAATAATACAAAATGTTTGAACGTATGAAACAAATGTTAAAGTATGGCATGACAACTAAGTTGGAGGCATGCTACGATGATCCTTCTTCCGCTCATATAAACAACAATCAACATAATCGTAAATAGATTAGGAGGCATTACCATGTAAGATGAATTGTATAAGTTTTTTTAGTTACCTAGGCAAATAATTGTCACTACGATGACTTGAGAGAGAAATTGCTTCCTCCTAATCAACTTAGATAATGACATGAACAGGGATTCGACTTTATTGAGGCTAGGAGGCTCCACGACGTAAATGCATGGCTGTTGAAATGATCATCTAGTATGGCCTTATAAGCATGAAATTGTTGCCTATGAGATTTTAGATAGGCCACATGTAATCTAGAGGAAACTCTACATTTTTCTCTCTAGATCCTACACCATGGAGTATAGGTGGCACATGATCGGGCTGAGGCAACCCACCCTACTAAACCACAGGTTGAGGGGTCAAAACTCATTAAACCGTGCCACCTCTTTTTGTAGATGGGTGGTGACGGGTTATGGGCGAGGCAGGGGCCAGGTTGTAGGCTGAATAGGTTAACCGTTGTGATTAAAGTGTAACATCATCAAAAAAATTTTGAGTTGAAACCTGCCCCCACACCGCGAAACCAAATAGGGTGGGTCACGTGACCCTGTAACTTGTTGACTGCAAGCTTTGACCATGTTTGATGTGGGGCAACTATAGATGGGCTTGGGTTCAACTCCCAGTTGCCCGCTCTACCTAGGAGAAACTCTACTTTTCTCTACACTCTCCCTTTCTCTCTTCATGGAAAATACTTTCAAGAAACAAATTTCTATTAAAACCTTCTGTCAAACCCTTTTGAAATTAGATTTGCCTCATCCTTTTGGGAGGAAGGAGTCAATTGCACTTTGCTTCAGCAACTGCTCGGATCAAGGTAGGTGCCGAGGGCCATTAGCTAATAATAATATTCTATTTAAAGCTTTCTTTAGTTCTTGCATTTATAATCATGCTTTTCTTTGATCCACCATGACTATTGGTTTAGCACTCATTCTTTTGTAAAATAAAACTATGTTCCTAATGAAGTAATCACTAAGTTTATCGCTTTTTATACATTTCCTTTCATTATAAAAATGGCTTGCAATGAGTGGACACCAACATACTTCTTGGTACTTGCTCACTAAATAAAATTAAAATCATTAAAATTTTACTTTTACATGGAACCCAGGAAATTTAAGGTTTTAATACATTCATTTCTAGCATAGGCCACATTTGAAGTAGGTGATCTAATGGTAGTTTTCGCGATCCATTAGATCGTACATTGACCATTAGATTTTTTTTCTCATACCTTGCAGTTATGAAGTCACTATTAATTATCACTATCCGGGACATCTGGAATTATAATTCATTGAAAAACCTCTTTCCTTCTTGTAAATCAAGTCCTACGTCCCATAGCTGTCCCTCCGGTTTAAGGACATGGTTAAGAGAAGGAATTAGGTATTTTTTTTATGAAATTATGGGTTTGCAGATTCCTGTAAACTGTGCTGACGGCTCTAAAATTTGAAGTTAAAATCTATTATACTACGTAACACACGAAACCATCACTTTGAGAAAGCCAAAATTTGATGCCCCCTCTAAAGACGACAGATGTGGGGGAAAGTTGACCCTTGGGGAGCCTTGACTCGAGCCAAATGTATTGCCGCCATCAATCAGGGTGCTTTTAATGGCAACTTCAGTAGGGAATGAGTGGGTGAGACACTGAGACTTGAAAGAAATAAATACCATCAATACTTTTTAATTTTCGGATAAAGAAAAATTATACCACATAAGCATCTTTGCATTATGTTCTTCGATTTGGTAAATGTCAAAGTTTATCAAGCATTTCCTATTAAAGCACACACTAGTTTTATCCCTTCACCTCAGAAATCATGTGGAGCTTTTTCCCATAACTCGCCCTTCGCATCAGTCACAATACAACCTCTAGGGAGAACCACCATATAACTCTTCAAAGCATACCGCGCACCTCGAAGAAAAAATTAATGTAGTCCATCTCACCCGGGCATTGAGACCACCGACATTATTGCACACCCTTTTGATGATAGATTTAGTATTAAACCTCATACATATGATTGCCTTGAATGGGTTTCAAGTGCTCATTTTGTATTTCAATGTGCTAAGAGAGTCTTTTGCTTTTAAAAAAAAATCAATTATTGTCCTTTAGCCTTTTGATAAAAAAATAAAAACCCTACCAAGAATGCAAAAGTGTTGTAATGAGTGGCCCAAAACTCAGCAAGAACTGATTCATGCTGGCGGTGGTTGGAATCATGCCCTAATGGTCTTACCATGGTAACCTATCAATCATGTCTTTCACGCTGCTGCAGGCTGATAGGAGGCTAGCAATGTGGCAAAATCATACCATTAACCCCATGCATCATCCACTCTACTTGATCTTTCGGGTTCCTTAAAGTTCCAGCCTTGTCTATACTAGTAGTTTTGTGGTTTGGTAGAGGTTTCTTTCCTTTCTTTTTCCTCTCCTTTTTTTGACCAAAATAAGGTCCAGTGGCAATTATTTACCTTTCACTTACCATTTTCTTTAAAAAAATATCTTATTTTCCTTAAATCTTGAATTTTGTAGCGTTAAAAGTAAAATGGCCCCTTAAAGAAGGTCACTATTCGAGAGCTCCGAACATCAAGCTCCCAACTCTATAGCAAAAAATGAGATCAACAATTATTAGCATCATGAAGAAGAAGCTAATGCCAATCCCATCGGATAGCAACCCTCATGGCAGAGAAAAAAAGTCGTTTTGAGGCAAACTAAATAAGCAACAAAACTCATAGACGATCTTGCCAAAAATGGCATAAGCAGGAATCAGAAAATGAAAGGGAAGCATGAATCATAATGGATCAAAGAATTAAGAAGGTAGAACAAACTCCTAAGGAGCTCTCAATTATTTGAGAATCAATTTATAGACCCAACCCTATAGACACCAATGTCAAAAGGGAAGCTCTTCCAAGTTCTTATATCTTGAATACTTGAAGTTCACAAGCTTGGTTAACCCTTCCTCCCATATGTGCAATTTGTTAATATCATGAGCCCCAAGAGCATAAACAATGCCCTTTTTCCTCAAAAATTTTCTCTCATGTTGGAGGAGACACTGGGTTACTGGTTCTATTTCTTTGGCTTATGGAAGGTTCGCACTTAAGATAACATAAAGAACGAGTTCTCATCATAGTATTCTTACAACATAGGATTGCTTTCCATACTCTATGACTTAGGGCTTATTCTTTTCATTGGGAAACAGGGTTTGGGAAATGGGTGAAGCTGGTTAAAGTGGGTTGAAGGGGGTTGAAGTGGGTATTATTTTATTGAAGGGGGTTGAAGTGGGTTGAAGTAGGTTAAAGTGGGTTAAAGTGGGTTAAAGTTGGTATATTTTTTATATGATTGATAGAAGTTGGTTAAAATAGCGAGTTAAAGTGGATTAAAGTTGGTTGAAGCAGGTTGAAATTGGTAAATTGGGATTTACTAACGAAAAGAACTGGGCCTTAGTATTGCTAACGCAAGATGAAAAAGGAAGTTTTCTAAAGTTTCTGGTTTAATAGAGGTAAAAGCATATTTGTTCTAAAACCTTCCAGGTGAAACGACCAAGTTCATATGATCATTAAGAACTTGAGGCCGAATTATAACCAACACCTCCAACTCCATCCGTTGAGTACATTCATGCAATTATATAATGTTGGATGCTATAAAGGAAGAGATATAAAAGGGTCCAAAGAACCCTTACCTAAATAACAAAGACTCTTTGAAAAATAAGAAATTAGCCACCATCCCCAATACAAAAATCGAAAATGAGGTCAATGTAGTACAGGATTCGAGTACACGAGTGCTACTACATGGTCCTTACCCCATTAGAAATGAAGCATAAAGAAACCTTGAAAAGACTTAAAAGTTAAGGACTCCTTAAGCCTATGGGGGTCGCATACAATGCTCCTAAGGACAAAGGCAGTCCAAAATATGACATCTACACCTATTATAATTACCATCGTGTGAAAGGGCACTATACCGATTAATGCGTTGTATGAAAACATACAGCATAAGACATGATAGGCAATGGAACTATGTCTATCGCAAATATAGCAAAGTCCACAATCGAGACAATCTATTAAGTCTTGTGCTTGTAATATTTACCACGGAAGAAGAGGTGGACTCATCTATCTTCATTAAGGGCAAAGTTAATGGAACATAGGGAACGGCCAAGAGTACACTTGGATGACTCCGCTCATCCCCCTTAAAACATCAGGTAAATGGGGATAAAAAGGGAGAAGTCCAACACCTTAACCACAACATAAGGAGTTATAAACCACACACTTTATTCAACAGGAGTATAAATCAAATCCTACCATAACACTTACATTATAAGAGGACCCAATCCTGACTATGTTGGAAAAACTAAGGCTAACATAATGATGTGAAATATCCTAGCCTCCTTTATCAACCATTGAGAGGTGCTCTTAAAGGCACTTATGGGGATGGAAGTTCCAGTGCAGATGACCCCCAAAGAATTGGTTGGCTTCTTCACAACTGAAAGGTCCCTTTTGGCTACAATTTTAGATCAAATATAAAATATAGTAGAGCTCCACATCTTACCATAACTCATGGAAACAAGCAATGACCTTAGTTAATAATGGCTCTTGGTTAACATATACCTTCATAAAACAGTAAGAAAATTGGGCCTAACCAAAGCAGACATAACCTCATCGATCCAAGGCCTACGAGCTTGTGATAGCAGCCATAAAATACTCTTAGGAACTGTTACCCTCAATATATGGGGGATAGAAAGGAAGGTAGCCTTCTAAATCATAGACATCCAAACTACTTTTAACCTCCTTCTTAGTCACCCCTAGCTACACGACCAAAAAGTGGTCTTCTCTACCCTTCATCAGAAGTTAAACTGATAGTAAATAGGGTGGTTGTGACCATAAATGCCAATCTTATGATTACAATAATTAAAAATAAAAATCTAGTTTTATGGTTGAACATAATGGCAATGACATAGAAAGTGAGGCACCGTAGCCAGTAAATGTGCTATCAATGAATCAAAGGATGAAGTCCTATTCGACTTCAACCCCTTCTCTAACAAGAAATTTAATGCGATGATGAGGATGATGGATAATTTACCCAGCCTAAGAATAGGAAAGGGGCCAGGGATGCGTACTTGTTTTCCTCCTAAGGTGAATCCCTTTGTTCACCTTTTTAGCCTAGTGTATGAGCCATCTCTCTAGGATGTTCATTTGAAGATTAGGAAGGAGGAGCCTAGAATATATAGGGAAGATAAAGGGATCTATACCTATAACATACCTCTTTATCTCCCGACCCTTAATGGGACTTTCATAAAATAAGGGGAAGATGCACCATATTATGGGTTTCCCGAACCAATATACATCCCACAATTAATGGAGGTCCTTCTAGGATTTGAAATCTTTAATGATTGCATTCTCTCATAAGAGTAAGGGCATTTTATTGAAAGTATCCAATACAAAATAGGTTGGATTTATGACACCAACCTTGGCCACTTAGGGTTGTTGTACATAATAGAAAAGAGGAAGCATGAAGATCCTAGATGGATGCTAGTAGTGGCTGATCAGGGCTTCAACCCTATAGAGAAAATGATCGATGTAGCAGAAGGGAAGCACACTAAGATGATGTGAACCACTAACAACAGGAGGAAAGCGCCACATTCACCATTAGAGAGCTCAAGGGCCTGACTACTGAGCCAATTAAAAACCTTAGTTTTAAGCCAAGTTATCTCTCTATGTATGGAGAAGAGTCTCCCTTTTCTCTATTTCAATTCAAGGCAAGGTTGACGTACTTATTTAGGATTTCAATAAAATGAGTCTTTTAACTATGATTCCTCTCTCTGCACTGATAAAAATTAACCCCTCTAAAATGCTTAATGAAATAATAAACATAATGGAACTTTTATTCTTGAAGTAACAATAATAATAAATATTTGAATTAAATGAAAAACCAAAGGAGCTCAAGTTGGGTTCATCTTTAACCTCCTGAAGAGGAAGAGCAATTTACTAATCTCCTAAAAGAACATAAATATGTATTTACATGGTCTCGCAAAGACGTGCTGGGAATTGATCAAGAGATCGCTGAGCACAAGATCTTGCCGTACCCAGATGCACAGGCTGTCAAGTAAAAACATTGTCATATGAAACTGGAATGCACTTTAAAGATAAAAGAAGAGTTATGAAAGCAACTAACAGCTTCATAATGATTTCTAATTATCCCAATTAGGTGGCCAACATTGTTCCAGTGCCTAAGAAACACGAATGGGTGCGCATGTTTGTGGATTTCTGAGATTTGAACAAGGTAAGTCCAGATGATGACTTTTCTTTACAATATATCAACTTGCTAGCACACAACATGGTGATGACATCGCCTATTTTCATTCATAGGTGGTCATATTAGTAATAACCAAATAAAAACGATCGAAAAGAATCAAGAACAAAATACTTTCACAACAAAATAGGGAACCTTCTACTGCAGCATGATGTCATTTAGCTCAATAAACGCCAGAGCTACCTATCAAAGAATGGATCAAACTTTGCTGCACAATCTGATGCACAAAGAGGTGGAGGTCTATGATGGTGAGATGTTCATCAAATAAAAAGTAGAGAAAACCATATCCACTTTTCGATAATTTTTCGAAAGACTATGAAAATACAATATGTGCTTAAATGCCCAAAGATGCAATTTCGGAGTCAGAAAGCTTTTACTATGCATAGTTAGCTCAAGAAGGATCGAGACCAATCCATCCAACATTAAGGCCACTACCAAAATGCTGCCTCCCAAAATAGCAGATCCGAGTATTCATCTCAAAACTAATGAAGGCTTATTGGCCAATTGTCATAGGATTGAGGAAGAGCTCTCAAATAGATGGGATGAGCCTTGTCAGAAGGCTTGTTTGACACCATAAAGGACTATCTAGCAAACCCAACAGTCTCACAACCACCAAAGTAAGATTTATCATTACTACTCAACTTGACAATAGTGAAAACTACAATGGGCGCAATCCTAGCCCAAGAAAGTGAACAAAATGAAAATGTCATTTATCACTTGAGCAAGAAGCTGCTTAACTGCGAGGTTCGATACATTCAAATCGAAAAAAATGTCTTGCGCTTATGTGGGCTATCAAGAAATTAAGGCACTATAGGCTTAATAATAAAGTAGAGGTCATAGCCAAAGTGAATCCATTAAAGCATCTTATGGCTCAGCCTGCTCTTCATGGTAGTATTTCATGATGGACGGTTCTACTCTCTGTACTCCATCTAGAAATTTAAGAACAATAACCTATGAAAGGAAGGGTGCTACAAGCCAGAAGGAAGAAAATTATGATTTTCCTAACGAAAATATCCTCTTAGTCACAGATGAAGCTTCGCAAATGGATTTTGACGGTGCATCTAACCATAAGGTATGGGGTTGGCATGTTAATAGTATCACGACTAGGGTCGCACATCCTGATCCCCTGTAAATTAGATTTTCGGCTCATAATAATGCTGTTGAATACGAGGCTTCATTATAGGAATGAAAACTGCCTAGGTTCTCCAAACCGAAGCCTTAAACATCGATGGACTAAAGCTTAACCATAAACCGGATTACCTTATAGTGGAATGTGAAAAGTAAGAACTTAATCATGCATAACATTCCACTTTGATGAGCTAAGGTTCGCCTACCTCCCAACGGAGGCGAATCAGTTTGTAAACGCACTATAACACCCCTAAATAAGCATGTTTCACTGTTGTAATCTCTATAATAAAATACCTTAATTATACTGATAAGCCTGATGATTAGGGCATTAGCGCTATACAGAAAGACAAGGCCTTAAGTAAACTTGCAAGATATAATATGGCTAAGCATAGTACACAATCATACATACTTAAACATTATCAAACCATATACAAGTAGCTACTAAAACCACAAGGTTACATAGCAAAATAAAACAATTCTCCGTAAAGTTTACAATTCCTGTATCTGAAGATTCCAAAGTACAACTCTTAAGACAGCCATGAACTGACATACCTACTAATTCATCCAAGTTCCCCTAGCTTACTTATTCTGCTCAGCTAACTTGCTAGCATGAGGGCGATTCACTAAGCACTTACCTAAAACAAAAAATGACAAACATTTCAAAATGTGAGTCTAAACTTAGTACATGCATTCCTGTATGGTTAAATAATCACTATAAAATTAAGCGGGCCTACTTTGCAATTCATTTCAATTTAAAATAGAGAATGAGATGAACATAAAACTACATTGCTCATTATCATCTGGTAGTGAACCCATGGTAGCTATTATGATCTATAGATAGTTGTATACCTACCAAGCTGATAAGGGGACTTAACCTAAGGCCGTGTGGGTAACTGAAGGGCAAGTGCCTTATAAATGAAAACTGACGAGGTCACTATTTAGGTAATAGATCACTGAGTAACTGATCCATTGATATACTTATCAAAACATTGTAACTTTGATAAATATATTCTAATTTCTAAAAATACACGCAATGGACATACCTGAGATTTTCAAATACAATCTCACTGGTTAATATTTATGCAGAAAAGTAGGAAAATGATAGAGTAGGCCTCGATTCTATTTTGAGAAATGCCATTGTAGATAGATAGATAGATAGATAGATAGATAGATATAGATATATATATCTACATATATATATATATATATATATATATATATATATATATATATATATATATTATATATATATATATATATATATATATATCTAATAAGTTACACTAAGATGATTTGAAAACTAAATAAGATAAGGTACTTTAACCCGAGGTAACTTAATTTGGAGCAAAACAGACCACAGTGAAATAAGTGAGATTACAACGGAAAGGCTTTGATGGATATAAATGGAATATCGAATTTTCAATATTTCTGAGATGAATAATAAAAGGTCTAAGGCCAAGAGGGTATAATTAGGTTCAGGATAGCTAAAATGACCCTAGCTTAGCCCGATAATCACTATTCTTGAATCATTACTCTCCCACTTCTCATATTGCATTCTCATGCTCATTTAACTCAAATTTTCCAACCTAAGTAAGCTTTTAAGCACAATCAAAGTTATTGAACTCACTAAAACTTGGTATTTTCTTTAATATCCATAATTATTTAGATACTTCTAATTAAGCTCCTTAAACCTCATGGTTTCCTTTTTTCTCTCATAAATTAAGCTAAATGCCTCTTTAAAGACCATTAAACTTTGTTGTCTTCATGTAATTACCTTAGCCAAATACTCAAAAAATTTACAACATGATTAACCTTAAACATTTTTCAATATTTTTCTACACATAATCACTCAAAATGCTCTCATAAACTCATTGACTTGCATAAATAGACCAAATAATCTCTTTTAGTCACTTATGGGATTTTTCATAAACCATTAATTTTGATAAAACTCGCATAACATCATCATTTTAGGTCGATAGCACAACCAGCCTCCAAATTTCACCTAATTCACTCCAATTAACATACTTGATTCAAAAATTAAATTAGATCATGCTTGGTCATAAAACCCTAAGTCATTCTCTATTGAAATTCACATCCAAACTCATCCAAAATCATTTTACACAACACCATACTTATCCTTTATGATAAAGATTGAAATATTAGAACACAGCCAAAAATCCATCAACCTTATACATAAAGCTTCGATGATCATGCATGGATTCAAGTTTACACATGACTTAAACACTTCCACAATTAACCAAAGTCAATAAAACATCAAACTAACACTTATTTTTATCGATCTAACATGATCCATAAATAAATCCAACATAAAAAACCAAATTAAACAAGATTAGGTTAGGGTTTTACCTCACTTAAGCTTGAATATAAGAAGATAGAGGTGGTTTTTGGTGGTTGTAGGAGCATGCTAGGGATAGGGCTGGGAGTGGCGGCAGCAACTAGGAATAGCAACAATAGGGGCTGAAAATAGAGCTGGCAGCCATGGGGTGGGAGAAAGAGAGGGAGAAAAGGAAGAAAAAATGGGGTTTTTTTTTTTTGCTTGATACTTTTTGATTTATCTAGATGCTTGGCTAATATTTGTGCTCAAAAAGTGGCCTTATGTTAATTATAATTAGATATAAATAATGATAATTAACTAAGTTAAGTGCATTTTAGGCCTAAAGTTGGGCTCAAATGAATTGAGCTCAGGGAGAAATAACACTCCATTGCGACAAATTTTTGTCATAGCCTAAAATTAGATTTTTGTAATATTATGAAAAATAATTTAATCTCTTAAACCATATTTATCAGGGCGTACCATCAATTCACCTGAAATTTTATGATAACTAAAACCCAAATTGCCAAGCGGGGCGCAAATGAATTTTTTCAACTGGAATAATTAAATACGATAAATAAATGTGAAAAAATTAATAACATGGCTTAATTAAATAAATAAATATGATTTAGGGTCGGGCTATTACACAAACTAGTGAAATTGGCTTCCATAATAGCCGTACCAGACAAAGAGTCTGAAATGACTATCACTATTGGTAGGAGGGACAAGCCAGCATATTACTTGGACAAGAGGAGAAAATTAAGATGCAATACATGAATGTTGAGAAGGCAAAGCTTCTTATGGAGGAAGTTCATGGCGGTGACCACAGTACCCATATGAATGGACATCTCTTATCCAAGAAAATAAAATGACAGGACTATGATTAGACTTCCATAGATAGGGACTACTTTTAGTTTCTATAAAAGTGTGAGAAATGCCAAAAGTATACCCTAACCTAGCACACACCTCCATCTCAGCGATGTTGAATGTCCATAATGCTCATGATGCAAGTGACACCATTGTCCCTTGTATTTTGGATGGAAGCAGTGCCCCCATTAGAAATCAAAATTCCATCGTTGCGGGTTGTCTTTGAGGGGCAAGTACTTAAAATTGATGGATACATGACCAACATGAAGAACTTAGAGGAATTGATGAAAAATGATTAAAGACATACACCCTCAACAAAAATATCAGCATAGAATGAAAAGCAATTTCAATTCAAAGGAACATCCTCACAATAAGGTAGGTGACATAGTAGTAAAGGCCATATGTGTGTTTGTCATTATCTATAAGGAAAATTCATACCCTCATAGACCTACCTCCTATTATATGAAAGAAATTCTCTCAGGAGTGGCTATGAAATTAATAGATATAGATGGATATGGGTTTTCAAAACTCACAAATTTGAACAAATTGCAGAAGTTTTACTCCTAAAAGGGTCTAAATGAATAAAGAAAAAAGGATCAGTACATGAAATGACACATGGAAGATAGCTGCTGGCATGAAAATTAACGTCGCTAGGCCCAGCATCATAAAAATCAGTACTACTAGGGCCCAACAGCATAAATGGCACTGCCAGTGGGAACCAGGAGCATTCAACCACTGCCGCTAGTTTCATCAGAAGCTCATCAGCTTCTGTTCTTCGAAAAAAGAAAAAAGGCAAAAACAACTTAATAGCCTACACCTATGCAGAAAAAAAAAAGAAAAAAAGAAAAGGAACATAGTGCATTGACCCCATTTAGGTTCTAATCTAATATTTGAAAGAAAAAAGATCAATGAATGGAAAAAAGCTAACGAAGGATAGTAATAATAAAATAAAATAATAGAAAAGATGGCATAAAAATATTCTACTTCTTTAAGAGTTCCATAGGGATTGATAATAAAATAAAACATAACTCTTAACTAAAAGGGCTTATTACAATGCAAAATACTTAAAAAAGGGCCTCTCTCCTTTCTCTTTAGGGTGGAGTTGCAAGCTTCTTCCTCATCCTTCCTCATCCTTCCTCCTCCATACCATACCCTTAAGTCAGGATCCCCACTTTTTCTGGTGCTCTTGCCTTCTCTTCTTCCTCCTAGCTTCTTTCCTGGTCTCTAAGACAATATTGGTCTAACCTAGGAAGGCCTTATCAATCTTTTGAGTGGCCGACTTCTTAGAGTTAATATGCTTGGTGTCATATGGACTTTTATGATAAGATTATCCTAAAAGAAAGCTCAAGTAGTGGAGGACTAAGGTTGTTAAAGTAAGGGGCTTTCTGCCTCTGATCAAACTGTCAAACAATATAGGCGGAGTAGATGAAGGTCACCTTTTCTAGGCCAAGGAGGGACAAGTACATCACCCCCTTCTTCCAAACCCTAAATCTTTGGATCCTCTACTAAGAGATGGTCTAGGAAATTTTAGGATAGTCTAAGAACTCCCACTACTCCAAGCACACCCCAAGACACCCGGTTGCAATCCCGAATAAGGCTACAAATTAGGTAGACCACTTAAATATACAACCCTTTGCTAACTAGAGGCTCGACGTGCTTCAAGCACTCCATAAGCCAGATTTGCAAGAAAAAAGAAATGTAAAAAGGTTAAACTTAAGAGCAAAATTATTTGAAGAAGGGATAACTAAGTAAAGGACTGGAAGAAGGAAAGGGCTCCTCCTAGGAAGAGTAAACTCGCAGTTGTTATGCGTATCATCCATGCCTAGGATGGTCACCATTAGAATTATTTAGATAGGTTATTTACCCAATGAAAGGCACTATGGAGGCCACATGTTATTCACTATGAAATACGAACTGATCCATAAGGCAAAAAATATGAGCCTATTAACCTGCGAAACTAAAATACTCTCCCCACAGGCTAACACAAAGTAGCTTACAACTCAAGAGAGGTTGATAGTCTTACTATCTGAAACCTCTTTGGTCTCTTCAAGAGACTGAAGAGGGATTGGATATCTTCAATATATGACTCTTTCATTTAGGGCATGATCAAATGCCATTTGCTCTCATGGAATCCAAGGATAACCTTAAATTCCTCAGTTATGGGATATACGTCCCTTATGGGGAAATAAAAGACCTACAAACTGGGAAGCCATTTGCATTGGGTAGCCCATAATAATCCGTGCTCCAGTTTCCCTTGTTTTAAAGAGCAACGGGTATTTAGACCATAGGGCTTAAGGAAGTTGATATAATCCTTACTACGATTTGGCTCAGGGAGCGAAGATCTTATTATAGGATGCCATGGAGGACAAGTATAGAGAAGAGCTAGTGTTATTAGAGTGATAAAGGATATTAAATAGCTCGAGTTTTAATGAATAGCCCCCTTTAGAGCCAGCATCTAATGTAGCATGAATTTGCCCACCACCCAGGGCTGGTGGTGTAATTTGGGGCCTACTGGGTATCTCTCGGTTGCCAATTATGCTACTGGGTTAGTATTCCTCTGTTTGATGTGATTCACCTTTCTTTTTTTAGCAAGTCACAAATATTTGAGATTATGGTTTCCCAAGATTGAGCTGCCATAATATCTTGTAAATATCCTTGGATAATTTTTTTTACCAAAAAATTCTTTTGTTCCTTTGTCTTTATTATCTTTTCCTTTTGAATTTACCTTGTTAAAAAAATTCATTTAAAATTCCCACATCAAAAACTACGACAGAGAAGGTCCTGTCTTTTTAGACATGTATTTTTAGTTTCTTTTTTTTATTTTTTGTGGAAATCTAATTTTTGAAAAAGATTTTTTTTTTTTTGACTCTTAGTGGTCTACTGGACCCAGCATTTAGTTTTAATGCTTCTACATTGTGCCTAATCCTAATAAGATTTGCAAACACTTATTATTAATGCTCCAACATTGCACATAGTTGTGTGAAAAACAATACTTAAATCAAAAAAAAAAAAAAAGAGATTCATAATCTCAAGTCATTCACTACAAAAGTGCGCAAACAACATAAGAACAAACAAAAAACTACTCAGAATATGAATGGATAAAAAAATAAAAAGAGTGCTCACAGCCTTCCAGAGACTTCCATAAGAAAGTTTCTAATCCTCATCCTTATCTACAAGAGGCTCTTCCACAATTTGAACCCTTAGCGGTGGAGAAAATTAGAGGAATTATAGCCTAACAAGTAGGGGTCCACCAAGTGACATGGAGCCTGGAGCCTAAACACGAGCTACTTAGGAATAGTCACCCATGAATGGTGTGAGATCTCAAAATGGTCTAGAAATCATAGAAAGTCAAGTCCTTGCCAAACCCCCATACCTTAGGAAGCTACCATAACCCAACTGCAATGGAGGTTGAGAAGAGGAGTTCTCTCTACTCAACATCCCCCATAGGGAAGCACCTATACACGAAGGAGGTGGTTACAATTGCCAACCCACAAAAGGGACTTGACCTTGCTTTCATCCCCCATGAGCGGTAAGCACTATTCCGAAGGATGATGGCACATTAAGAAAATTATCTAGAGTCTTACAAGAAGAAATTGTCACCACTGCTTATCACAAAGAGTTAGGAGTAGGCTATGACTCCTGAGTAGGGGAAGCCTGGCAGTGATGGTGATAAAAGATCCCAACGACGTACATTCCCACCCAATCAAAATGCATCTATGGGGCAAAGGAAAAAATAAGACAAGACAACGTTAACTCGACTATGTCATCCCCTTAATGATAACTATACTATTGTCTAATTCGATGGAAGTCTAGCTACTACTCGAATCATAGTAATGCTCTTTGCTCAGTTAAACCCGCCAAGGAAACGAGTGATAATGTGTGAAAATCCTAACAAAGGGAACAAGAATCAAGAAGGAATACTAAGAGGGAAGTCTTACTCCTGCCAGTCAGGAGGAATGTTCTGTAATTTAAGCATAACAACATTCTTGACCTTCTCGATACTCTTGGATCACTGCACTCTGGGGACATCAATGTTTCTTGCCTCAACACTCATTGGTAGGATGCCCTTTGTGTACTATATGGTACAAATTGCCATAATTAAAGAAGGGGAAATGAGCAAACAGGGGCTCACATTAGGAGAAATACGATACATCAAATGATCACGTATGAACTCGCCATAATCGTCCTTGTCCAAGTGAAAGACACAATCCTCTTCACATAGGCAGTCACTAATTTGGTTAAGGGAAAAGGGAGAAGGAGAACATGTTTCATTGATAAGGAGCTTTCAACCTTTGAGGTGCTATTGAGCCTGGAATCACCAGGTAGTTCACTCGCTTACTACGGAACCAATGTGCACAAAGGGACCCTTAATGATAGTCCTCTGGGAAGAAAGGGCTCAGACCTTCCTAATGCAAGTAGGGATGCCTCTAGCATCTCCCTAAGGTTGCTAGGCCACTTAAAGTTAATTAGGAATGAGCATTTTAAAATGTCAAGGGAATAGAAAACAAAGCAAATGGAAGGTGCTTACATACTCAATGGTCTAGCCATTTAAGTCCATTTGGAAGGGGTTAACATTGTTCAGGATAGGAGCCTCACTAGGCGATTGCTCTGAGTCCACCATATCATAAAAGGCACCTTCTTAGCACCCTTATTGCCAGGAGTGATCTTAAGGAGGTACTCCAAGAACTAAGGTTGCTAAGTAGAGCCTTAAAAAAAAAAAAAAAAAAATCTAAGTCAGCAAGAGGGAAGAAAACATCTTACCAAATAGGAAGAGTCTCCCTCAAAACCTTTTAAAAACCACCAAAGGTCAAATAGGGGAAATTTTTGTTTGTTTCATCTGCAGGCAACCCTCATGTACTTTAATAGGGTGATGAATGCCTTAGTCACGATTGTCTGTTATGGTTATATACTCTAAGTTTGCCATCTAATGAAGATGACACTAGTTGCCTTGTCGACAAAGATGGTGCAACCAAGCAAGCACATTATGAAAAGACAAAAAAGCTGCTCATAGAAGAGACTATCTCAGGAGCCCTACATGAGCCCCTTGATCATGAAGGACTGAAAAGAGTTGGACTTAAGAGGCCATCTCTAAGCCGACAACCCCAATAACTTGATATGCTTACATCTCTTTAGCTTGAAATTTGGGTTCTATTTTAATGATGTCAATCCGAAAAGAACTTCAGTCAGCATGAAGAAATTTATGGGGGTGATCATCATCTCTCCCAGAGGAAATGAAAGGTGTTGGTGGTGTCCTAATGCCTCTTCATCAAAGCCCTAAGAAGGTAATGTTCAGTTGTCTTCTATGCTCCGCAGATTTGATTAAGGGGCTAAAGCTAAAACCAATCACCATCACCTTCATGGCACTAGGAAGCCTCCCATGGATATGCTCAATATTCTTTAAGTTTCCATAACCTTTCATAAATTCCTAATTTTGCAAAATAAAAGAAAGAGCAAAATTCCATAAGCAATAGAACATGGATTGTTAGAGTGAATCCAAGAAAATTCAGAAATTGTCAAAAGAAAAAGAGCATTAACTCGGAAAAAGGAAAACTTACAATCCCTTGCCGAAGAAGAGATGTGCTAACGGTTTCGAATATAATATGTTGGAGGTATCAATCCAGTTGCTAGGGGTTTAAAACCTAATCCCATGCTTGTCCTCTATCAATTTGCTATCAGCACAACGACGTAAAGGGTGAGGTTGTGCACTAGTTATGATCTACATGTAATGATGCAAATATCAAAAATGTTAGTCCATGAACTAAAAAGGGCAGGTTCAAATACCCTACGGCATACAAAGGCATCACATAAAAAAAGAAAAAAAAATAGTAGTGTTTCTACAGGAATTTAGCATAACCAAAAACTAAAATTTGTAAGAACAACCAAGGAGCAAAAACTAAGTTTAAGTTACACTCTAATAGTTCTCTACACTCTAGAATCATCCTAAACACATTAAGTTCCCTATGGAATTCTCTAAAATGGAGGCTCATACAATCAAACCATAGAAATAAGTAAATCCTCCACATGGGCATGAAATTCAGAATTTTAACTCAAAATGCCAAGGATTAAGTAAATAATTCAAATTAAATAAGAATAGAGTGTTCACCTAAATTAATCCACAAATGAAAGCTCTTGAAAGTTAGGAATGATGGGAAATTGCAGCTTTAGAGTGAGGAATGGTCAAATTGAGGGGGAAATAAAGAGAGATCGTTGTAGCAAACCTTTTATGGCTTGCACAACCCTGTGGTAGGCAAAAGCATTCAGCGGTTGCCGCTAAGAGTAGGAGGCATGCCACATTGTTAGGCGATAATGTCTCGTATTTTACATGCCTCTTTCACCTAATTTTTAGACTGTATAATAACTTAATCTCTAGGATTTTTACTTGTTTTGTTTCCTTTTGTGGCCAATCACCTCAATCGAGCAAACGCCGTGAAAAGGAGCGAAGACGGACAAGAAGAGTAAAAGAAGGCAAGAAAGGATGACGGGGAAGGCCGTGCCACCTTGCTAGAGATTTGGCACGGTGTGGCAGTGCCACCCCAGCACAGGGTGCCTGTGCCACCTTGCATGGCCTTACACCGCTTCCCTACTCATTCGCTCGCTCGATTTTCTATTTAAATCTCCTTCGGGCGTTTTGTTTAGGGCTCTCCCTGGTGCTCTCCTTTTGTGACTTTTTGGGAGTTCTTAGTTTAGGTTTAGCCAATAAAAACCCCCTTTGGGGGAATTAGATTAAAAAGATTACAATTTGTTCTGGTTGTTTGGATTCAAACTTGCGGATTCCCAAAGTTCATTCAATCAACATAAGTTTCCTCTTCTCTTTCTCTCTCTATTTTTGTATGTTTTGTTGTCATTTTGATTATGTTTGATTTTTAGTTTTTGTTGTTAATTCATGCTTACTAGTTTGCTAGATTTTGTTATTGCTTTAATTTCCTTGCTAGTTCATGTTTGTGTTCATGTTTGTGTGTCTAGTTGTAATTAGGTTTAATTGTGTTTGTGATGCTTAGTTGTTAGTTTGCGTTGATTTGGATGGTGATTAGCCTCTTGATGGGTAATTGATCTTGTTTAGGCCTTTACCCACCTTGTTTATGCTTTACTTTAGAGTTTTCTTTCATACCCGCTAAGTGTTCGATGAAATGCTTAAAAGAGTTTTCGTCCGTGTCTTGGGCCAATCTACTTATGCTGAGACGTGAGGTTGATTGTCTAGTGCGGGTAGAGAGAATAGATGGGATTCGAACATGAAAGTAGTCTCGGTAGCTAGCTAGGTCAAGGGTTATCAATCTTGTAGTTTAATTGCGCTAACCCCATGAACATAGGAGGTTAGAACAATTAGACTAGCTCATGACCCTTGAGAGAGGGCTTGGATGGTCCTTAATGATGCAACCGATTATCTCTAAATACTAGCATAACTTGGGAAGGTTATGGTTTGACTTGATTAGTTGGGTTATCTCAGGTTTAATCATAATCGAAGTCTTTGTTTTTGTTTTAGTAGTTTAGTTCTATTTTCTATCCCTTTTGTTTTACCTAGCTTGAGACGCCTGAGTTAGCCTTGGTACTTGGAAACACAACTCCCTGCAGACGACACCTCAAGTACTCAACAATGCACCATGCACTTGGGGTTTATAAATATTAAAACCGTCCCTAACAAGTTTTCGGTGCCGTTGTCATGGAGTTGGCGTTTTCCAATGTCAGAGCTTACTTGGGCGTTCGAGATAAAAAAAAATGTCCTCTTCCTACTTCCCTCAGTACGAGCATGAATTGTTTTGGAGATACTATAGTAGATATATGGTTTTCTTGCTCATTGTGGTTATTGTTTAGAGAAGTGAAAAATTTTGAATACAGTCTATTAGGGTGTGAATTGTGAGACCCGTGCACTTTTAGAGCATTGGAGTTTTTGTGCTAAAGATGTTAATGAAGCATGCAATTTTCTTGATTGGCTGACTTGGGATACTTATGAATGTGAAACTAGCTGTTTTGATTCTTACATCCCACCCTCTTGCATCCCTAATTATACCCCTCCTATGTGCAAGATTTGTGATTGTTCTGGCCATGACAGTAATTCTTATCCTTGTGATATTTCTGATTATATCCCTCCTGAATGAGCAACAAATTGAGTTTGCTAATAAAATGTAGGAATATGACCTATCGCAAGAGACCAACCTTAGGTTTAGTTCTCCTAGACTTGATCTCAATCTGTGTAATGATGGTGCGTCTTTCCCTCTCTAGAGTCCAGACTAGAGGAAGTACTCGACTCTCCCTTGACTACCTTACTCACAGTTGCTCCATCCTTTCCTACTACCCTTAGGGACAACACTGTGTTTATCATGGCCTTTCTTGATACACTTTCCCCTTTAGCTCAGTTGATGGAGTTCAAGGAAGGTGAGACCTTTAGTATTAGCACTAGTGTTAAGGAAGATCATACTTATTCTGAGTCAGGCGATGTTTTTATTGAGGAGTATGATCTTGATGCGACTCTAGCAGGGAGGTCATATGTGGATGTCGTGGTTACTGTTTCAACTGCTCCTGATTTAGTTGATAGTATATCCCCTGACCACCTTGGTACCTTCCATGCCTCTCCTTCATGCTCACCACCCTTCCCTTCCCCTGAGTGTGGTGATATGTTACTTACTTATTCTCATGTGATACTTGAGGGGAATGAGGTTGACTGTTCTGAGTCCCCAGGTGCCTTTAGAGGGTATGACCCCTTCCTTGATCCTTATAATCTGTACTTAGATGGCATGCTTGGAAGAATCATATTGACTAGTGCATTCGATTATTCTTCTGATTTCCAAGACATTTGATATGGTTAGGAGAGCACTTGTTATTATGCATGTATTCAAATTTGTGTGCTCCTTCTTCCATTCATCTGAGTTATATGCTCAAGTGTTTGATAAGTTCCTGTGAGCGTTAACAGCATCTAAATTGGTGGCTTGACTCTTGAGTCGAAGAGGAGTGGTTGATGCATCATTTTCATTTTGAGGAGGTAATAGCTTAGGTGCACTCAACACCTAACCTGGTAAATTCGTTCCCTCTTTTCTCCTTCTTTATTTTCATTTTGTATTTTTCGTTTCTCTTTTTCCTGTTTCTCTTTTATTTTTGTATGTCCATTATTGTGGGTTTATTTTGTAAATATTTGTGTTTTGCTGGTAGTGACTCCTTAGCTCCCAATGAGGATATTGTGAGATTTAAGCGTGGGGGTGGAAAGTCATATACCCTTTTGTCCATATTTTTGTGAAATTTTTGGGTTTTTGTATTGTTTTTCTTACTGGCTTTGGGGAAGCTTCATGTTATTCTGATCAACTTACATCCTTTATACTTTAACTATTAACTTATATATAAGCAGGATGTGCATGATAGATCTTCATCCTCAATGTGTCATTCTAGGCTCTAATTCTAGCCCCAATTGTTCATTATCGATATGTAATCTAATCCTTATCTATAAAATCATCATTAGCTTAGGATCTTAGTCTTCCATGATTGGCTCTCTCACTTATCTTGAACATGATTACTTTAGTCTTCGTTTGCTTTTCAAAAAAAAGGAAAAAAAGTTAAAAAAACAGAGAACAAGAAAATAAAAAAATAAAAAAATCTAAAATGACAAGTATCCCTTTGAGGCATGCGCTACTGAGCATTACCCTTTGAGGCAATACTACTATTGGGAAAGCTTGCTTTCAGTGCTAATATGTCAATAATGCAGTTTGTGTCAGTCAAGTGGGATTGAGTTGATTCTGGTAAGCCTATGTCCTAAGATAATGATACACTTGTACACCGAGCACTAGGATGGATTCAAAATTTTGATGTATGGTGGGGTGAAATGTTAGGGCTTTAATCTCATCCTCAGGGATAGAGAGCCTTGATGAGTACATTTTGTTTATACATAGGCCAACGTCTCTGTTGCATGGGTGATTTGGTTAGTTGGAATGTATATAGACTTCTCCCTTGTATATATCTTTGTTTTGTTTCTAAATACAAGTTCTTTTTCTGTTTCTGTTTTTCTATTCCTTCTTACTTTTTTCCTTTAAGATTTTATAGGTATATCTTCTGTAAACCCTCAAGAGACCTTACTTGTCCACTTGGGGAAACAAAGGGATTTAAAGGGCTTATTGCATACGCTAAATGCAACCATAATTCCTACGAAAGTGAGTTAGTTTCCTAGGTTAGTTTCTCCTTTGTTTTGCCCCAGGACGAGTAAAAAGATAGGTGTGGGGGTATTTGTTAGGCAATAATTTGTCATATTTTATATGCCTCTTTCACCTAAGTTTTAGCTCCTATAATAACTTAATCTTTAGGATTTTTACTTGTTTTGTTTGCTTTTGCAGGCAATAACCTCAATCGAGCAAACATCGCGAAAAGAAGCGGAGACAGACAAGAAGAGCAAAAGAATGCAAGAAAGGATGATAGGGAAGGCCATGCCACTGTGCTAGAAATTTGGCACGGTGTGGCCGTGCCACCCCAGCAAGGCCATGCACCACCTCCCCGCTCGTTCACTCGCCCGATTTTCTATTTAAAGTCCCTTCCGGAATTTTGTTTGGGGCTCTCGTCGGCTCTCCTTTCGCTACTTTTTGGGAGTTCTTAATTTAGGTTTAGCTAATAAAAACCCCTTTTGGGGGAATTAGATTAAAAAGATTACAATTTATTCTGGTTGTTTGGAATTAAACTTGCGAATTCCCAAGGTTCATTCAATCAACATAAGTTTCCTCTTCTCTTTCTCTCTCTATTTTTGTATGTTTTGTTCTTATTTTGTTTATGGTTGATTTTTAGTTTTTGTTGCTAATTCATGCTTATCAGTCTGTTAAATTTTATTATTGCTTTAATTTCCTTGCTAGTTCATGTTTGTGTTCATATTTGTGTGTCTAGTTTTAATTAGGTTTAATTGTGTTTGTGATGCTTAGTTGTTAGTTTGTATTGATTTGGATTGTGATTAGGCTCTAGATGGCTAATTGATCTTGTTTAGGGCTTTACCCACCTTGCTTATGCTTGAATTTAGAGTTTTCTTTCATGCCCGCCAAGTGTTTGATGAAATGCTTAAAAGAGCTTTCGTCCGTGTTTTGGGCCAATCGACTTATGCTAAGAGGTGAGGTTAATTGTCTAGTATGGGTAAAGAGAATAGATGGGCTTCGGACATTAAAATAATTTCGATCGCTAGATATGTCAAGGGTTGTCAATTTTGTAGTTTAATTGCGCTAATCCCATGAAAATAGGAGGTTAGAACAATTAGACTAGCTCATAACCCTTGAGAGAGGGCTTGGGTGGTCTTTAATGATGCAACTGATCATCTCTGAATACTAGCATAACTTGGGAACATTAAGGTTTGACTTGATTAGTTGGGTTATCTCAAGTTTAATCATAATCGAAGTCTTTGTTTTTGTCTTAGTAGTTTAGTTCTATTTTCTATCCCTTCTGTTTTGCCTAACTTGAGATGCTTGAGTTGGCCTTGGTACTTGAAAATACTACTCCTTGCGGATGACACCACGAGTCCTCAACGATGTACCTTGCACTCGGGGTTTATAAATATTAAAACTGTCCCTAACACACATCATCCCACCACCTCAGCAATCGAGCTAGCGGCTATGCTATTCATGCCACTAAGGCATGATTTTTTTAAAAAAAATTGATTTGTTGCCCTAGTACAAGTGACGTCTATCCTATTGCATAGAATTCGACCCCATAACCATGGAAAAAAAAAGGTGAGCACCCTTTCAATTTCTTCTCATCGTGTTAAAGGTTATTTCAAAAAAAAAACTTTTTATTCAAAAAAGTTTTCACTGTGAGACCTTTAAGCCTTAAGATTTTTATAGTTGTGAGATTTTCAAGCCTTAAAGTGATTTTTGTAGGTGTGAGATCTTTAAGCCTCAAAATTTTTATAGATGTGAAACCTTCCAGCATCAAAATGATTTTTGCATATGTCAGACCTTCAAGCCTTAAACTTCGCATAGGTGTGAGACCTTACAAACTGCAAAATTTTTATAGCTGTGACATGTTCAAGCCTCAAATTGATATTTACAAAAATAATTTTTGCAGATATGAGACCTTTTAAGTCTTAAATTTTTTACAGATGTTAGACCTTCATGCCCCATAATTTAAACGTGTTAGACCCTCACGCCTCAAATGATTTTTACACATGTGAGACCTTCAAGCATCCAAAATTATGCAAGTGTGAGATCTTCAAGCCTCAAAATAAGTTTTACATTTATGAGACCTTCAATCCCCAAAATGATTTTTATAGGTGTAGGACGTTCAGTTCTCAAAATTACTTTATAGGTATAAGACCTTCAAGCCTCAATTTTTTTCACATGTGTGAGACCTTCATGCCTCAAATTTTTTTACAGATGCGAGATCTTCAAGTGTCGAAATGATTTGTATAAGTGTGAGACCTATAAGCTTCAAAACTTGTACAAAGTTAGACTTTTAAGTCTCAAAATTCTTTTACTGGTGTGACACCTTCAGGCCTCAAATTTTTTACAGGTGTGAGACTTTCAAGCCCCAAAATGATTTTGCATGTGTAAGATTGTCAAGCCTCAAATATTAATTATTTCTCAGCAGGATTTTAATTCTTAGGGGGAGACATAGACCTCAAACCTTTTTGAAACCCTTATTTCTCAACCATACTCCAAAATTTTTAAAACCTTTTTGCTAAACTGAATTTAAGCACCTTAGGGAAGACTTAAACCCTGAAGCTCTGTTGCATTAATTCTTGCATCTGCATCCATCCTATGTGACATTGCATAGTTTTCCTTCGCCTAATGACTTCGACTAAAGTGGAGGCTCTTGCAAGTGCCAAATTGGTGCCCAAGTAATTTTAGACAGGCCACATTTTACATATGGGAACTCTACATTTTTATCTCTAAATCATACACTTCTCTAAACTCTCTCTCTCTCTCTCTCTCTCTCTCTCCCCCCCCCCTCTCTCTCTATGTGTGTCTTCTTACAAAAACACTTTTACAAAGCAAAAATTGACTAAAATGTTTCCTCAAACCGTTTTGAAATTAGACTAGCCTTCATCCTACCCTAGCACACATGGGAGGAAGGAATCAAGTGCATGTTACTTCCCCAACTGACCGGATTGAAGGAGTTCATGAGGGCTATTAACCAAGGATAATAATCTATTTAAAGCTTTCTTTAGTTCTTGTATTTACAATCATGTTTTTCTTTGATCCACTGTGACTATTTATTTAGTACTCACTCTTTTGTATATAAAATAAAACTATATTCATAATGAAGTGATCGTTAAGTTTATGGCTTTTTGTACATTTACTTTTGTTACCTAAATGGCTCGCTAATAAGTGGTCACCAAAATATTTCTTCCTATTGGCCTCACTAAATATAGTTAACATTGTAAAATTACCTTTTGCCTGAAACTACGAAATTTAAAGTGTCAATATATTCATATCTAGCATAGGCCATTTTTGAAGTAAGCAGTCTAATTGTGGTTTTCACCATCCATTGAATCATACCTGCACCCCTGGATCCATTCTTATCGTTTATAGCCATATAGTCACTTTTATTAATTACTTTGGACATCTAGAGTTATAATTCATATGATAAACCCCTTCTCTTCTTGAAAATCAAGTCTTGTGCCTCATGGTTGTCCCTTAAGTTTGAGGACTTGGTTGGGAGAAAGAATTACGTATTTTTTGTGAAATAATGGATTTGCATATTTCCTTTAAAATTTGCTGGAAACTCCAAAAATTGAAAATTTAACCCATCCTACTACATAATTTCATGGAACCACCACTTTGAAAAAGTCAGATTCGATGCTCCCTCAAAAGAGGGCAGTTGTGATGGAAAGCCTGTCCAGCGTCGAGGAGCTCTGGCCCGACCCTACGAATTGTAGCCATCATTCAGGGCACTTTTAGGCTTATAATAAAATTTCACATTGCATCTGTATATTTAGGTTCGTTAATTTGTCTAACAATGCATAATATAAGCTGTTGCCATTTGGGTACCCTGAGATTAGAGGTATTAATTTTTTAGACCTCGAGTTATTTAAATTAATTTTTAAGTACCGTCACTTATGAATTCATTACCTCTGAGTTCTAAAATTACTATAATATCCTTGTTATTCTTCTTTTTTGGTTTTTTTTTCTTTTAAAAAAAGCTTCAAATCCTCTCTTTCCACCCTTAGCACCACCTTGCACCCACCAACCACCATTTAAAGCGAGAGGTAATGGTGGAAAGAGATGGTTTGGCTCTTTTTGAAAGGGGGAAAAAAAGAAGAATAGTAAGGGTATTATAGTAATTAGACTGAATTATGATAAATTCATAAGTGAGGGTACTTAAAAACTAATTCAAATAACTCGAGATCTAAAAAATTAATACCCTTAATATGAGGGTGCCCAAATGTCAACAATTCAACTTATAATATACTATAATTTTAAGTTTATCACTATTGCATATGAACTTAGTACCTCGCCATGTATATGAAGAGGAATTGTAGCAATATCTAGGGAAAAAAAAAAAGGTAAAGTTTTGTATGGTCAATCTATCCCTAATATTAGTTCTAAAGAAATATCTAAAATGTAAGGAAATACTGCGGCTAATGGTGCAAAATGTAGCACAACACAAAATGAAAAAATGCAGCATAATGACGGCATATAGCAAAATCTTTACCTTGTACAAGTCCAACGTTTTAGATCTAGACATGTACAAAATGATAAATTTAGGGCAAACAAGTAATCACTGCAACACAGGTTGCAACCAGAGTAAGAGGTCCAAAGAATTAAATAAATAGTATCATCAAATGCAAAGATTCGACAATATCTACCTACGAGGATATTTCTACTATAATTTAATAGACAGTTTTTGGGTTGCAAGGATATAATAAGATGTAGGAAAAATACCATATAATGAAGACATATGACATGGTTACGTTTGACATTCAGAAGTATTCGTTTAATGTGATATGCTTAGTAACGAACAACTTCTCTAAATAATGAATTTGCAATATGCTTTGACAAATGAAATTAAAATTTCATTAAAAGTGTACATCCTTAGCATACATAAACCATGCAACAAAGATGATTGAGCATGGTCATATAAAAAAATAAAAAAGCTAATCACATATTAGCTTCAGCAATGTTATGGATTTTGATCAACCATGCATCAAATTTTGGAATCTCCTTTTCATAAAATAAATTATGAAAAGATGGCCTTCAACGTCAGCAAATCCCCAAAAGGTAAGTTTCAATGCGTGTAGCCTAGATGAGATAAAATAAACAATTACTAATATTTGGCATCAAACTGTTCATTTAAACATGAAGAACAACGAAACAAAATAGCCAAATCATAATTATATGGAATTAAATGTTACAAAATGAGTACATCTTGCTTCAGGGTGCCCATATGTTCCTTGCAGTTGCAGCAGCAGCAACAACCAAGCCGATCATGTGGGCACAAAGAAAATACAAATAGGAACTACACAAAGTGGGACACTTATGAAGAAAGCACAAAATTAACTAATATTCATATACCATCCTTAGCAATAGCTTAAGCGTTGCATTGCAAGTGTATTAAGACATCAATAAAAAGACCATATGGTGGTGGTGGAAGGTGGTGATATGGAATTACCTTGCATGGATCAAGGGAATCAAGTTGTTGAACTATGAGTGAAGAACAACTTTATTTTGTTTTTCACAATATCTCAATCTCTAGGTGAGGTAGTACCCATAGAGAGTCCGAAGATACAATGCATTCTACCACTCTTCAAATACACATCCACCTATGTACTTCATTGTCCTTCACAACACTCACAATCTCATCACACTATAAATATATAATATTATATAGTAATAATCATTCTAAATAAATGGGGAATGCTACATAAATGAGAAAACTGAAATACCAGGACATCCATAAAGATAACATTCCAAACTCTACAATTCCAAGAAAGTCCTTTAGGAACTCTATCCCCATTTATTGTCATGACCTACCAATTGTAGTGCCAAAGCTTATGTTGCATGTTCTATGCTATTAGTAGCTCTTAACTCTTCAAAAGACTTCTCACCATGAACTATCGCAAGCAACATTCTCAAGAAGCTAATATCTCTCGAAACTAACATATTCAAAAGGAATTCACCCAAGTAGTACCCAAAGCTCATATGAAATGAACAAAATCCCCCTCCCTACTTAAGATCCGCTAGGGTGTTAATAAATAGGTGCTAAATAGTTATGGCCATAGTATAGAAATATGGTATGGAATATGAGTAGGGTATGTCGTATGCGTATAAATTTATGCCTCTTTACTGCTCACTAAAATCCATTTGTCATGACGCGTTTTCAATGTCATTTATTCTTAGAATTTCTTATTATTATTCTATATATGACTTGCATGATTAATTCTTCTTCTTTGTTTTTATAATAGAGTTTTAAAAACTAAATCATTAAGTAGTGTTTGTTGTTGAAATTTTCAAAACTTCTAGAACTAAAACATTTTCCATATGAAATATACGTTGAATACAAGGACTATTCTATTCTTTCCTTTATATACTTAAATAAAACTCAACAATCCATAAAATCTTATGGATATGGGGTATTGGTATTATTTTGAAAATAGGTCTGGGAGAGGGTTCCACTAAAGCTATCGCATTGCCACCCCTTATAGAGAATGAAGCCTAGTGGAAGAATAAGATAGCATAAATTTATAAGGAGGATTATGATCATCACACCTAAGCATTGCATCCTTAAGCCTTTTGGAAAGATGTCAAGCATTTAGTCTTGAAATATTTTTGCTCATAGTAGTCAAGAGGTGATACTTACAGAACTTGAATATAGATTGCAGATGACACTAGCACCAAGTTTTGAATTATATATGGGCTACAAGTAGACATCTAGAAAACATCTTTCCATAGCTAGGTTTTGTATTTCCTATAGTAAGCTAACTAGGGCTGGGCAACGAGTCGAGTTAAGGCTAACCCCTTAACTAAGCAGGTAATATCAAGCCAAGCACAGCTTGTTAATGTTGGGTGAGGTCGGGTCGGGTCATGGGGCAAATAACCCTGGCCTGCCCATGACCTAGTTAGCCCAACTCCATTCATCCAAAAAATGCCTTATATAGTATTAAAATTCCTTGGCTGATAGTGAAACTATTAACCATTTTTGGCATCCTTGATGCTCAAGTTTTAGAAAACTTGAAAAGACTACTAGCCTAGTTCTCAATCCATACTTTTGGCTCAAATCTAAATAGGAGCCTATCAAATTAAATTCAAAACTAAACTCATAGGACTAAAAGCCAAAATAGCCAAAATTAACAACAATATGCATGATTAAAATATCCAAGTAGGAAAAGGTAGCTAAGATTGAATCAAATGACCCAAATAGAAACCCAAATTACAAAAAAAATTTTAAAAAAATTATAAACCTCTAAATTTTGAAAAGGTATTGAATTTGTCAAAAATCAAGGCTTCATCGTCTAAACCAAAATGAATCATACGAACCCTAAAAAGGTGGAAAGGCATCTTACAAAAATCAAAGTCACTAAAAACATCAAGAAACTTGACCAAAATTATGGAATTACATGTGTTATGACTACAAATTCAGGAAAATGCTTCTAATTGTAAGCTAAATGACAAGAACCAAACACATGTGTAGATTATAATTTCGCCAAAAAGAAAACAAGAAGAAGACAAAGACAACAAAGAATTTAAGTAGAATGAAATAAGCTATCGCATCCGTTGGAATTCCCGATAAAAAGGCCAGAGACTTAAATCCAGATTAGGGTTTTATAATTAGGAAATTATAGAAAACTCACTGCAAAACACAATGTAAACACAAAGAAAGAAGACAAAATTGAACAACCAACATAATGTGACAACTCATTACTGCCAAATGTAGATAGAGATTAACACAAACCCATTATGGGAGTCATCATAATTGAGATTATGACAATACAAAATTGAAACTATAATTTCTGGAAAAAGAACAGAACATTGAGGAAACAAAGATGAAGTTGAATTAGAAAATTGATTAGGGGTCATATCAGCAATGGTGAACTTGATGGAAGAAAGAGTGAGAATTAAGAGATAAAGTGGATCTAGACTTTCTAGTCATAGGTGTCCACCTACGAGTATTATTTTCTTCATCTTTCTTCATGTTGTCTCCTTTTCAAATAACTTAAAATGAAATTAGGTCAATCCATACAAAACTGATTAAAGAAAAGAGAGAGACAAACTCAACTATAAAGCAATCAATACATTACAAGGGTAATAAGTCAACATCTCATTAAGTCAAATATGAAACTTAGCTATGGATAGAAATTAAACCACAAATTGCAATAGAAATCAAACTGAATTAGATCAAGAAACAACACTAGACTTACTAGTTTGAATGAAGAAATGAGAGTGTGAGACTGTGGCATAACATTTAACAAGCACTTGCCCAGCTACCAAGATCTAAGCAATTGCCAAACAACAAGAGTTGAGAACAAAACGAATTTGATTCTTGTGTAGACTGGATTTTTACAATAGAAAGATTCAAAAAATTAATGCACAATAGCACACTACCACCTAAATGGAAGAACACATAACAATTGGTCAACTTACCAAACAATTGCATTAGTAATCATCATTTGAATCTCCATCAATTGAAAAAGTGGCCAATTGAGAAGCAATTCAACATGAAAAAGAAAGGTTCAAGATGAAACCCTAACCAGTTATGTAGCGCGTCCAATAGGCGGGTGGTGGTGGCAGTGGCGTTGGACCAAGGCTCCAAGCCCCTAGGGCATAGGCGGTGGTTGTCAAGTCATCAAGTGAGAGCTCTGATTGGCTGAGAGGGGATTTTGAGGGAAGAGTTAAAGACCGAAGGAGATTTAGAGTGAGAGGACACTGGAGAACATTGAGGGTCAACAATCGATGGTGATGGTGGTCGCCGGCTTGTCTCATTGTTGGTCGGCGATCGACAAAGCCACTGAGGTAAGCTGCTTGCTGCCTACTAGTGTTGTTAGCTAGGACCATGGGAGTCTTCGAGCCAGGGGAGAGAGAAAGAGTGAGGATGGATTATTAAATTTAACTGGTGAAGCTAGTCTGCTACTACCCTTTCAACTTATTTTATTAAATAAAATGCAAAAGCAATTTGGTCGACTAGACAGAATGCAAGAGTGTAAGAAGTTTTGGGCCATATTTTGGGATGCTAACTGTATGACCCTCATTCCTCTTCCCAAATAAATACTTAAAAATGTTTTTGAACTACCCCTAGCCCAAAAGTAAATCGCTTCCTGTTAAAAGACACTGAGAGCTCATTGAGAGACGATTGGGGGGGAGAGGTTGAGTCCAAGGGACATGGGCATCGGAGAGCCCTGAAAATAACCTATTAATTGACTTGTAATTACCCGATTTTGGCCCTAATTATGTACCCACTATGAACCTGGCCCATTTAAATTTTAAATGGGCCTCGGCTTTTTTGGACAGGATTGACCCATAAGGTTAAGTAGGGCTCTTACCCATTTCCCATGTCTAAAGCTAACTTAGCAGCTAAAACATGGTGAACTAATGCGGTAGCATTGAGCATTTTATTGAAAAATGATTTTGTATCATAAAGAAAACCTACATGTCTTATAGCTCAATAGCTCATGTGATTTAAGCCAACACAATGGTGAATGTTCAAAAACTTTTTGATACTCCACTATAGAGGCTTCGTTATTAATTCTATATCTACATCAATCACGATTGATAAAAGAGGACTTGCAATTAATGACCCAGTTAATGCAATATGGAAGAAGCTCTTGCCAATAAAAGTTGAATTTATGGTTTGATTGGGTAAACTAAATACCAAAGAAATGCTGGTTAAGAAAGGTTTAAGGTACATTGAATAGAACATTTCTAACTTCTATTAGACAATGGGAAGAAACCTTAGACCACTTGCCGTTAACTTGCAACATGTATTGTCTAATTTGGTCCATATGTATAGAATGCTTGAAACTATTTCAAAGCTTGTAT
>JAKOGI010000307.1:27500-80000 GCA_029747015.1 Carnegiea gigantea | reverse complement strand
TCTATAAAAAAAATGAATTTTCAAGATAAAGCCTCAGGCAGATAGTTTGATCGATAAGTTCAGGCCCGGCTACTCGTAACCCTGGTTGCCCATTTGAACTTTGAGTTATTTGAAATGGGAGTAGAGACTGCTTTCCTCAATGGTAATCTGGAGGAAGAGATTTATATGGACTAACACATTGGTTTTGTGTCAAAGGGACAAGAGGACAAGGTGCGTCGTCTTAAAAGCTCTGTAAATGATCTTAAGCAATCTTCTAAATCTTGGTACTTTAGATTCCATAAAACTATACTTAATTTGGCTTATCTATGGTTTCAGAAGACCATCATGTATATTTCAAAAGAACAATACAGGGGATTATGTTTCTTACCTTGTACGTTGATGACATACTGTTTGCTGGTTAAGAAGCACTTGTTCTATGTCTTTGAGATAAAGGAAACGGGTGAAGCTAAGTGTGCCATAGGAGTGGAAATAATCCAAAATCATTCCAAGAAGCACACATCAAAAGGGACTTGGAACAATTTCGGATGTATACTAAACCCATAGATACTCCAGATAAGAAGGGTCTGACCTTGCGTCTTGATCAATGGCCTAAAACAAATGATGAAATAGAGAAAATAAATAATGACTCTTACGTTAGGGTCGTAAGAAGCTAAATGTAGGCCATGTTAAGTATACAACCTGACATTTTCTTTGCAGTTGGTTTGGTATGTTATTATTAAAATAACCTAGGACTTGCTGATTGGAAATCACTGCCTTCATGGTACAGCTAACTTAGTCTTATGCTATCAAGGAGAGACTTCAAGTTTAGAGGATACTCAAATGTCAATTGGGGTGGTAACCCAGATGAGGCTAGGTCAACCTCAAGACATGTCTTCGCCCTGGGTGGGAGAGCCATGTCATGGTGCATTAAGAAGCAAAACTGCTGACAATGTCAGCTATAGAGGCAAATTGTGTATCTTGTTACCATAGAGACAAAAAGTGTTGCCATTAGGTGTATATATACTAACAAGGTGATTATGTTCCTTTGACTAAACCTATTCCCAGTGCTGCATTCAAAGCTGATTTGTTAAGTCTAGGAATTCATAAGGTTTAGTCCTTAGATATGTCTTGTTATATGGTGCACATTTTCTTTGTAAATGAGCAAAATGCTCATGATTTATTATTGCATGTTAGGCATATTGAAATGTCACAAGCTTCTCATTGGCCTAGTCACATAGGCAATCGCCCTAATGCTTGAGCAGCGGGTAGGATGAGACTGAATCATATTGTACTAGGTGTGCAATATCAGTTATTCACACTGAAAGTGCATGAGTAAAATGAATATAGTCACCTTAGTGAGTCTAAGATGAGACTCAAGGGCGTCAAGTATGAAATAAGATTTCATATTGAAACCTTAAAAGTCGAATCTTGAGTGTCAAGATTAACATTCAGTATATTGATCTAGTGGTTCTGGTTAGCTTTTTGGGTGAAAATCTAGACTGACTATTCGCATGGTATAAAGAGTGACGTACCCAGTTTAGTGGGAGCTATGCTATGACACACATCTTATATTGTGTGTGCTCATAAGACGACCCATACATGGAGTGACAATTGACTTTCCTATCCCTTTTGTTGTGTGACTCTATGGACGATGACCCTTTGACTTAAAGCTATGATATGAGGCCAAAGCTTGATGATACTACCTTAATGTGTTTCTTAAGGGCCATGATGTATGCGGCTCAGCAAGAACACCTCAGGAAAGTAGTTAAGCTAAGATGAAATTTCATAAGTGTTTAAGGAAAAATCTATTTATCATCACCATATCAGCCCGGGCTATTATATTGAGTATATACTCATACTATATACCATATGGCATAGAGTGACTATGTATGCCATTGGTGATGTTGAGGATGATTCAGGGTATCATATTTATGTAAAGGTGTTATCTTAGTTAAATGATGACTTATATAACATTATTGGTTACTTTCTAGTCACACGCCCCATTCTCAGTATGAGGCGTGAAGAGAATAGTTGGGAGAGAAAAGTGTAACTTATGGTTTATGTAACTAAGGGGGAGATATTGACTAAGTGTAACAGTCACATTATTATGCTATTAATTGGATAGTTATAAATGGTTAATTGCATATTAATTATGCCCATTAAATCCCCATTGACAGCTTAGCTGCGTGCTACTATTTAAGGGGTTTAAAACTTGATTCTGGACGTGCAACAGAAACCAAAAATAGCATCCCATATTTTCTCTTCCCATCATGCTAACCTCAGCATCATTCGGGTTCCGGTTTGGGGCGTGACAACTACGGTGACTCTAGTAGCTACCGTCAGTTCTAATTCAAGAATTCGTGGGCAATCACCAAACAACGAGATCCTGTACTTCCATGCTAAGGTATGTACTTAATTTGCCAACATTTGTAAATTTATTATCTTTCTGGGCTCAAAGAAATGAAACCATCCTCAAACAAGAGTATTTAGGTGCCCATGAGCTCTTATGACGTATTAAAGTCAAAAACGTGTTGCATGGATCAAGTCATAGTGTAGAATTTATTAGAAGGACCAGTAGACATTGCAATATGCTTAGATAATTTATCTAGGCTTAGCTTTTAAAATCTTAAAGCAGTTGTGATGTGTTTAGGGGTGAGCGAAAAAAAAAAATCAAAAACCAAACAGGGGGATAGAAAAACCAGGTTAATCGGAGGATTTTTATGAAAAACTAGGTTAACTAGTTAGGTTTTTACAAAAAAATAAAATAAAATAGGTTCAGTTAAGCAAACCTACAAAGGTTTTCAATTTCAATTTCGGTTACCATTTGGAAAGTCAGTTAACAGATAGTTAATTGATGATTAATCATAGCAAAAACTTCTTTTTAACAAAAAAAATTAAATTATGTATTAATTAAATGTAAAATTTTAGAACTAGAAAAAGTAAGAGTAAATAGAAAATATTGTGAAAGTTAACATTTACTATCTAGAAACTCAAATGTAATAAAGAAAAAAGAGTGAAATTTTGATCAACAGTTTAGTGGTAACCAGCCCAAAAAAAAAAGGGTTTCCGAGCGTAAGAAGGTTGAAGACTATATCACCGTAAAAAATATGTAGTTTTCTACCATTTGAACTGGTAAATTAATTAGTCTATTTTATCTTTATTTGTTGGTTTGATTACGGTTCAACGTGTTACAAAATCAAAAAAAAATGGATTAGTGAAAATCGGTCCAACGAAATTTTCAATTCAGTTTTTGCTCACAATTTTGTGAACCAAAAATTCAGTTAATCGAAATTTCAATTAATCAATTATGACCACCCCTAACTATGTTGTATCCTTGTACATTTGTTAGATTGCAACAAGCTCGCTTGATATGCTTTTGTCAATGTTGTGGAATTTGTTGAATTTTTTTATAATTGTTATTTGACTAAAATTAAGGTGGTATTCCATCTAGAACGTGAACAAGGCTTATCCTTGCTAGAAGCGACCTTTTAAGAAGCCTAAAAAATTACCCCTAGTTCTATATATATTTTTCTCTCCAAAATTTTCACAAGTAGGGTGCACCGTAATTGTATTCCGTTTATGATTGCTGAAAGTCATACTTATTGTTGTTGTCATTATTGGATTGAAAGGAATACTTGCACATGGACTTGTAATTTAGGGCGAGCAAGCTAAAAGTGACGTAGTCGTATTTTGGGATTGGATGTGAAATGTAAACTCCAACTCAAGTTTCAGATCCATATCAAACCCAAAAGGCTAGAAGCATTTTTTTTATGATTTTTTTTCATACACTGTAAGCAATGACATTATTTTTTTAAAAAATAAAAAAAAGGATCTACTGACAAGGCTATAAATTTTAATGTTTAAACTCTTTTCCGGTATCAACCTATTGAACCAAAGACTTATGGACATTTTGAATCATGTTTTCTTGACAAATAAATAAAAAAGAAATGAAATGAAAAGAGCATTGCATACATAAATAACCAAATTTCCAACAAAATACACTTGATGATGTCTGTATATACAATTTTTTTGGGTCCAGCACATATACTACTTCACACAATGGTATAGTCGATTTGATAGATGATGAGAATGTGGCTTATAAAAGAAAGTAATACATATGAACCCCACACCTAACCATATTTCATTAGTTTTAGTTTTTATGTTTTGCTTTGTTTTTGGCTTTATTATTTTTGTGAAAAATTATTTGCGCATAATAACTACAATGGTTCGATAATAAATTAAAAAATTACATTGATTGACAATTGACTAAAAACAATTACAATACCTCTACATTTAAAAAAAATTACAATATGAAGATGAGAGATTAAGATGTATTTGTGTGAGAATTATAAACAGAAGTAGGGTATTTATAGAGAAAAACTGAGCTGGAAAATATAAAATATAAATTACAGAAATTAATAAAATAGCCTTTGAAGAATTCTGCTATTCAGGAAAGCGACAATAAATACGAATAATAACTTAACAAAGATAATAATAGAATAAGCTAAGAAAGGCCTGAGTCGAAGCACACTGTAGTGCTCTCTTTAAAGAAGAAATGCCCCCACTGCACTGGTCAGATATTGTAGATGTAGCCTTCTCCCAAGATTCGAAACCTGCCGGTTCTTCTCAAATGCAGCGATCCGAACCCCGAACCAAGTTTTATCTCAAAGCTCAAAAAGAAAATAAATTTGTATACGAAATTTTTAAGAAAGTAATAAAAATTTTGCTCATCAAGAATACTGAATCAGTTAATAAAACTGATTAATAGTTATTAATGTAGAGGAAATCAAGAATGGACTTTTTCAGAGTAAAAGATAGAGTAGTAAAAAGCTATAGAGATGCTTTTCATTTTTCTTTTTTTTTGGTGGGAAAATCTTAGAAGGACTAGCTTATCCATAGTGAAAGACACTATACTAGCCGTTGCCCCATTTCTCCATATCCCACAAAAGTCTCCAAAATTAGTGGATGAGAACCCATCATTTAATGAGTCAGTTAGCTACTTTTACTATAGTCCATACAAAACAAATCCATCCAAAAATAATAAACTTTAAAAATAGACGTATCCCCTCACGACTTTAGAAAATAAGCCTCCACATAAGTTAAAATATAAAATAAAATATAAAATAAATAAAATAAAATAAAAAATTTCACTTAGTCAATCATCAACCCCTAGCTTAAAAAATTTTAATTTTAAATCATAATTTTTCAACATTCCCCCACATGATTTAAAATTAAAATAAGATTTTTTCCCCCCAAATGAGCATATAATACTATGTAATAGGTGTATGGTACCTTCCGTGTTTGAACCAACACTTAGTGAGAGTGATTTTCCATCCAAATGAACAACAGCGATATTATACCTTGAACTAAGTCCTCTTGTTAGATTTCTAATGACACAACATGGTACGACTTATCACTGTGGCTCTATCAGTGGTGCACATTCCAATCATGCGCAAGAATCTCGTATCATGAGTGTCTTTAGAGAGCAGCCAAGTCTCACAGTGGCAACCCCACTGCCACACTGACTTAGGTGAATCCTCCAAGGATGACCTGTGACTAAGCCCCCCCGGGTACAAGATATGCCTTTGGATTCATTAGGAGGAATGTATATCCTCAACCTTAGACATCACATGAAGAGCATCATCAACATAGGAATGGGACTTGGGAAAAACTCTGCTAGAAATATTGTAGTTTGTGCTCTTCTAAGTCAACCATAAAAATAGCTTCATTTCTACTCGTTGAAGTTCGTTCATGGGATCACCATACCTTCGAAGACGAGTATCCACTATGTTAAATTATTTTATAGGCTTCAGTCTCATTCCCCTCAATGATTCAACTGCTTTCTAACACGTTGGTCCTTTTGTGAACGGATCCACAATATTATTTTCTGACCTGACAAAATCAATAGAAATCACACCATGAGAAAGTGCATGTCTTATAGATTTATGTCTCACTGTTAAATGCCTCCTTTTCTCATTCTAATTTTTACTTTTCACTATAGCAATAGCTACTTGACTATCACAATGTAAAGAAATAGGAGAAACATGCTTAGATAATAAAGGAATATCACTAATTAAACTCTTAAGCTATGCAACTTCTGTGGATGCCGCATCCAAGGCAATTAACTTTGCCTCCATGGTGGATCGTGATATTATCATTTGTTTTACAAATTTCCAAGAAACTGCACCACCTATTAATGTGAAAATATAACTACTAGTTGATTTAGTTTCCTATGAATCAGTGATCCAATTGGCAGCACTATAACCTATATAGTGAATTGCATAGTTCATAGTCCCTGTCAAATATTTTAGAACCCTTTTTAATGCAGTCTAGTGAGATGTATTAGAAATATGCGTACACCTACCCAATCTCCCAACCACACAAGCAATCCAGTCCAGTGTGGTTCATCATGTGCAACAATGATCCAATTATTTGGGAATATTTATATTGAGACATGCTATCACTTTTATTCTTTTTCAAACTGATAGTTGGATCAAGAGGGGGTAGACGAAGGCTCACATCATAGTAATTAAATTTTTTCAATAGCTTTCCAGTATAATGTGATTGAGTTAAGGCAATTGAATCACCATCTCTTATAATTTTAATGCCTAAAATAACATCAACTGGACCAAGATCCTTCATATCAAAACTGTCCTTCAAGAATTTCCTTGTGCCATTTATAACAAAGCATATCACTACCAAATATCAAAATGTCAACAACAGAAGCAATGCACGACACAAGAAATCTTCATAAGTTTCACATATACACCCTTATCGCCTTTATTAATATGAAAATCATCAGGCAACATAACTTGATCAAATTTTTCATGCCATCGCATAGGAGCCTATTTTAGTCCATAAGGCGACGTCACAAGCTTACACAATTTATTCTCCTAGCCAGGCACTACAAACCCTTTTCGTTGTTCCATATAAATTTCTTCTTCTAGTTCACCATTTAAAAACGTAGTTTTCACATCCATTTGATGAATTTGTAATTTATAGATAGTAGCAATTTTAGATACAGGTGAATAAGTATCATAAAAGTCAACTCCTTTTTCTTGTTTGTAACCTTGAGCTACTAATCTTAATTTGAATTTTTCTATTGAACCATCAGTTCTAAGTTTCTTTCTAAACATCCATTTACACCTAAGTGCTTTAGAACCAGGTGGAAGATTAGTAGCACCCATATTTTATTAACCATAATGGAGTCCATTTCATCATTTCCAGCTTGTTCCCAAAATGGGGCATTAATAAACAATATAGCCTCTTTATAAGTTTTAGGATCATCTTCAAGCAAAAACGTATAAAAATCATCACCAAAACTTTTATTCTTTCTTCTCCTTTTACTCCTCCTATGTTCAAAACATTTTGGATCATTAATACTGCCTTCTTTATTTAAAGTAGAATCAGAAGAAGACTCTTCATAAATTGGTCTAGACAATTTATTTTTCATAGAAAAAATATTCTCAAAGAAAACTATATCTCTAGACTCAATAATAGTATTATTAGAAATTTCAGAAACTTCTGGATCGAACATCAAAAATTTATAGGTAGTACTATTTAGAGAATAACCAACAAATATATAGTCAACATTTTTAGGTCCAATTTTTCTTTTTTTCACAATTGGAATATTCACCTTAGTCAAGCACCCCCACACTTTCAAATATTTAATAGAAGGTTTTTATTCTTCCACAATTCATAAGAGGTCTTTTTAGAATTTTTGAAAGGAACTCTATTAAGAATTAAACAATGAGAATATAAGGTTTCACCCCAACAATTATTAGGCAAAACAAACCTAAGAAGTATAACATTTACCATATCAAGCGAAGTCCTATGCTTTCTTTCAGCAACTCCATTAGACTGTGGTGCATAAGAAGGAGTCACCTCATGTATCATACCATGTCCATAACAAACTCTACCATTTCAGTAGGAGCATACTCACCAACACTATCGGAACTTAGAATTTTTATTTTCTTTTCTAACTGATTCTTAACTTCAGCCTTATAAATTTTTAACTTGTCGAGCAAATCACTCTTGGAACTAGTCAAATATGTGTAGCAGTACTTAGAGAAATCATCAATAAAGATTATAAAATACTGACTAAGACCCCAAGTCAAAACACGTTGACTATCACAAACATCATTATGAATTAATTCTAGTAAGACAGTATTTTTCTCCACAGATTTAAAAGGTTTTCTTGATTGTTTAGCCTCCACACAAACATGACATCTATCATTCATGTTAACATGCGATTTAGAAATCATGTCTATATGTATCATCTTTTAAATGGTATTTTTATTCATGTGACCAAGTCTACCATGACAAGTATCACAACATTCAATATTAGTGATGGATAATTGTGAATCAGAAATTTCATTTCTAGAAGAAGGCATTACACTCAATCTATATAAACCATCTAACAAGAAACATTTGCCAACGAATTGATGATGTCTACTAATTGCAACTTTATTGGAACTGAAATTAACATTATCACCATGTTGGTCTAGCAAAGGCAAACTAATCAAATTTTTTCTAATATTAGGCACATGATAAACACCATCTAACTTCAGAAATGTTCCAGACGGCAACTCTAACTTGACATGGCATTCTCCTAGGACTCGAGTCAAACTCTCATTCCGCATGCTCACAGTTCGTGCGCCTAATACATGATAGGGTGAAAATAAGGTTTTATCAGCGCACATGCGGGCATTAGCCCCAGAGTCTATCGACCAATCATGTGAGTCAATAATTGAATTTAACTCTAGGCTACCAGCAAAATATCTGTTAGCCAGGGAATCAAAGGTGGCCCCATAATCACGACATTTGTGTGTGACTTAGGGGGCAATTGACCTTTAGGGGCTTCTTATTCTAACTATGACGGAAGTAACAATCCTTAGCAATATGGTTCGTGCCTCCACATACCCAGCATTACCTTCTATCTTGATTATTACCTTTAGTCTTATTGTCATTCGACTTATTGCCCCCATTCTCGAGAAATCTTTTGGGACCATTTTTCTTAAATTTATTAGATCTAGGTTTATGAGGACCTTTGACTGTGAGAGCCTTATCTTGAAAATCAGTTTTTTGATTTTTGGAAAAATGATGTTTGTCCTCAATTCCCAAAGCGGAGAACAAATCATCTAAAGAAAGCTCATCAGAGTTCTATCTAAGACCTTCAGCAAATTCAGACCAAGATGGAGGCAATTTTTTAATAGCAGAAGCAATATCGACAAACTCACTTTATTCGACTCCCTTCATTTGCAACACATACATCAAGTTTTCAAAATCATGGAGCTAATCGAACATATTTTTATTATCAACAAACTGAAAATTAAACCAATCATTAATACTGGCTCTCATAAGACCCTTTTCAGCAGTAGTATAGCAGTTCATAGATCGCTAGCAGTTTTGGTATAGCAAAAAAATGATAAATATTATCAGACAAAGCATTTAAGATACAACCATAGCAAATCACATCTTTATCAGCAATGTCACCTTTTTTAGGATCATCAACCTTTTCATAAATATTTCCATTGGTTGGAGTTTTGTCAGACTTTTCAGCTTATTCTTTAAGGCTGTCATGAATAATATAAAAAAGGCCTATCTCAATTAACCAAAACTTCATCTGTTGTTGCCAACGTAAGAAATTTTTTTGCATTAAATTTTTTAGGTTTGCTAGTCAAGGATTTTATTGCATCCATTTTTCCAAATTAGTAGAGAACTAGAATTTTCATCTCTAAATTTGTTCGAAAATTTAACAGATAAATCATAGAAGTTAATAAAACAGCTTTCGTGGGAATTCTACTATTCAGGAAAGTGACAATAAATACGAATCACAACGTAACAAAGATAATAATAACATAAGATAAGAAAGGCCTGGTTCGAAGCATGCCGTAGCGCTCTTTTTAGAGAAAAAATGCCCCCACTGCACTGGTTAAATATTGAAGATGTAGTCATCTTCCAAGATTTGACGACCCGTCGGTTCTTCTCGAATGCAGCAATCTGAACCATGAACCAAGTTTCAACTCAATGCTCAAAAAGAAAATAAATTTGTGTATGAAATTTTTAAGAAAGTACTAAGAATTTTCCTCAACAAGAATACTGAATCAGTTAATAAAACTGATTAATAGTTATTAATGTAAAACAAATCAAGAAGGGACTTTTTCAAAGTAAAAGATAGAGTAATAGAAAGCCATAGAGATGCTTTTCGGTTTTTTTTTCTTTTGGTGTGGAAAACCCTTAGAAGGAATAGCTTATTTATAGCGAAAGACACTATACTAGTTGTTGCCCTATTTCTCCATATCCCACAAAAGTCTTCAAAATTAGTGGATGGAAACCCACCATTCAATGAGTCGATTAGCTACATTTACTATAATCTATATAAAACAAATCCATCCAAAAATAGTAAACTTCAAAAATAGAAATATGCTCCTATGACTTCAGAAAATAAGCCTCCACATAAGTTAAAAGATAAAATAAAATAAAATAGAATAATAAAATAAAATAAAGAATTTCACTTAGTCAATCATCAACCCCCAACTTAAAAAATTTTAATTTTAAATCATAATTTTCCAGCCAAAAAAAAAAAGTCAAGAGAGACGTTGGCCAACATCTCTCTCCCAGCCAACAGTCACATTTTGAGTTCCCAACTTTTTTCTTTTTTTTTCCCTTCTGAAACAAGCAGTCAAAAAAAAGGCGGTCAAAGCCTCAAAGTGATATCGTTTCGGGGACTAACCGGCAAAAAAAAGTTAGTAGGGGTGCCTCGCGACCAGCCTCATTTGGTCCGATTTTTGGCCCGCGAGGCTACCGCTACTAATGCTCTTATATCACTAGTATCTCCTTTTCTATAATTATAATCATGCTAGAATAGCATTGCTGTGAGACATATATTGAATTTGCAATGAGCAATTTCAATTGAGAAGGGTTGAAAGCCTTTAAGGAGAGATAAGCTCAAATAGACAGTGGGGGACGGAGAGGAGAGGAAAGGAAAACTCTAAAAAAGCAAATTAGACGAGTCATTATACACGAGGTAGAAAGGAATTAGTTGTGTTCATAAGAGCATAATGATCAAAGACATAAAACAAACACTTAATGGGCCGTGTGGATCAGTGAGCAGCAGAAACAAAAGCACCAATTTGGTGCTCCTGCTTCTAGGGGATTTTCTAGCTTTTCAAAATCTATTTTTTACTTTAAAATAGATGTTTAATCCAATTTCTATTTTAAAATACTAAAGGCACATTCAAAAATAGGGTTGAATACCATAAATTAACAAATTACTCTAGTCCAAAACCCAAACGGCTCAGCCCTAATGGATTTGACCCAACGAGTTTCGGTCCTGTTTGCAAAGTCTCATCCAAACCCTGATTTTTGTGGACCAATTTGAATCGAATTGTCAAGCCGGATCAAAACTCATCAAGCTCCATTTGCAAAGCTATCAAGGGCCCAAAGTAGCGGCCTCGATGGCGGCAGGGAACTATATAATACGAGACGAGACGAGACGAGACGACCCACGTGACATACAGAGCCCGACGCTTCACAAGTAGAATCCCAGTAATTCTACGCCTGTAAATTCCCAAGAGCATCCGAATCCGATACATCCAGAGACGAAAATTCCCAACAGCGAGCAGAAACCCGGAAAACAAAGAGTTACTGGAAAAAATCCGAAAGCTGACTCCATTGTTTGTTGCTTCGCTCTCCTTCTTTTCTAAATGTAATCCTCTCTCTCTCTCTCTCTCTCTCTCTCTCTCTCTCTGTGCTAGTTTTATCAATGGAGTATTCAGTGTTACAATTCTCATCTTTTTCTCTTGTTATCTCTATGTGTTCAACAAAAAAGGAGGCATTCGGTTAATCGTCCACCAACCCCAGATGCAAGGGATGAACATGACAAAGAGCTTACCCTTCAGGAGAGAATCAACATTAAGGTAACCCCCCCCCTCCCCGCCCCCCAAAAAAAACCAAAAAGAAGATCTTTTGGTAATTATTTTGCTGGGTGTGTGCTATGCTGTTTTGATTTTTGTTTTCCAATCAATTGGAGGCTTTTGTGATTTTGCCTTTTTGGGTTTCTTTATCCTTTTGATGAATTTCAGATGAGATTGTTTGTGATTTACTGAAATGGGCATTTGGTTGATTGACCTCACAGTTGATTGAGAGTGGGGAAAAGGAGAGATTGATGGATCTCTTGAGGGAGAGGCTCATTGAGTGTGGATGGAAGGATGAAATGAAAGACCATTGCAGGTTCCTATTTTTATTTTTACTATTACTCATTGGCTGTCGCTGTATATCATTTCATGTCTCTGCTTTTGGTGTTTAGAGTGAATAGGTCATTTGGGACATTAATTCAAATTAGGGCATAAATAATCCAACTGATATTTAAAGTTTTCTTTCACAGTGTGAGGGAAACGTGAAATACAAGCCTTCCTTCGGGATTATGAACGTATTACGTATCCTGATATCCCATTCCTGGAATTCTCATCAGATTTGTTTCTTTTCAAGGCTTTTAGGTTTTATGGTTTTACAGTGAATGCCATAAATAAGAGTCAAGAAGTAGGACTGTGGGAGATCAGTCAATCAAGTCCTAGTGAATTTTTTTCTTTATAGCTTTGCATATGAGACCTTTGTTGGCCTTGTTTGCCATCTTTAGTCTAATGGCTGTTATGGTACGTTGTATTAATTTGTAATCCTAGAATTCATCCTTTATTGGTTTTGTGTTTAATGTTTTAACCAAGATTTTGTTTTCATTTTAGGGCCTTTATAAAGAAGAAAGGGAGGAACAATGTTACTGTGGATGACCTGGTGCGTGTAATCACCCCGAAAGGCAGAGGTATGAATGCTTATGTTGCTCAGAAGTCTTAAAACTATTCTTGGGATTTCTCTATTGAATTATCTGTGTTTGATGACCCTTCTTAAAGTCAAATGCCACATGCCTTCGGACTAGTGCTATTGTCTATGGATGCAGTACATGTCACGCATGAACTGTTGTAGATCGATTTTCATCTCTTGGAAAGCGGTAGATGATTCAATAATGAAGATTAAAGAATCTGTATCTGAATGGCGTGGGTACATATGAATGAATAGATGTAGAAAGATCATAATAGATTGGGGGACTTTATTGTACTACTTTCCTGGTAGTGACTTGTTTTTTGCTCTGGTTCCAGTGTGATTTTCCTAAATGAATAGTAGGAATAGCGAAAAGAATAGGAGTATATTTTGGTATCACTCACAGACGGTAATGAATATGTATTCATAGAGATATCAAGAGAGAAAGTAAGGTGATTAGAGAACATGAAGAAAAAGATGGAAAAGAGAGTTCTCTTAGGGAGGGAATGCAAGCACGTGAATTGCTGATTTGGTTGCAAATGACGCATGAAGTGTCAAGCAAATTTTGCACGTACTAACACTTAATTTCCTTTTTCTTTATTTCTTTTTTTGGTTTTGGGCTTTTTTTTGGTGGGGGGGGGGGGGGGAGGAGGTTTGTTGGAGGCCAACGCGAATATAATGGAATTGCTTAGACGTAGGAGTAGTGAATCCAAACTCTAATGACGTTGCTAAGGGCTCATTGGTCCATAACCATGTTTTAATAGAGAATCTCAGTATAGCTGTCTAGATCTTGTCAGCTAGTGGCTAATGCTAATGCAGTTGAACTTGGCAAAATCTAGGTTAGGTTTCATGTTGGTGATGAGGCTTCAAGGGTTATGCTGTTTGGGATACATTCTGATGCTAAACATGCAGTAAGCTTTTAATCTTTCTGAAGCCTAGGAGGGAAAAGGGTAAGAGGTAAATAGCAGGCCACAAAAGCTAGTTTTAGCTGGAAATTTAACTTTCAGGGGATTCCTTGCTGTTAGGGATTTCATGCTGAGACTTACTTTCAACACCCCCCCCCAAAAAAAAAAAAAGGAAAAGACAAGAACAAAGAAAAGTAGATCAGAGGAATATGGAAAATAGAGCATTTATCACTCTTTTGGTTGAGTCTTTGTTTGCTCACATGCTAGGATGCATTAAAGTCATTTCTTTTCAAAATATTCAAATTATTGCAAGTGATCAATTTTGCCATTTCCTTTTGTTTGGTAAAAAAATAAACATTAAACTATGGTACTGCATTCCTTCAAGGGCTCCTCAGGTGAAAGAGGAAAATATCAATTGGAAGTGAGACATTTAGTCCATTTACCTGGGATGCATGGAGTTTGTTGTCAGGGTCAAAAAAAGTTGGCCTCTGTGCTTGATATGTGAGTTCATATGAATGCAATGAACATGGGGTAGTGATATCAATCCCTTTTATTTTGATCTACCTAAATTGGGAGACTTTTCTCCACCATAACTAGTGCAAGTTCTGACACAATAGGGAGGAGATTCACTGGTGGAAGACCTTTTTATTTGCCTGTTATGTGTGAATTATTGGTTCAGTCATCGGAGCTTCAATCCGTGGAAAAAACAAAAATGTGTAATACAGAAGTGTGGTCGTGACAATCTGTAGCAGGGTTAGACTTAGTGTATTAGATACACCGCACATCTTCTACCGGAATTGAAATAGCTGTTAGTCAAAGCAAGCTTCACAGAAAAGAACACCTCAGCTGGGGCTGCTGTGCTGCATTATCATAGCTTAGTCATTGGTCAATCACCTACCATGTCCTGTTCAATTTTCATCATCAGTTGCAAGAATAGACCTGCTGATCGACACAGAATTTCTTTGTTTGACTGTTCATAGGCTACTGTGGCACGGATTCTTCAGCAATTAGGGTGGATTGGTTGGTACATAATCACCATTCAAAGGTGTTTTAATGGCTTTTGACCCACCTTTCCATTAGGTTGGTGTGCGATTCAAATGCCGCCATGGAGATGAAGGGTTCCCTCTTGTCTCCCACTCTTCCCCTCCTTCACTGTCCAATACTGTAGAACCTGTGATTCCTGGAACCCCTAGATTGGTGTCTTACCTATAACCCCCCCCCCCTTGAAATAAAAACCAAAGGGGATAAAAAGAAGTACTGCTTCATGCAATGATTTTTGTTCGTGCTGCCTTCATAGGGACCTGGCATCCTTCATTGCACTTCTCCTGTACAAATGCTTATACTCAAATCTAAATCTAAATCCAAATGTGTACCTCAAAGGTTTTTTTTTCCTTCTCCAGGGAGTGTTTTTTGGGGGGGGGGGGGGTTTGGGGGGGGGGGGGGGAAGGTGTGTTCCAATGTGTTAGCTTTTATCCAAGTTATAGGGAGTCAATTTTCATGGGACCCCATAAGATTTGGGAAGTGTCTATTACTTCTTAGATAGAGAAGTAGAGGTCCTTTCATGTGGGTCATATGTTTCCATACACTATAATTGAAGCTGAAATAATTTTCAAGATTCAAAAGTAACTATTGGAAGCTTCTGAGAAGTGGACTACTGTATAAGTGATTATGTGGTGGCTAGACATTTTGCAGACTGAGGTTTCTATGTTTTTTCTTTTGGAGGTATTTAAATCAACTGTATTGAGAATTTGATACTAATCATGGATTCTTTTGTCATGCAGCTTCTATTCCTGATTCGGTGAAAGCTGAGTTGTTGCAGAGAATTCGTACTTTCCTAAATTCATCTGCAATTTGATGCATCAGGTGAAAGGAGAAAAGACGTCTTCATTTGGTCAAACAGCCCCTCTATTTTAATAGTTTAGCCATTTGGGATGGGGAAATGTACACTAGATGTTTGAGGACACCGACCTGTGTCTTGGTTGATGACTTTCATGTTGACCACGGCAAGGTTCTCTTTCTCAGAGAAGTTTTTAGTGTTGTGTTTGTGATATATTTGCATCTTCTGGATGTAGCAGTCGTGCCTATTTCATCACCCCTCCAGGAATACTTTGTATAGTGTATATCTGAATCATTTGAGCCTCTGGGAAGGGTCTGCACCGGGCCCCTTTTCCCCTCCGTTGTGTCTTTGGTACAGGCACACCTTGGTGAACAAGACATGTATGTGTTGTCAGCACGAAAAAGAAAGGCACTGAGGGCTTGTTCTTTTCATTGGGAAATAAGGATTAACAAAGAGTGAAGTTGGTTGAAGTTGGTTTTTTTTTGGGTAAAGTGGGTAGAAGTGAGTTGAAGTGGTTGAAATTGGATGAAGTTGATATATTTTTTTTGTATAATGGGTAGAAGTTGGTTAATGTAAAAAAGTCGGAATGATTTGTTTTGTTTAGATTTTGGCATAATTTTTCTCAGAATTTTAAAATTAACTAAAATTTGGCAAAGTTGACAATATTTAAACTATTTATGACTTTTTGCATCAAAAAAATTTATTTATGACATTTTTTTATGTATCAACTGTGGGAATTTTTATATGTATATTTTTTACATAATAGTTTGCAAATTTACCATCGGGTATATTTTTCGTTGAAAACATAATTAATTTCACATGATAATTTACAAATTTGGAAAATTTTGGATGAGATGGGTTAAAGTTTGTTAAAATGAATTGAAGTTGGTTGAAATTGATCGAAGTAGATTAAAGTTGGTCGAAGTTGAAATTTTTTTTGTTAGAGTTGGTAGAAGTGGGTTGAAGCTAGTAAAATAAGATTTACCAAGGAAAACAACAAGCCCTACGGGTATAGAGCTTTGCTAGCCTCCCTCGGCCCCCAAAAGATATCCCTTTGAAGGGCCTGCTCTTTTGGTGGATTGATAGTTTCATATCATGACATATCGTTCGCGGCTGATCCTTCTCATTTCTTATCATTCTTTCTTACTTATCTATAAAAAATTTCATTCCTTCACATTTGCATTTCTTCTCCTTTTTCCCATTCATTCCTGTCTTTTTTGTTCTCCAAAAAAGAATTTTTTATTGCTTTTCAATCCATATCATTCCTTTCCATTCCTGCACCACCAACAACAACAACAACAACTCCCAGTGTGGGTTTCGCTTTCGCGGGGTCTGGGGAGATCCAGCTGTAGGCAACCTTACTCCTACCGGTATTTCTACCCATAGAGAGGTCAATTCCTTAAGACCCACAAAACAATTTTTGGAAAAAAAAAAAAGTTTATAGAGAAAACGAATGCAAACCAAAACCAAGGAGGAGAAAATGTGCCGGAGAGCAAAATAACCAAGGAGTTGAGACCAACCTCAACCCACCAGAGGCGCTAGATGCCATCACATCCCAGAAAAGCACGACCTGCAGACAAGCACCCCAAAACCAAACCCGCCCCCACCCCACCGGAGCTACTACCATCTACGCGTCCGGTCCCCTACAATCAGAGACCCTAATCCTATCTCGCCACAACCTCCTATCCCGAGCCATGTCCTCCGTCAGACCGGCAACTCTCAAGTCCTCTCTAACCACTTCCTCTAGGCTTTTTTCGGTCTACCCCTCCCTCTCTTTCCACCAGGGGGGACGATCAATTCGCACCTCCTCACTGGGGCGGCCACACTTCTCCTCTTTACGTGGCCAAACCATCTGAGCCTCGATTCCCTCATCTTCTCCTCTATGGGGGCCACTTCAGCTAAGCTCCTGATTACTCCATTCCTAATTATGTCCAATCTCGTAAAACCACACATCCACCTGATCATTCTCATCTCGGCTACCATCAACCTTTGGGCCTGCGTCTTCTTTAGAGGCCAACACTCCGATCCATAGAGAACAGCCAGTCTAACTACCATCCGATAGACTTTGCCTTTCAATCCTAGGGGCACTTGCTTGTCACACAGTACCCCTGATGCTGACTTCCACTTTTGCCAACCAACTCTTATCCGCTGGCTAATATCCTCGTCAATGTCCCCATTTTGCTGGATGATCGAGCCTAGATACTTAAATTTAGCGACTTTTGGTATCACCCTCCCATCCAGTGTGATTTCTCCCCCTTCTTCTATCCTACCACTGAAACAGCAATGGAGGTACTCCATTTTTGATCTACTTAATCGAAAACCACTAACTTTCAGCGTATGCCTCCAACTCTCCAACCTGTCATTCACCCCCTGCCTGGTCACATCGATAAGAACGATGTCATCTGCAAATAATATGCACCAAGGCACTTCATCCTGGATTCCTCTAGTGAGTTCATCCAAAACTAGTGTGAAAAGAAACGGGCTTAGGGCGGAGCCCTGATGAAGGCCCATACTAACAGTGAAGTCCTTAGAGACCCCTCCTGGTGTCCTAACACGCGTCCGCCCTCCCTCGTACATATCCTTAATTACTTGGATGTACGCGGGTGACACCCTTTTCTCTTCCAAACACCTCCACAATACCTCCCTTGGGACTCGATCATACGCTTTCCATTCCTGCACCAAAAAAAAAAAAAAAAAAACTATTTTCCACCTTTTTTATGTTGCTTTTCACTTCTTTCTATTTCTTTGTATTCCATATATGTTCCCTCCCCATGAAAGGAACAAAGCTGAAGTGGTTTAGGCGTCTTGTTTATTTTGGAAGCCAAATGCAGTAATAGTACTTACTAAATACCTCCCAAACGAAAATACAAAACTGGCTGCTTAATATTAAATAGTCTAAGTTACAAGTCAAGATAGATAGAATCATAGCACTTCTATGGAGCATTCGGAAATCAAGGAATAATAAGATTTTCCGTAATAAAGTAACGAATCCTATCATAACACTTTTAAGAGCAAAAAGAGCAAGTGCGGAATGACGCATATGGAATAAACTCACACAAACCATACAACCATCCAACATTCATTATCCAACCATCAACCGTAAGAAAACATATTGGGTTGCATGGAGGAAGCCGCGAGGGGGATACACCAAGCTCAATTTTGATAGATCCAGATATTCTCACAAAGTAACGGGAGGTTATGTCATATGTAATTGGAAAGGCGAATTTGTTCAGGCGTCAGCATTCTACCTGGGAACAAGTTCAATTTTGGCTGCAGAAGCAATGTCAATGACGAACGGGATCAAAGCCGCAGATCAAGCTAGATACACAAACATCAACATCAAAGGGAATAAAAAAATCATCATCTAAATAGTGCAAGGACGCACACAAGCGTCATGGGAATTAAAGTTTTGATACTCGACATCTACACTTACTTTCAATCATGTAATCATGTAATCGTTAAATATATTTTCAGAGAAAGCAACTGCGTAGCCGACTGACTGTCAAAGTTAGGACTCACTTTGCATTTCACAGTAGTGTGGAATCAGGTCTCAGATAGAGACTTTCATTGTATCCTCTTTGAGGATTATCTAGGGAGGTCCCTTGCGAGAAGGGTTGCCTAGATTGTTTTACTTACATTTCTTACCCCCTCCCAAAAAAAAAAAAAAATAGTGGTTGCTTGAAAAAGGGCTTTGTACAATATACAAGACCAAGAAGAATCGCGAAAACATTGCAAAACATGGTCAAAGATCACTACAATTTTAGGTTATATTCTGTTCGACTTATCATAAATACTTATAGTAAGTATTTACTACTTTTCAGTATAAATCAATAAAATTTAGTATAATTCAGCACAATTCAGCATTGTTTTATATTTATTGAAAATATTTAGTTATATTTTCTTCAACTATTCAGTATGCTTTGGTATGATTCAACATGTTTCAACATATTTCTACATGATTCAACATGTCTTAACAATAAACATCAATAAATAATTTTTATAAATCGAAAAGAACATACTCTTAGTCTCTAGCTTGGAGATAGGATAGACGACTAAGGTGGGGATGTTCTCTCTTTATGAAACTAATCAGTGACAATGCCCTTTTTACTTATGAAAATTCTACCATAATTAAGTTTTTTTTTTCAATTATGATAGGTGCTAAATATAAACCGTTCATGTTAAGAGGATTGATCTGAACCATTTAAATGGATAACTTATAACTTGTCAGATAGGTTAACGTTCATTTCTCTCTCCTCCCTGCCTATTTTCATGGGATTAGTTACTTTTGTCTTCTTTAATTGCATTTCTCTCTCCTTGCCACATTCTCCATTCATGTTGATGAGTTTTGCTGCATCTTGTTCTTAGTCTTCCTGAGGCTTTTTTTCTCTGCACACCTTAAATTATCAGAAAAACAGAGATAAAAAGCCATAAAAACTCAAATGGAGTCTCAAAACTTCTCAACGAAGATCAACAGTATCATAAGTTCATAAGTCAAAATTCTTATCTGCACTTATCTAAGAAAATCAAAATGGAAAAAAGAAACTCTTATTTGGACTGCTCTATTCTACTACATACTTCCTTCGACTGAACTTGGAGTCTCAATTTATAGTCGCCATGTTTAATTTCTTCACTCAATTCTGAATCCAACCCCTTGCCATTGATGAGGAAGAGACAAGGTTGCCCTTTTACTGCAATTCATTCATCCATTGATAACAGAGAAAGGGAGAAACTGGAAGAATTAATGCTAGTAAATGAAGAGGGAGACCTGGAGATTCAGCTATTAGTAGATTCAGAGGAGATGAAATTGGAATGAGGAAAGAAGGGAAAAGGAAGGGAAGCGGGAGTGGGCTTTCGGGTGCTACAGCAAGAAGAAAGAAGAGGGGGCTGCGAAGAGCAAGGGAGAGAGAGTAGGCGGAGGGGGGCGCATTCAGTAAAAAAAAAAAATACTCAGCAATAACTGGTTACAGCAGGTAATTATATTTTGAATCAGTACTTATAATTTTTGGGGAAAAAATCAATGATTCACAATAATTTCAACTATGATAATTAAAATAATTTTCAATGATGAAAGAATCTTCGTTTTACTTATGATAAATGGAATGTTGCAGTTGTGCAAATCTTGGCTTTTTGCCTAACTTGCTATTTTTGGGTTGATTCACAAAACTAAAATGTTGTCCTGTTTCCCGGCTTTGACGCAACATTCTTGGTAAAAATTATATGGTAGCTCGAGATTTGTAGAATTGAAAATTATTTAGTCAATTTATTTATATTTCCTTAAATTCATTACTTTTTATGGACCCTTTTAAAAAGGACATCTTTCCTTTAGAACATCATCCTTGTCTACAGACTTTAGGTCTATAATATCAGCGAAGAAAAGTTTCAAAGATCATCAAAATTATAGCAAAAGTACACTAAAGTCACATCACTAAAATAACTCAACTTAATTTTGAGTTTTAAAAATCACCATTGTATTTTCCAATGCTATGCTATTTTCACATCACTTACTAGCACAATTTGCAATTTTTTTTTTTTATCACAATGAAGATTCGATTGAGTTTGCAAGTAGATAGCGATTAGGTTTTTCCCAACCTTTAAGTACTTAATACTCTTGAAAATTAAAAAAAGAAAAAGAAAGTCCTTTTTTTTGCAGTCTATATGCTAGCTAGTTTGCAAAATTACATAGTCTAGCACTCAAATCACCAAAAAGGAAAAAGAAAATGACAAAAGAGATTTAATGTAGGGTGGCAAAAAATTTCAATTAATAACTTTGCTTACTTGAATATTTAATTTTGTTAATGGTTCCTTGGATGCTGCCAAAAGTTTTTACATTTTATTCTAGGCTTTAAAGTGGTAGAAGTTCTAAAGAAAAGAAAATAAAAATAATGGTCTATATCCTAGGTGAAAACTCAAATTTTCATGATCCAAAATAAGTCAAGCATATTACTAGGTGACACGAAAATGATGTGGTGTTGTAAAAAATATATTGATGATTTATTAAATCCAAAATTAAAATTGGGTGATTTTTGGGGCCCATTTGTAAGCCTAATGATTTTTGTGCATTTTCGAGATAAGTTCAGTGATTTTTTAGAAATTTTTTCCGGATGTAAGTGACGCTTTGTTGCGGTGTAAATTAAGGTTGGAAATTAATACATGTGGGACTTCCTTTTTTTTTTTAAATTTTTTATTCTTTAACGAACAAAGGGCGAAAATGAGAATTGAGGCAGCGTTGAAGGGAATGCCCACGGAACTAAAATTTGCATATATCATGTTTGTATTCAGCTAGTGTTAAAAGACCTATTTGATGCATGAGAAATCTCATAAGATTTTTAGTTATATTAATTATTTGTAATTCGATAGTAAGAATACCGCACTAACAATGCGAAAGTTAAAGAGAAGATGCTCTGATGACTAAAAAGTTGTTAATATTTACTTTGACTCTAATATGCTTAAAATTGAAAAAAAATTAGGTAAGTATCCACATATTACAATCATAATAAGTGTTAAGAAATTTTTTAATTATAGCTCTTTTTCTTTTTTCATTATACATCTAAATATATTATAGAAAACAAAAATATTTTTAGGCTATTACACAACTACTCAACATAAAAGTGGGTATAGTATGTCCATTTAAAGCTGAACAATTCCCCAATATGAATATGGCTAGTAGAATTCTAACGAAAGTATATTAACCATCACCGAATGTTTAAATAGTATTATTTCGAACTCATTAATCAATATTATCAAAATTAATTAACTTTTGCATCCTAACATTTGCAGTGAATCAACTTTAATTTTTACACTATTTTGTTTACATAAATGTAAGACCCGCCTTCGTTATTTTTTTTCGTTAAGTTGCCTGTCTTGCTTTTTACATCATAAATTCGTATTTTTAGCAACTATATGAGTTAAATTATTGTTGATGTGCTTTTGGGAGCTATAATTTTATTAAAAAAGGGTTTATTATTGCTATTATTGATTTCAAAGTCAATTCGTGCCATTTATGCTTTCAAATTATATCGATAGTTTAATTTAGTCGTTATTCGATTTATTTAGTCGTTTTCCGAGTACGATTAGGTTTTCAACCCTAGAATTAGTTTGTGGTTTATTAAATCGAACCTTGACATATTTGGGGACGAATGACTGATGAGCGATTGTATTAACGATTGCGTTTAGAATAAGAGATACGAGATTTGGGACTGGCTATTTTAGTTGACTGAGTTTTTAAACCCAAATGAATCAAAAAAAAAAAGGGGGATAGGGGACAAAAGGGGCCGAAGCCCCTTTCTTCTTCAGCAGGAGAACGGCACGACAGGGGGGGTCTCCAAACCCCAGCCCCGTGACCCACGCGTGGGAGGGAGAGGAAGAGAGAGCGAAGGGCCACCGGACGGCGAGCCGGGGCCAAGGTCGATGGCGACGCACCGGCAAGTCAAGCGTCGGCTGACCCTCGTGACACCGCAGTAGAGAGAGAGAGAGAGAGAGAGTTGGAGCGAGAGTGAGGAGCGGAGAGGGCTCGAGGAGCCGCGACCACGCCGGCGACCGTCGCAGCCAAGGCCAACGAACCACCTCACGCGTGACTGGGCTAGAACCGGCCGCAGACAGGGGCGAATCGACATGAGCTCGGCCGAACATCCGTCCATTTTCGGGCATGCGAGGTGAATTCGAACCTCTTCTCCTTCCATAAATTCGATCCTCACCCTAAATTCTTCTAAATTGTGCCTAAAATTCTCAGAAATTGCAAGTTAGGTTTTTGGGTTTGGGCTAGGTCGGGTCACTCGCGAAGAGCAGAGGAGTATCTGGCTGTTGGTGTCCGATTTTTGGCCTCAATTCAAGCTAAATCGCGTGTCTCTAGCGTGGAATCGAGGTGGGTGTTCCTCGCCTCCTAAGCTATTACTATTTTTCAAAAATGTCTTTCGGCAGATTGATATTATATGTTAGATTAGGGTTGGCTAAATTCGCTAGAAATGTCAAGAAGTGAATTATATATGTTTGGCATTGATTCGAATCAAATTAGTTAATTTATGCCTGAGGCTTCAGTTCGAATTGAATTAGATATGTTTAGCTTCGATTCGAATCAATTTAGGTGAATTATGCTTGAAATGTTAATTCGAAGTGACTTACATATGTTTAGCATCAATTCGAATCAAATTAGTTAATTTATACCTGAGGTTTCAGTTCGAATTGAATTAGATATGTTTAGCTTCGATTCAAATCAATTTAGATGAATTATACTTGAAATGTTAATTCGAAGTGATTTACATATGTTTAGCTTCCATTCGAATCAATTGACGTAAATTATACCTGAAATGTTAATTCGACGTGGTTCATATATGTTCAGTTTCAATTCGAATTAATTGACGTGGAATATGCCTGAAATATTAATTCGAAATGAAATTATGTATGCTTAGCTTCGATTCAAATTAATTTAGTCAATGTATGCCTGAGATTTTAATTCGAACTAAGTTATATATGTTTAGTTTCGATTCGAATCAATTTAGTTAATTCAAGCTGGAAGTTTTGATTCGAAGTAAAGTATGTATGTTTAGCTTTGATCCGAATATATACAATTAATTCATGCCTAAATATGAACTTCGAAGTGCATCGTACGTCTTTAAAACCAACGTTTATGAATGTTTGGTCGTTCCATGATCGTGTATGAACTTCGAAGTGCATCGTACGTGTTCAAGTTAATGTATATAAATGTTTAGCCAATCTATGATCGTCTATATGCTTAACTATCCCATAATGACTTACTAACTCTGAAAGTAAATTATAAATACTTAGGGCCTGATCATGTTTGAACTGCTAAGTAAGGTTCTATAGCCTTATATGTGGATGTGATGATATGTATGTGTACGTATGCTTGCTGTAACGCACCGCTGAGTGGTGTTGCTTGCCTGGTAGGCACCTAAACCTTACTTTTTCATAAATTAGTATGATAATATGTTATGATTAATAAATTGAAAACCGAGATGGTAGTTGGATAGTTTGAGGTAGAACTATGAGTGGTTCGAGGTCTTTGTGGTACGGTGCTTGTGAGGAGGGAGTCTGGGTTGTGAATTAACCGCAATCGTGTGGATTGCGAGGCCGTGTGTGGCTCATTGTGCTGAATTGATTATGAAGTGCATGAATGTGACACATGTGGAACCCCTTCCCTTCGATGTTCTCAAGTTGCATTATGTGCATAATAGTGAGTTTTTCAAAGAATGATTTCATGTTTTGAAATGATAGTAGCCATAATTATTAGTGTATGATGGCCTACTTAAACTAAATAAATACAGTTTTGGGAGTGAACTCGCTCGAACGGGGGAATCCCTAAAGAGTTTTATAAATGCATGAGTTGTATGAAAAGTATTTCGCTGTGAGAGGCAGCAAAATTATTAGCCGTTATGGCCGATAGGCTTTAAATTGGCTAAGATAATGTGCTTCGGACAATATGATATGATATGAATGATGTTAGTTTAGGGGATAAGTCCTGGTACTAGGAGACCCTAGAGGACCCTGGCGAGGGTAATGTAATGGTCCAATATGTTATATGTAGCCATCCAGGGAGTACGAGCTTAAGTGTGAGCGTTAGGTCTCACTATGGGGTTGAGAATAGATCTCACCTAATCAGCACCCTGTAATGATCTTATGCCAGATGTATTTTTCTAAAAAGCAAAGAAAAGCAATTGGCACTTTGCCATTTTTTATGTTTCGAAAGGAAAGAAAGTTTTTACGGGCCCTAAGAGGTCATATGAAATGAGATATGAAAAGCTTATAAGGGTCTTTGCATGACCAATACGAAATGAAATGTCTTTTGAAAGAACAAGAGCCTGAAGAGGCTAAGTGAAGTGCTTTCAAGAAAAGAAGAAAGGTTTTCTATGCATGTTATGTGCTTTTCTTAAGAATGAAATGTGAATGAGATTTCAAGTAAGGTTAAGTGAAGTATTTTCACGAAAAGAAAGAAAGATGCTTGTGCATATCATATGAATGAAATCTAAATAAAGCATGCTAATGAAAGCAAAGCCTTATAAGCATGTGCACGCATACCCTATGAATGAGACTTGAAATGTGTGTGTGCCTTATGCATACCAAATGAATGAAATGTCAAGACAAGTATGATTATGAAATAAAAAGATAACTTTATGTGCACATCATATGAATGAGGTTTCATGCATAGTTTAAAATGGAATGCTAAGAAGTTATATTTATGAAAAAAAGATCCCTATGCTTAGGCTATAAAAGAAAGTTTCTATGCTTAGCCCTCGATGCTTGCTTATGTGCTAAGTGCTTGTTAGTTAAGAAATTCAGAGGCCCAAACATGAATCTCAATGACTAAAATGTAGTTTATGGTTAGCCGTATTTTACAAGAACTTCGAGAATGCCTAATATGATAGTAAAGTATGAATACGTGATATGTGACTATTAAAGATACTATTGCCTGCAACGGTTTTGGTTTTAAGGGGGTCGGGGGACACTCACTGAGCGTGTGGTTGCTCATTCCACTACTCTTTCCCCCTTTTCCCCAGGTATTCTTTATAACAAGAAAAAGCTTGAATCAGTTATGACAAGATGGAATCTATTCATGCTTGCAAGGTGTCGTTTGTACTCATTTGAGGGGATCTTACATGTTTAATGAAGTCACGTTATGTATTCTCAGTTTGAAATGTTTGTAAACAGGTATTCTAAGTTCATGTAATGCGTATTGTTTTTGAGTCGCTCTGTATGGCCTTATGAGCCAGCCATCTAGTCAGTTAGATGTCTTTTGGTTAAAGTTAGCTATGTTTGGGATGTAAACCCCAATACTCCGGTTGTGTGAACCGTTGAGTTGTATCTTTTGCTTTTCCTTTATTAATGAACTATTCTGTTTGGTGTACTCCGAGCGGGTGGCTCGTTGAGTTATGAACTCCGGCGTGTGGCCGTTGAGTTTCTTTTAATGTTTTGCACTTCTGTTGATTACAGGGACATTTTGTAAGGCTTTTAGCCTGAAAACGGTCAGTTTTTAGGGGAAACTCTGTCCGTTTCGTCCCAGAATTTCAGTAAGAAGTTAGGAAAACGTAATGCTTTCGGCCCTAGGGGCTGGGGGTGTTACATTGATGGTATCAAAGCAAAGGTCCTGCGATCATAGGCCGCGACCTGAGTCTTACATTCATATAGTCCGATAGGAACGCGTTCATAATGATGTGATTTATGCCTACTAGGTCTACAATTGTGCGTTTAATGTGAATCTTGGCATATTTAGCTAGCTAGGTACTGCTCGAGTGAGCTCACTAATCGAGTGAACGAACGAATTGTTAAGGGTGTTAGCCGAGTAACTTGTTTTCTCATGAATGAGTTAAGTATTAGTCCAATCGAAGGTTGTTTGTTTATTTGCTTATACGCCTTGACGGTTTAAAATTGAATGATTAGAAAGTCTTAACTCTAAGCCCATCTTTGCCCTCGAAGTACGATTTGCTCCTCGGGCCCCATAATGGAGTGAACAGACGTACTCAAAGGTTGGTGGAGAGAGAGGTAGAAGCAGTTAGACTATTTCCTTTCGAAAACCTAAGGACCTTGCAGGTTAAAGCCTTTTGTTTAGGGAGTTAGAGCCAAGCCAAGTTTTCTTACACCGAAGGTTTAACTCTCAGTTGGTGATGATGAGGTAGTTTAGATTCGCAAATACGCGCCCTTATGTTTATCAAATGTTGCTCGTAGATGCGTATGTGCTAAGATGTGTACATTGATAGAATCCTTCGTTTTGAGCTAGGAACGGAATGATTGGAAATTAACTGCTATGATTGATAATCCTACTGAATGGTACCTTGCTAATGTGAATTTTGAATTGCCTGAGTGAAATTAAAGGATATTTTCATATGCATGTTTGAAAAACTATGTGCTAGCGGTAGGATGTGAATAAACATTGCGTAAAGTGTACCTACCGTTCTTCTTCTTTGCTATTGTTACCTAATCTGTGTATTACTTGCTTTCTATTCTATGGATTGTTATCCGTGATTGGAGTGACGATGTTTTGGCTTGGACGAACCCTAATATACCTAGAAAGCGAAAGGGAGGAAGAACCTAGCAGACTTTGGAATTGTACATAGTAATGATCTCCACTAAGGTAAGCGAACTACAGTGAGACCCATATGATCACCTATGGGATAGGTGTACCTTGTAGACCCTCAACACAAACCTATAAGACCATTAACGCCATAGTTCTTACCCATGGTAGTTGATTGATGATCAGCCGTTTTATGAGTGAATGGTACAGTAAATACATGTCATTGGAGTTGCTTATCATGAACTTTAGTTGCGTAGTGGCTAGATTGATTAAGTAGTTTAACCTATGCAAACCATTGCTTGTACGATCTCTGAGTTATTACTTGCTGTTGAACTAACTGTATAAAGTTTTGATGATAACAAATCCAAGTGTAGCATACTTGCTTGAGTGATGTTGTTCCAAACAAGCTCTCCAAACAGGTCCTACACAGTTGTTTGTATTGATCCTACTTACCTATTCTGTCTACTAAATATTGAGAATAAGTTTTAAGAACAGGTTCCAAGCTTCAGTGACACAAAGATCAGCGCACAACAAATCTCGACAACAGCTGACTAAGTCTTAAAGACTAAGTTTCTACATTCAGCGATACAAGATCACCCGAGTAATCAAGGTGACCAAGGTGTTTGGAGTTGCACATCCATTCTTGACAAGATGACTGATTCTTACAACAAGAAGTCTTGGTTTGGTTTAGTTTTTATCTTTTAGACTCTTGTTAATATGCCAATCTTGAAAGTCTCAATTGAACACTTCTTAAAACGGTTTTCGACATTTGCTTCACAACACTATTTCCAAACAACCCTGCAAACAGGGTGCCTAGGGTGTTCCTGAAACTGCAGCGGCCACATCCGTTTTACCTGAAAATTTCTTTTGGTTGGCTGGCTGCTCTAAGAATTCTTTTATGAAATCCTAGGCTGATTAGTTAAGTCCTAAAAAGATTATTATTTATTATATATATGTAGCAGATTGCAAAACCATTTTTTGCTAGAGATTTTTTTTTCAAAATCCGAAAAATCTTTATTCCTTATTTTTAGGCCATGATTGATTCAAATTTTGAAACCAAAATTTTTATCCTTTTTTTTGGGCTAAATTACACGGCTATATTAAGTGGCTAAATCAGTTTTTATCTCGTGAGTATCAAATCCCTATATTTTAGGAGAATCTTATCTTCTTTGTTCCTAGCCGTTGGAAATTTGAAGAAATCTCCTAAGCTGCTAAAATCAGAAGATTTTTCTATCCTTTTTTGAAGGAGTTAGCCGTTGGGTTTGCTTGCTTAAATAAGAAAATCTTTTCACTCCTTTCGGCAGAGATACACAAGGGAAAAATCGGTTTTTCACAGAGCATTGAGAGCTTTCTAAAAGCTTCATTTCAAAAGAAAAAAGCCGTGACAAGATTGTGCAAAAATTGAGCTTTCAAAACTATTGGCATACTAGGACTTCATTGTACCTTACATCTGCTTAAGTCAGAAGCACCCCAGTAAGGTGTTTTGTACTCCTGTTCTCAGATCAGAAAGTGAGTGAGTGTGTCGATAGTGGAGTGGACTTTGGACGTGTCCAATATAGTGTGATTGGACGTGGTGTAACCTGTCTTAGGGAAGAAGGTTACGTAGGTTACAAGTTGTAACAAGGAGTGTTACTTTTGTAATGTGTTCAGCCCGTTAGTGAAGTGGTTAAATCCTACACGAGGTAGGTTGTGGTTTTTCACACCTCAGTTGGGCCAGAGGTGTTTTCCACGTAAAAATTGTGTGTGCTTTATTTCTGCATTTATTACTTTGAATTTCGCTACTGAACCAATTGGGAACAACCGCTACAAACAAGGCTTAAGGTTGTTTGTGATTTACGAACAGTCTCTGCAATCAAGTGCTACGGCTGTTTGTCAGTTATTTGGCAAAAATCGGCCACCACAATTCACCCCCACTCTTGTGGTTGTGCACTCTTGGAATTCAACAAGTGGTATCAGAGCAGGTTCTCTTTCAAAAGGCTAACACCGTGAGACATCCGTGAAGATGAGTGCACCACAAGGGATACCTGAGGATCAATCCATTACTCGACCTTCTTACTTCAATGGCCAACACTATAGTTGGTGGAAAAACAGAATGGAGAACTACATGCAAGCAGATGATTATGAGTTATAGATGCTCATCAAGAACGGACCCTTTGTTCCCACGAAAGTTCTTGAAGATGGAAAAAAGGTTCCCAAAGATCCTACTGAATATGATGCTGATGATTACAAGAAAATGGAAAAGAATGCCAAGGCTAAGAAACTTCTCTATTTTGCCCTAGGACCCGATGAATATACTCGCATCTCAGAATGTGAGCTAGCTCAAGAAATATGGAATGCTTTACAAGTAGCTCATGAAGGAACAAGTCAAGTCAAACAATCACGCAGAGTTACTCATGACACAATACGACTTGTTTGATATGGGTGATCGTGAGAATGTGATGGATATGTATACCCGCTTCACTCACATAACAAACGAGTTAAAATCCATGGGAAAATCCTCACTGAAGAGTTGGTAAGGAAAATTCTAAGGATTTTGCCTCGATCATGGGAAGCCAAGGTAACAGCCATCCAAGAAGCCAAAGGCATGAACAAGATCACCCTAGACGAGTTGATTGGTAATCTCCAAACATACGAACTGAGAAAAAATTCTCAACAGAAAGAGGAGATGAAGAAAGATTAAGGACTTGCCTTAAAAGCACAAGAAGATGATGATTCTGATCTTGAGGAAGAAGAGATGGCTATGATGACTCGAAAGTTCAAGAAATTCTTCAAGAAGGTTAAAGAAAACAACAAAAGGAAGGATTTCAACAAAACCAGAAACACCCCCGAGAACAGTTTACTGGGTGTTTCAAATGTGGCAAAACAGACCACATAGTGAAACTGTCCCTTACTTCGAGAAGAGTAAGAGCACGAACACCCCAGGAAACAAGGTAGAAAACAAGCTGCAAACAGTTCTGGGAAACGATTCTCGAAAGCAATGTTGGCTGCCTGGGGTGACTCCTCTGAAGATGAAGAAGAGTCTGAAACTGATGAAGGTGCTGTAGCTCTCATGGCACAAAGTGACACGGATTCAGATGATGAGCCAACAAACAGCCTTACTGATCTCAAGAACAAGGTACGTGGTCTCAATAAGGCAACTCTTGAAGAATTGTTGTATTCATTGATGGATACCTGTGTAGAATTGAAAAGAGATGTCCGAGACCTAGAACTTGAAAATAAGACCCTTAAAAATGAAAAACTGGGCTTATATGAAAATATTAACATGCTCAAGGAAAACCTCTTTATAAAAGAGGGAGATTATTCTTGAGTGGAGGAAAAACTCCTTGAGGTGGAAGGAATGGTTGAGTCCTTGCTCGAAGAGAACAAGAGCTTACATGCTAATATAGAAAAACTGGAAACCAAGCTTGTCACAACCAAGCATTGGAACAAGTCCTCAAGAGCATTGGAGTGGCTAAACACTCATCACAGCCAAAACAAAAGAGGACTAGGATTTAAGCCCAAACAAACCGTTTACCCTGCAAACAGAAAGTATGTTGGATTACCTGAAAATATTGTTTGCTTTCATTGTGGTAAAATGGGTCATTATCGATACACTTGTCCTTCAAGAAGGTATGCCATTAAAGAAATGAAGGTTATGTAAAACAAATCTGGATTAGGAAAGATGAGATTTATCTGTCTAAAAGAATGGGACCCAAGTGGATCTGGGTTCCCAAAACTAACCCTTGATTTATTTTGCAGGTTGAAGTGAGAGAGAACAACCCAGCAAACAACCCAGCAAACAGCCTAGGGAACAACCTTGAAAACAAGCAGCTGTGGTATGCTGATAGTGGGTGTTCGAGGCATATGACAGGTGAAAAATTCAACTTTCTCTCACTTACAGCTTCGGATGGTGGGAGTGTGGCATTTGGAAATGGCAAGTCTGGGACAATTGTCGGTATAGGTAGGGTTGGTGAGTCCCATTCCCACTCAATTGATAATGTCTATCTAGTTGATGGCTTAAAGCACAATCTGCTTAGTGTGTCCCAACTGTGTGACAAGAACAACCTAGTAGTGTTCTCATCAACACGTTGCTTGGTTGTAAACTCAAACACAAGAGATGTCGTATTAAGGGGGAAGCGACACAAAAATATTTACAAAGTATGTATTTCCACACTTCCCCAAAACAATCTGACTTGTTTGGGTGCCTTGAATGATGATGTAATGCTCTGGCACAAGAGACTAGGTCATGCAAGTCTATCTCTTATGAACAAACTTGTTTCTAAAGACCTAGTTGTTGGACTACCTTCCATCAAATTTAATGATGACAAGGTATGTGAAGCTTATGCAAAAGGCAAACAAGTCAGATCCTCTTTTAAATCGAAAAAGTATGTAAGCACTACCCGACCTCTAGAATTATTATACATTGATCTGTGTGGTCCTATGAGGATAGCAAGTAGAGGTGGGAAGAGGTATGTGCTTGTTGTAGTGGATGATTACTCTCGATTTACTTGGACCTTGTTTTGGCATCCAAGGATGAAACCTTTGAGAATTTTATTGCCTTTCTCAAAAAGGTTGAAAAGAGAGTAGGACACTCTTTAGTTAGCTTGAGATCTGATCATGGTACTGAATTTGAAAATGCAAGTTTTATTAACTATTGTAATGAACATGGTGTTGATCATAACTTCTCAGCTCCAAGAACACCCCAACAAAATGGGGTGGTTGAGCGCAAAAATTACACCCTAGAAGACATGACTAGAACAATGCTTATTGCTAGTGGTCTTCCTAGGAATTTCTGGGCAGAAGCATTGAACACCTCATGTTACATTATAAATAGATGCATGATCAGACCTATTTTGAACAAAACTCCTTATGAACTTTTCAAAGGCAGAAAACCCAACATTACGCACCTGAGAACATTTGGTTGCAGGTGCTTTGTGCATAATAATGGAAAGGATGCCTTAGGAAAGTTTGATCCTAGGAGTGATGAGGCAATACTTCTTGGTTACTCCTCTCACAGTAAGGCTTACAAAGTGTTTAACAAAAGAACCTTATGTGTTGAGGAAAGCGTGCATGCGCTTTTTGATGAATCTAACTCGTTGAGTGAGAATGATGCACAGGAGGAAGAATTTGAATTAGGTCTTGTTCAAAAAGAAGTGTTGCTCCAAGATAGACAAGGTAAGAACACCTTGGAGAAAACAACTCCTGAAGGTGTTCCTCAGAACGACAGACAAGGTGAGAACCAAACAGGGGGAAACACCGCTGAACCCTGTTCGGGACAACACCAGTCAGGTTCCTCAGGAGCAGGCTCGGGCACTGATTGTGAGCCTGAGTCTCCAAGTGTTCCAGTTAGAGTAGAGCATGTGTCTGTGGATCCACTTACTCCACGGCCATGGAAGCACCAACGTTCACACCCTCTTGAGCAAATTTTGTATGATATTAATACTGGAGTGCAAACCAGGTCAAAGCTTAAGAATTTTTGTGCATTCTATGCGTTTCTCTCTAACATTGAGCCAAAGAATGTGAATAAAGCTCTTGCAGATTCAGATTGGGTCACAGCAATGCAAGAAGAACTTCATCAATTGAAAGGAACAAAGTATGGCACCTTGTACCTCGACCTGCAGATAGAACAATCATTGGAACCAAGTGGGTGTTCCGAAACAAACTTGATGAGTTAGGAACAGTCACCAGGAACAAGGCACGGCTGGTGGTTCAAGGGTACAATCAGGAAGAAGGGATCGATTATGAAGAAACCTTCGCACCTGTTGCTAGGATTGAGGCTATTCGTATCCTAATAGCCTTTGCAGCTCATATGGAGATCAAGCTATATCAAATGGATGTCAAAAGTACATTCCTAAACGGATACCTTAAGGAAGAGGTGTATGTCAAACAACCCCCTGGTTTCGAAAACATTGAATTTCCTGATCATGTTTTTCAATTTGACAAAGCTCTTTATGGTCTAAAACAAGCTCCTAAAGCTTAGTATGAACGATTGTCAAGCTTTTTACTTGAAAATGATTTTAGAAGAGGCAAGGTAGATAATACCTTGTTTCTAAAAACTAAGGGGGAACATCTGTTGATTGTCCAAGTATATGTTGATGACATCATATTTGAGATAACTCATCACGATTTAGCAATGAATTTTCAAAGATGATGAGGAGTGAGTTTGAAATGAGCATGATGGGTGAGTTTAATTTCTTCTTAGGCTTACAGATCAAGCAAACTTCAAACGGCACCATGATCCATCAACAAAAGTATATTAAGGAACTACTTAAGCGTTTTGGGATGGAGTCGGCCAAGCCCATTGATACTCCCATTTCTCCTTCTACTAAGTTGGTAATGGATGATGGAAGTCCCTCAGTTGAGGAGAAACTCTATAGGGGCATGATAGGGTCACTCTTATACCTTACCGCTAGTAGGCTCGACATTGTTTTCAGTGTTGGTTTATGTGCCCGTTTTCAGTCTTGCCCTAAAGAGACTCATCTTAAGGCTGTTAAACGGATACTAAGATATTTAACGCATACACCTGATTTAGCTCTATGGTATCCTAGAGGTTGCAATTTTGATCTTGTTGGATATGCTGATGCTGACTATGCAGGATTCTTGGTTGATAGGAAAAGCACCTCAGGTATGGCTCATTTCCTTGGACCTTGTTTGGTATCTTGGACAACCAAGAAACAACATTCAGTTGCCATGTCCATAACAGAAGCTGAATATGTTGCAGCTGCTTCATGTTGTGCTCAATTGCTGTGGATAAGACAACAACTCAAGGACTTTTGTGTTGACACTGGATGCATTCCTATCTTTTGTGATAACAGCAGTGCAATTAACATTGCCAAAAAATCCGTGTCAGCATAAAAGAACAAAACATATTGACATTCGACATCATTTCTTGAGAGATAATGTTGAAAAGGGTTTGATTTCAATGAATTTTTGTACCACAGAAAATCAAATTGCTGATATATTCAATAAGGCACTAGGTAGAGATCAATTTGAGGGAAATAGACTTGAACTAGGTTTGGTGAAAACAACCTAAGAAACCTGTTCTCTCCCCCTGTTCGCAACTCTTATATGCTGCGGATGCAATTTGTCCATAGCAATGTTTGCAGTCGAATCTTTGTGCTATTTGAATATGTATATAGATTGCAGAATGCGGATGCGTGTTAAAAGCCAACATGATTGGGCTTGTTACTCTTGTTACCGATGATTCGTATTCAAGAACAAGCAGCAAGAACAGGTACGCTCCTTGATTGTTAGTATGTGAAACAAGAAGTGTCTAGCCTTTAAATTTTCCTCCTTCCCGAGGCATGCGCGGACGGCTAGTAATGATCTACCCGTTGTAACGGGTAAATCTTTAAAGATTTGGCATGCTCTCTCTCTTTAAATCTCCAAATCTTTATCTCTCTCTCTCTCTCTCGAATACCCGACAATTTCCTTTCACTCAAACCCTAATCTCTCTCCAACTCTTGCTCAAATGGCTTTCTTCAACGGCTCTGGAAGTTCTGGTTCAAAATCTCAGGGTAGCAGGGCACCCGCACCAGCCTCACGAATAGGTCCTGCCCCTATTGCCTTCTCGCCGTTTTTAATGGCGATTCTAGGAGGTAAACCTTCCACTCCTCCTCGCCCAATCAGCTTCAAACCTTTTGGATTTTTGAAGAGTGTCGACCTGAAATCAGTGGGCTTGGGTTTAAAAGATATTCCCTACCATTTTGGTTGGGAATTAGTGGTGTTTGAGGGATCGACTGTTTGTCCCCTCACTGAAAAGAACTTTGCTTAAACTGGGCAAATTGGTGGCAATCTTGGGTCCCAAGATGAAGCGTTTGAGTCCCATGTTGGTTTCTTTGATTTCTCTGAGCCCTGTTCTTTCGGGCTGTTTCCTGAAAAAGAAACAGTACCCGAAACAGGGTCTGAGTCCTATGAGGAGGTGTTTAAGGATGATTTAGGAGTTGGTCTTCAAGGAGACTCGGCTGAGCAGTCTCTTGAGGCAGGGGGAAGTAGTGGCATGGACATCCCCCCTGCAGCAACCGAATCAGTGACTCCGGTCTTCCAAACCGGAGAGAAAAGAAAAAGGGTTAAGATGATGGCTAGGCGTAGCAGAATGCCTAGATCAAGGCCACAAACAAGGCCTCAACCCTCAAAAGCCTCAGCCCCCTCTCCTGCAAAATCTGCTAAGCCCACGCGCAAATCTGCAAGAATTGCCTTCTACTCCTCTCCTAGAACCATAAAATCCTCCACTCCAGTCATTGAGGAAATTTCTTCCTCTTCTTCTTCTGCGGGATTCTCGGATTCTGATTCTGAGAACACCCCCTTTAAACAGGGGACCCCGGTGTTCTCCCAGTCCTCCGAAGAACAAGTTCCTCCTAAGAAAACCACTCTCCCTGCCATTAAGTCTTCTCCTCCAATAGCACATCCCAAGAGAAAAACCTTCACCTCTTCTCTCTCCAAATCAGCTACACCTAAGACTACCTCTACTGCTCCAGTCTCAAAATCAGCTAAACCCGAGACTGCTTCTTCTGTTCCTCCCTCCAAAAGAGCCAAAAAGTCTACTGCCTCTCCTGTTTCTACCAAGATTGCGCATCTGCTTAAGCGCAATGTAGTTAGGGGGAAGATAGTGAGAGTTCAATTTTTCGAGGAACAGGGGTTGGGGGTGTTCCTACAGAAGCTGCGTGCCCAGAACTGTCTGGACCTCTTCACGAACACCCAGCTGGGGTGTTCTGTACCAGAATTGGTTGAGTTCTATGCAAATTGTGCTGTCACCGAAGGGGTGGTGACAAGTAAAATTGGTGATACACAGGTGCAATTTGATGCACAAACTCTGGGTACGATTTTGGGTGTTCCCTCACTTGGGTTTGATGTGTATGTGAGGGTGGATAAGTCTGTCCTAGGGACAGCCAGGCTGTTGGAGCTTTCACAGCAGTTGAGTCAAAACCAGGGCCTGCAAACACCCACATCCGTGAAGAAGGGTGAGATGACCTCTCTGCACCAACTGCTCTTTATGTTTGTCATAAAGAACATCATCCCAAGAGGTCAAGGTAGAAACCAGGATGATGCTCTTGATCAGTGCCTGGTGGATCTTTTGGATAGGGAGGAACCCATCAACCTTCCTGTTCTTATGATCCGCCACATTGGGCGTATTGCAAACACCACCCGGGCACATGATCTTGGGTATGGTTTTCTACTGACGAGGATTTTTGAGCACTTTGGGATAGAGCTCAAAAGGAGGGTGGCTGCTCAAGTGATTGATGAGATAGGGAGTGACACCCTCATGGGGTGTGGATATACTATGGCTGAGGGCTCGGTCTCTAAACAGGGGAACCGAACACCCAGACCTCCTGTTTCTGGGAGGTCATCAGTCAAAGTTGAGGCTGTTTTAGAGGATAACTCCCGCCTCAAGGATGAGCTCACAGCCGTCAAGGCTTCCCTGGAAGAAGAGAAGGCGCTATCTGCCAAGCGTCATGAAGATCTCCTTGCTCTTCTCTCCTCCCTCGCTACCAAACTCCCTCCTCCGCAGCCATAATCACCCCTTGTAACCTGTTCTCATCGGATGTTTCCTAGAGTTCTCTTCCCCGTCTCTTTCTGTGTTTCCTTCTGAACTTTCAATGACATATCTGGTTCTGTTATATCTTGCTTATCTCTTGCTATGTCTTATGTGATTCCCTTGCACACACCATGTTCTAACTGTTGTTTGTGCCTTTTTAATGATGCCAAAAGGGGGAAGATAAGTGGGCCATTGACCTAGGTTGAGTTGAACGGTTGAGTCATTAGTCTTTATACTTATATATGTTTTTGACTATACTTACATATGTTTTTTGACTTGACTGACCTAGCACCTGTGTGGATATATATCAGCACTCAAGGCACTTACGAAAATAAAATCTTTTTCTTGTCAATATGGTCACTTGGTTTGCCATCATCAAAAAGGGGAAAATTGTTGAACTAACTGTATAAAGTTTTGATGATAACAAATCCAAGTATAGCATACTTGCTTGAGTGATGTTGTTCCAAACAAGCTCTCCAAACAGGTCCTACACAGTTGTTTGTATTGATCCTATTTACCTATTCTGTCTACTAAATGTTGAGAACAAGTTTTAAGAACAGGTTCCAAGCTTCAGTGACACAAAGATCAGCACACAACAAATCTCAACAACAGCTGACTAAGTCTTAAAGACTAAGTTCCTACATTCAGCGATACAAGATCACCCGAGTAATCAAGGTGACCAAGGTGTTTGGAGTTGCACATCCATTCTTGACAAGATGACTGATTCTTACAACAAGAAGTCTTGACTTGGTTTAGTTTTTATCTTTTAGACTCTTGTTAATATGCCAATCTTGAAAGTCTCAATTTAACACTTCTTAAAACGGTTTTCGATATTTGCTTCAGAACACCATTTCCAAACAACCCTGCAAACAGGGTGCCTAGGGTGTTCCTGAAACTGCAGCGGCCACATCCGTTTTACCTGAAAATTTTTTTTGGTTGGCTGGCTGCTCTAAGAATCTTTTTATGAAATCCTAGGCTGATTAGATTATTATTTATTATATATGTAGCAGATTGCAAAACTATTTTTGTTAGAGATTTTTTTTTCAAAATCCGAAAAATCTTTATTCCTTATTTTTAGGCCATGATTGATTCAAATTTTGAAACCAAGATTTTTATCCTTTTTTTTTGGGCTAAATTACACGGCTATATTAAGTGGCTAAATCAGTTTTTATCCCGTGAGTATCAAATCCCTATATTTTAGGAGAATCTTATTTTCTTTGTTCCTAGCCGTTGGAAATCTGAAGAAATCTCCTAAGCTGCTAAAATCAGAAGATTTTTCTATCCTTTTTGAAGGAGTTAGCCGTTGGGTTTGCTTGCTTAAATAAGAAAATCTTTTCACTCCTTTTGGCAGAGATACACAAGAGAAAAATCGGTTTTTCACGGAGCATTGAGAGCTTTCTAAAAGCTTCATTTCAAAAGAAAAAAACCATGACAAGATTGTGCAAAAATTGAGCTTTCAAAACTATTGGCATACTAGAACTTCATTGTACCTTACATCTGCTTAAGTCAGAAGCACCCCAGTAAGGTGTTTTGTACCCCTGTTCTCAGATCAGAAAGTGAGTGAGTGTGTCCACAGTCGAGTGGACTTTGGACGTGTCCAATATAGTGTGATTGGACGTGGTGTAACCTGTCTTAGGGAAGAAGGTTACGTGGGTTACAAGTTGAAACAAGGAGTGTTACTTTTGTAACGTGTTCAGCCCGTTAGTGAAGTGGTTAAATCCTACACGAGGTAGGTCGTGGTTTTTCATACCTCAGTTGGGCTAGAGGTGTTTTCCACGTAAAAATTATGTATGCTTTATTTCCGCATTTATTACTTTGAATTTCGCTACTGAGTCAATTGAGAACAACCGCTACAAACAAGGCTTAAGGTTGTTTGTGATTTACGAACAGCCTCTGCAATCAAGTGCTACGACTGTTTGTCAGTTATTTGACGAAAATCGGCCACCACAATTCACCCCCCTCTTGTGGTTGTGTACTCTTGGAATTCAACACTTGCACTCCGCAGGTTCTATTATCCCATGATATGGTTTGAATAACTATATACATACGCACTTAATGCATGATATGGTGACCTCAGGTGTCTATCTTCACCTTTGCTTGCCTTTGTGCAATCCATGCTTGACTTGCGTTTGGTTTGGTAGGTGACTTGATTATCCAGACAAATGAAGTTTCATAATACACGGCATGACATGACCTTTGACTCGTTGTTTGCATGCACGTATTCTTGCCGTAGCATTATCTTCTCAGTTGTTTCTATCGACATACCATGCTAGTTTATGCCATTCATGATTCTTCATCTTTAGTGCTCTATTGTAGACTGTACCTGATGCCAATGTGAATTCGAGTGTTACTCTAAGTCCCTTCATTGTCAATGTGATGTAATATAATGTTTTTACTACTTAGGTGCGATGTGATAGCTTCCTGACCAATTGATTTGACTTCAGAGTGACCCAATATCTTGATGCCTTTGAATGGACCTGACTAAGTTAATTGCCTTCATACGAACCTGACATGTCCTGAATAAGTTGTCATGAATGAAAAGGCCTAAAAGTTAGCTAGGATTGATGTACAGACATCGGAATGTTGGTGCATATGTTTTCCTTTTGTAAATTGCTTGCCATGTATGTTTTAGATGCGTTCATGCTCCCCGAGACTCCTAAGCTTAAGAATATTGGGTTGCTAATACTATGCAATTCCATTGTGCTTAAATGATACAATGTGGTGCTATGTGACATTTCTGTTACTCTAAATGTGCTATAGTAGTCTCCATGTTAATCATTGTGATCCCAAAAGTAACTTGAATTCATGTTTTAGAATGAGACCGCTAGTGTATGACCTTAAGATGTCATTCTCTCAATTGTCGTGCCTTTAGATGCCCACTTATAGATGCATATGAATAGAATTATTGCTTGCCATGCGAACTAAATCTTGATCATTGAAAATCTATGTTTCATTTTCAAAACAAACTCAATATGGTTGTCCATGCCAACTCATTTGCCCCTCTTCAATGCGATTTGCCCTCGGTGCCTAAATAGAGTGAGTAGACGCTTGAAGAGGACTGGCGAGGAGGAGGCTGGATACCACAAGCCATTTCTTTTCGATTTAAAAGAAGTAATGTCTTCAAAATGACCTTTTGGAAACCTACCGCGTAAATCCTTGTTGTGTGCATGCATTTTAGGAAAGACCGAACTTAGATTTAGAATTTCGAGGACGAAATTCTTTTAAGGGGGGAAGAATGTAAGACTCGCCTTCGTTATTTTTTTCGTTAAGTTGCCTGCCTTGCTTTTTACGTTATAAATTCGTATTTTTAGCAACTATATGAGTTATATTATCGTCGATCTGCTTTGGGAGCTATAATTTTATTAAAAAGGGTTTTATTATTGCTATTATTGATTTCAAAGTCAATTCGTGCCATTTATGCCTTCAAATTATATCGATAGTTTAATTTAGTCGTTATTCGATTTATTTAGTCATTTCCTGAGTACGATTAGGTTTTCAACCCTAGAATTAGTTTGTGGTTTATTAAATCAAACCTTGACGTATTTGGGGACGAATGACCGATGAGTGATTGTATTAACGATTGGGTTTAGAATAAGAGATACGAGATTTGGGACTGGCTATTTTAGTTGACTGAGCTTTTAAACCCAAATGAATAAAAAAAAGGGGGAAAGGGGACAAAAGGGGCCGAAGCTCCTTTCTTCTTCAGCAGGAGAACGGCACGACAGGGGGTCTCCAAACCCCAACCCCGTGACCCACGCATGGGAGAGAGAGGAAGAGAGAGCGAAGGGTCACCGGACGGCGAGTCGGGGCCAAGGTAGACGGCGACGCACCGGCAAGTCAAGCGCCGGCTGACCCTCGTGACACCGCAGCAGAGAGAGAGAGAGAGAGAGAGAGAGAGAGTTGGAGCGAGAGTGAGAAGGAGCGGAGAGGGCTCGAGGAGCCGCGACCACGCCGGCGATCGTCGCAGCCAAGGTCAGCGAACCACCTCACGCGTGACTGGGCTAGAACCGGCCGCAGACAGGGGCGATTCAACATGAGCTCGGCCCAACATCCGTCCATTTTCGGGCATGCGAGGTGAATTCGAACCTCTTCTCCTTCCACAAATTCGATCCTCACCCTAAATTCTTCTAAATTGTGCGTAAAATTCTCAGAAATCGCAAGTTAGGTTTTTCGGTTTGGGCTAGGTCGGGTCACGCGCAAAAAGCAGAGGAGTATCTGGCTGTTGGTGTTCGATTTATGGCCTTAATTCAAGCTAAATCGCGTGTCTCTAGTGTGGAATCGAGGTAGGTATTCCTCGCCTCCTAAGCTATTACTATTTTTCAAAAATGTTTTTCAGCAGATTGATGTTGTATGTCAGATTAGGGTTGGCTAAATTCGCGAGAAATGTTAAGAAGTGAATTATATATGTTTAGCATCGATTCGAATCAAATTAGTTAATTTATGCCTGAGGTTTCAGTTCGAATTGAATTAGATATATTTAGCTTCGATTTGAATCAATTTAGGTGAATTATGCTTGAAATGTTAATTCGAAGTGAGTTACATATGTTTAGCATCAACTCGAATCAAATTAGTTACTTTATGCCTGAGGTTTCAGTTCGAATTGAATTAGATATGTTTCGCTTCGATTCGAATCAATTTAGATGAATTATGCTTGAAATGTTAATTCGAAGTGATTTACATATGTTTAGCTTCCATTCGAATCAATTGACGTAAATTATACTTGAAATGTTAATTCGAGGTGGTTTATATATGTTTAGCTTCAATTCGAATTAATTGACGTAGAATATGCCTGAATATTAATTCGAAATGAATTATGTATGCTTAGCTTCGATTCAAATTAATTTAGTCAATGTATGCCTGAGATTTTAATTCGAACTAAGTTATATATGTTTAGTTTCGATTTGAATCAATTTAGTTAAATCAAGCTGGAAGTTTTGATTCGAAGTAAAGTATGTATGTTTAGCTTTGATCCGAATATATACAATAAATTCATGCCTGAGCATGAACTTCGAAGTGCATCGTACATCTTTAAAACCAACGTTTATGAATGTTTGGCCGTTCCATGATCGTGTATGAACTTCAAAGTGCATCGTACGTATTTAAAATTAATGTATATAAATGTTTAGTCAATCTACGATCATCTATATGCTTAACTATCCCATAGTGACTTACTAACTCTGAAGTAAATTATAAATGCTTAGAGCCTTATCATGTTTGAACTGCTAAGTAAGGTTCTATAGTCTTATATGTGGATGTGATGATATGTATGTGTACGTATGCTTGGTGTGACGCACCGCTGAGTGGTGCTGCTTGCCAGGTAAGCACCTAAACCTTACTTTTTCATAAATTAGTATGATAATATGCTACGATTAATAAATTGAAAACCGAGATGTTAGTTGGATGGTTTGGGGTAGAACTATGAGTGGTTCGAGGTCTTTGTGGTACGGTGCTTGTGAGGAGGGAGCCTGGGTTGTGAATTAACCGCAATCGTGTGGATTGCGAGGCCGTGTATGGCTCATTGTATGAAAAGTATTTCGCTGTGAGAGGCAGCAAAATTATTAGCCGTTATGGCCGATAGGCTTTAAATTGGCTAAGATAATGTGCTTCGGACAATATGATATGATATGAATGATGTTAGCCTAGGGGATAAGTCCTGGTACTAAGAGACCCTAGAAGACTCTAACGAGGGTAATATAATGGTCCGATATGTTATATATAGCCATCCCGGGAGTAAGAGCTTAAATGTGAACGTTAGGTCTCACTATGGGGTTGAGAATAGATCTCACCCAATCAGCACTCTGTAATGATCTTATGCCAGATGTATTTTCCTAAAAAGCAAAGAAAAGCAATTGGCACTTTGCCATTTTATATGTTTCAAAAGGAAAGAAGGTTTTTACGGGCCCTAAGAGGCCATATGAAATGAGATATGAAAAGCTTATAAGGGTCTTTGCATGACCAATATGAAATGAAATGTCTTTTGAAAGAACAAGAGCCTGAAGAGGCTAAGCAAAGTACTTTCAAGAAAAGAAGAAAGGTTTTCTATGCATGTTATGTGCTTTTCTTAAGAATGAAATGTGAATGAGATTTCAAGTAAGGTTAAGTGAAGTATTTTCACAAAAAGAAAGAAAGATGCTTGTGCATATCATATGAATGAAATCTAAGTAAAGCATGCTAATGAAAGCAAAGCCTTATGAGCATGTTCACGCATACCCTATGAATGAGACTTGAAATGTGTGTGTGCCTTATGCATATCATATGAATGAAATGTCAAGACAAGAATGATTATGAAATAAAAAGATAACTTTATGTGCACATCATACGAATGAGGTTTCATGCATAGTTTAAACTGGAATGCTAAGAAGTTATATTTATGAAAAAGAAAGATCCCTATGCTTAGCCTATAAAAGAAAATTTCTATGCTTATTCCTCGATGCTTGCTTATGTGCTAAGTGCTTGTTAGTTAAGAAATTCAGAGGCCTAAACATGAATCTCAACGACTAAAATGAAGTTTATGGTTAGTAGTATTTTACAAGAACTTCAAGAATGCCTAATATGATAGTAAAGTATTAATACGTGATATGTGACTACTAAAGATACTATTGCCTGCAACGGTTTTGGTTTTAAGGGGGTCGGGGGGACACTCACTGAGTGTGTGGTTGCTCATCCCACTACTCTTTCCCCATTTTCCCCAGGTATTCTTTGTAATAGGAAAAAGATTGAATCAGCTATGACAAGATGGAATCTGTTCATGCTTACAAGGTGTCATTTGTACTCATTTGAGGGGATGTTGCATGTTTAATGAAATCACGTTATGTATTCTCAGTTTGAAATGTTTGTAAACAGGTATTCTAAGTTCATGTAATGCATATTGGTTCTGAGTCGCTCTGTATGGCCTTATGAGCCAACCATCTAGTCAGTTAGATGTCTTTTGGTTAAAGTTTGCTATGTTTGGGATGTAAACCCCAATACTCCGATTGTGTGAACCATTGAGTTGTATCTTTCACTTTTCCTTTATTAATGAACTATTCTGTTTGGTGTACTCCGAGCAGGTGGCTCGTTGAGTTATGAACTCCGGCATGTAGCCGTTGAGTTTCTTTTAATGTTTTTGCGCTTCCGTTGATTACGGGGACTTTTTGTAAGGCTTTTAGCCTGGAAACGGTAAGGTTTTGGGGGAAACTCTGTCCGTTTCGTCCCAGAATTTCAGTAAGAAGTTAGGAAAACGTAATGCTTTCGGCCCTAGGGGCTGGGGGTGTTACATTGATGGACAATACTGCGATGGCGGGTGGTCATGGGCTGTTACAGTGGTATCAGAGCCATGGACCTGACCCGGTGTACCAACGAGGACGCTGGGCCCCTGAGAGGGGAGGTGGATGAAGGTATCTCACATCGGGAGTTGAGGAGAACGAACCACACCTTATAAGTTGGGGAAACCTCAACCCATCGAGGCGTCTTTTGAGGACAAAACCGTGAGGGCAGGGATGGTGGTAGCGTCCCGCCTGCCCAAAACGGACAATATCTCGATGGCGGGTGGTCGTAGGCTGTTACAATAAAATTGCAATGTTGTAACATAATATATTATTTTTGGTAATATTAGATGTTGCATTAGTAATATACTATATATTTTTATTAAAAGCAATGTAATATAATATCTTATCATTATTGACCATTATCTTTTTTTTTTAATTTGGAAAGAAATCTTTGGAGTTGTAAATAGTTGTATAAATCTCTTTTTTATTTTTGGGGAAGAAAGCCTTCCATTCATAATTGACTAACACCTTCTTTAGAAAAATATATTAATTATCTTAGAAATTTTGCGGGAATAATACTTATCCAAAAATTTAGAAAGATTGTTTTGTTTTAATACATACATACATAAATACATACATATATATATATATCTATACACGCGTACGGCCACACGCGCGCGCGTCCACACATACATGTATCACGGGTGCACGCAATTTTTGGTTACGCTTGGACCATATCAAAATTGGTCAAACAGTTCCGACTCGATTCCCAAAAATGAGGGTTCGTAAAAGATACCTGAAATTGGAATTAAAAACTGATTAAATTAAAAAAAATGTGGAAAAAAATTATTGGTATTACTCTATTTTCTTTTCTTTTCTTTCTAGTTAGTTTGCTTAATTTTTCTTTTTCAAATTGAATGATCAATTTTTTTTTTCTTTTACATAGGTTGGCCAATATTTTCCTTCATCTTTGTATGTTATGACAAAAAATATCGCTCAAAAAGGAAAAGAACAATTTAACTTTGTAGAGCCACAATTTCCATTTTAGAAGCGGTGGGTACCCTAGACCCGGAATCAAAACAGGCAATATTGATACGAGTTCGCAAACATTAGGAACTGGTTCTAATTTTCGTTCTGTTGAGATTTGTCCCAAATTCCTTCGACGGTTTTGGAAACATTTAAATTGTTTTCTTTTTTGAAATTGTTGCTTCACGCCCAAGGCTCACATTGTGTGGTTTGCGATCTTGTATTTTATGAAAATTATATTGTTTTTGTATTTTGGCAGGATGATTTTGTCGTTTTAGGAAAGATGGTACATGTTGGCCAAGGCACATGTTTGTGGCTAGGATCACTCGATAATACCTTTCGGACTTCTCTATAAGTACTAGATTATTCAACCTAGTTTGAAGCGAGCGTAGATGTTTTATGTCGGCATTTATGCCCTTTGGGAGCATTCATGGTGTGACCAATTTATGCGTAAATCTGAGAGTTACTCCATTGTGGTTGAAAGAAGATTTTGGTGACAGTTTGTTATGTGAATTGCTATCTCTCTTTGATTGGTCTCTTTCATTGAGATCCTTTGTTGTACTCACTCTCATTTACTAGATTTGTTCGGCTTGTTGCCACTCATGGTTTTTCTGGTTCGGGTTTTCCACTTTAAAATCTCCTACTTGTCTTTAATCTTGTTTTATTTTTCTTGATTTGTTTGTCATCCTATATTTCACTTCTGCTACATTAATTGCTCGGTTTTAAGCCTAACAAACAAGTGTTATCAGAGCAATTTCTACATTAGCTCTCATATGTTTAGACTGGTACCCAGAACTGCTCACTCCTAAAATTCATACAATATTTACCTGTTTTTTCATATATGAAAATAATGAGGGCAAGTAGACAAAGCAAAGTATCAAATTGTAATTAAATGAAATTAATGAGCATAAAAGTAAACCAAAAGTCGAGTTAATAAATGCTAAGCTAAAGAGATGAATGTCTTCAGAGCATTGATAGCACCTTCTATTAATAAGCTATCTATTTGAGATTAAGCACCACATCTTATTTAGTAAGGGAGATTATAATTGTGGTTACATCATGAGGTAGACTAGACCTAACACAAATCTTATAACTGGTGTTCTATGGGATTCCCTAGCCCTTGTATCTGGGCTTGGGGATTACGCTCCTCTGACAGCCGAAAAAGGATTAAAGATATGTTTAATTGGGATGAAAAAACTATATTTATGTGGTATTTTATATCCTTAGGAAAATAAGCTTTTGAAAAACAATTATTGAATGGAAATTTTTCTGTATTTAACATGACGTTAAAATGAATAATCATATATCAATAAAAACATGTTTTAATAGTAGACCTTAATTTAACACCAATCGAATCCCCCCTCTCCAGGCAACACCCAAACCCAAACCAGCAACTCCCTTTTCTTCTAATTAGTGACTCTTAGGTACCTTGATTTCTATGATAACTATTTTTAGGCCCTTGTTTTGTTGAAACTAATTTTCGGTACCTTATGTTTTCAAATAATGGATTCTTAGGTCCTTTTTATTATTATTTTGGCCTAAAACTTTCAAAAATTTTCATTTTTGGCTAAAATGGGGTACTTTTTTGATACTTTTACCATTTTTTTTAGGTTTTTTCAGAAAATATGCTTTTTTTCAATGATTTAACTTCTTATGATGACTTTAATGATAATAGTTATCAATTACGGCGCAATGTACTTCAACATACATATTTCTATTGTATGGTATTTTTGTGTGGCGATCAGGAAATGTGATAATCCAATGGATCCTTTTGAATATGAAGTGTTAAAACTTGGTCTTGAGAAGAATGGGTACTTTGGATCTGGGATTTCCATGAGATTAACTACCATTCTATATTCACAGGTTTTCATAATGGGGTCATTCGAAGAGATTGAATTTGTTGGGAGACTAACACCCCAACTCTAGATTTATCAGGAAGAAGATCGTAGTGCTCCACGACCCCCAAATATCATAGGAATAATTATGATAATAGTCGATGCAGGCTGCGTACCATCTATTAAACTATTTTCATAAACATAGGAGCTTATTTTTTTCCCCCTAAATATCATAAGGACACCTTACGTAATTTATTTTTAACTCTAGAAGACTGAATCTTTGTATTGTCAGATAGGCAGAGGAGAGCATACCAAAGTATGATCTACTTTTTGTATAAAATTCTAAAATATCCATGAGGATTCTACGAGAAGGGAAAACCCGTTCTAGCAATAATTACATTTCATTTTGGATTTCCTCCTTTTTTGGCTGGAATTCTGCTTTAATGATCACCATTGGCGAGTTCTCGAGTTAAACTATCTGCCAAGGAGCTCTTTGATCCATGTATATATTTAATAGAGAAGGAAAACTGGTTAAACCATAATTGCCAATGCAAGAGTCATCCTTGCGCTTGCATATTTTTCATAAATTCTTTTTCGTAAGTATTCATGTGCAATCAGTTCGAATAAGAAAAGATTTTAGGGATAAAAAGATTAAGAACTTCTCAATTTCCCTTATGACTGTAATGATTGCTTTTTCCGTCATGGGATAATTGTATTCTGCTTTATTACAACTTCATTCACAATGTTTGCAAAGTTTTCCTTCTTTGATTTTGAGTATTACACTCCAATGCTCGTTGTTGCCATCTGTCTCAAGAGTTAAGTGTTCTCCTTCATTAGGCACATGAAAGATAGGAAGATTTTTATACATCTTTTTGAAGTTTTAAACAATCTTTGCATCGCTAAGGGTCTATAATCAACTTACTTCTTTCTTAAGTTTCTCTGTAATGGTTCTCTCAATTTAGTTAGTTCTTTAATGAAATCTTAATCACAGGTAAGGCATCTAAGAAACCTTTGTAATTGCTTCCTATCTTCAATATTTTTAGGAAAATTTTCTTTTTTTTTATAATATGCTTTTGTAGGATAATTTGTCTAACTTTTATCTCTAGACCTAGAAACTTGATTCCTTGTTCAACATAAATGCACTTGTTCTTACCAAAAATAATACCATGATCAATACATCTTTAGGTGACAACTGGAACATCATCTTTGTATTGTTCTATACTTGTTGTGATTTCTGCAAGTCTGCGGTTTATCGCCGTAGCGTTTACAGGTGTCATCCTCAAGAATGAATTATGCAATTAGGTTGCGGATTATCATAAGTTTGTTAAGATTATGCCCACAGGAAACTTGAATAAACCTGAGGAAGGAAACAGAGGTTGAATCACGAACAAAATATGCTACCAGACACAAGCTCGAGCCAAATAGTGCACAAGTACAACTCCAAAACTGAAATTTTCACTTGAGTTAAATCAAACCCTGAATCGAAATTACATTAGATTTGAAACTGAGACAAGATGAAAATGAAAATGAAAATGAAAATGAAATTGAAGTCTGAAAATTCTACTGTAATTTGCTTCCCAAAAAAACAACTTCTCCCTTCTTCTCTGCCTCGAATTATAGTTGAACCTCTCCCTCCAACCCTTAATTCCTTCATTTTATTCCTCCATTTAAGTCCTTGTGACCACTCTTGCCATTGATGTTGCTGGTTAAAACAATGCTAATAATAACAATGATGAAGAGGAAGCTTCAGTTACGGAAGAGAAAGGGTCGAAGAAGAAGGAAAAATAGCAGGCTCGGGGGCGAATCGGGATGTGTGCTCGGTTTTTCTTCCTCTTCTATTTCTTTCTTCTCCTCTTGATCCAACCCTTGATTAATTGAGCAAGTTGTTTTATTTTTTTCTCCAAATCTTCCAATTCCTATAAAATAAATAAAAACATATTAGAATTCCAATTTGTAATAGCCCGACCCTAACCTATATTTATGTATTTAAATTATATTTTATTTATTTAATTCATCATGTTCATTCATTTAATTTATCATATTTATGGATTTAATCACTTATGGTTATTTGTTTAACCAAATCATGCTTATTAATTCAATTACACTCAGTTTATATATTTGCCAAATTACCTTATGTCATTTAAATGTTTCGCTTTCATTTATCGTATTTAATCATCACAGTTGAGGGATATTTCATTTGGGTCTTATTTTACAATTCAAGTTTTACTAATTGTCAATTCAAGTTTTGTTAATTAATTAAATATCAGGTGAACTAATAGTAGGTCTCGATAATTATGATTTAAGAAATTATTATTATTATTATTATTATTATTATTTTTATTATTATTATTATTATTATTATTATTGTTATCATTGTTATTATTATTATTATTACTACTTTTATAACCTTGCAAAAATTTAATTTTGAGCTATGCAAAAATGTTATCGTTACGAAACGCTTTATTCCCGAATCCAAATTATTTCGGCCCAATTCGAAGCCCAGCAAGTTTGCTTGTAAACCTAACTAATTACCATGATTAAGTTTAACCATGGTTAGCTAAATAGTCACTTTTCTAGATAAATTTTAGCCAAGAGTTAGATTAGTCAAAACAAACACAAATCAACCCAAAAAACTCCATTTTCTCTCTCCTCTCTTTCTCTCCCCTATGGTAGCAATTCCAGCAACTCTTTGGCTGTTTCCAGCCAATTTTCCAGCTAGCCCCGGTGACCTCCGACCCCCCTGACATCCTAGTACCACTAGCCACCATCCCCACTCCTCAAAACAATCAAGCATCACTACCATCTCTACTTTTTTCAAGCTCAAAGTGAGTAATCTTAAACTTGATCTTATTGGTTTTGATTTTTATTTTAGTTTTGATTCTTGTTTTGATGCTTATGACCATTGATCATGATGTTTTGATAAGAAATAAGAGTTATCTTGGTGTTGATCATGGTGGAGCTGAGCTTGAATCATGCTAGGGTTTAGGGATGATCATGTTCATGCAAGCTTAAGTTAAAACTATATTTATGGATTGATTTGTATTTGATTTTGTAATCTTTAGTTTTACTAATGATTATGATGATGTTTTTTGTGATTTGAAATGATTTCAAGTGAGGATTTGTGTGAAAAGAGAGGGAAAAGCTAAAATAGTGAGGACTGAAAATTTCAAGAAAACAGGGTAGACTTCAGGATTAAACTGGTAATGATCGGCCCATGAAAAGATTATGATTTTTGGTGGGTAGATATTTCAGTGTGTTAGTTTTCACATGGCTTTTAAATCGCCTTAATCTGAGGTCTGTGAAAATAGTTATGGTCATTTTACCAAAACTATACAGAATAGAACTAAAACTAACACACTTGTGTTCTAGCCCCATTTTGGGAACCCTATTGTGGGAATCATATTTTATGTTGTGAATGAAAAGTTTTTGGGACTTCTAACCTTTTTATGTTGGGGTTTTAGGTCTCCATTTGATGTCAAGGGTGAAAGTTATGAGTATTTGAAGTGAACTGACCTGCTTTGATGCAAATTGGACTATTATTGCAATTTCTGTGCAGTGTATACTTGGAGAAAAATTCTAAACATTTTACTGTAGATTTTTCATATTATTTTCGAATTTCCTATAAAATTTCATGAATTTTTGTTGAGTATTTTGAGTTTGGTGATTTTTGAAAGCATTTTGAGTAATTGTATAAAGAGCAATAATAAAGATTGAGTGAGATTGATCATGCGCTTATTTTGTGTATTTTGGGCCAAGTAAGGTCATTTAAGGGGGAAATGAATATTCATGGAGTTTCATGGAGCTTTTAGCTTGATTAATAAGAAAGAACAAGACTAGTATATAATTTGGGAGCTTGTTTATAAGCTTTGAATCATTTATGGATTTTTCAAAGAAAATACCAAGTTTAGTGAGCTTAATAGCTTCTACTGAGTTCAATAATTCATTTGGGGTGGAATTATATATCTAATGGATTTATGAATGAAAAATGAGAGGTGGAGAGAGTTGTGACTCAGAAACCATATTTATCAGACTAAATAATTACAGTTTATGCTATTTTGAACCAAGATATATCTCTCTTGGTCTCAAACCTCTATTACTTACTTAATTCAGAATGTATCAAATATATTTATCAAGCCAATCTAGTGTACTCATTTTTAGCTAGCTATACATTAGCAAGTCTTAAACCCGTATCAGTAACTTATTTTAGAAAAAGGTCACAACCACTCTCTCAATTATCACCATCAAGATCTTTTCCTTTGTAATGTCATTTATGTCATTGTGGAATAATTTACTTTCATTTACTTTTTATCAAATTTAATTGTTTTCATAAATTCAGTTTTGAAGTTATATTGAAATACCCAAGTTATGTATACCATTTAATTACTCAATTTCTATTATATATACTTTTACTTACTCAATTATATGAGTAAAGATCATTTACTGACTACACATACTTACAATGACATTTATGAAATAGAGTCAAGGTCTAGTTATCATTCCTCATTATGCATAAGTGTTATCAAGTCAGAACATATTTATCAAGGCAAATGACATCTATGAAATAGCTGACTTGTATTAAGTTAGATGACATTTTTTTAAAGACTTGAGGTACGTCCATGGCCTGTATCTTCAGAAAGCAGAACATGTTTATCAAGTTGCAACTCTTAATGAGTTTATCAATGAATCAGTTTATATAGTGATTTGCCATTTAACTTGTGACCCTGTCAGTTATCATCTATAGGATGTCAGCCCATCATTTACCCGCGCGGCTTTAGGCCAACTATTGATCGGATTGGCAGGTGTACACCTATGTATCGATCATATCATTGCAAGGGGTCCACATCCAGATAATAATGAGCAATTCAGTTTCATATTACTTTCATTTTCATTGTTATTGTAAACTAAATGAATTGCAAAGGCGGGTACCCATCAACGGTATTTCTACGCTCATTTTACAATACAGAAATGCATGTACTGAGTTTTCATATTTTCCATTTTAGGTGATGAAGTATAATATGTTTCTCCATTTAGCAAACCCTTTTTTAAAGTCATCAGATGCTCACAGTGGATTCAGCATAGCATGAATATTGGGATTAACATTAGGGTCAACTTGGGTTTATGCTCAATATACTTGTGCAGTGTGAGTGGAGTTGGCAAATGGTATGATTGATTGTATTGAAGTTGAACTATTATGGACTTTGGTTATAGAGTGTTTCAGTTTGGTAGATATTGTGAATTGAACAGGAGTTGCAAGATTAAATGGTTTCAGTGAGCCTTGTCCTTATTAGGACGGCGGTAGCGCCTTTTATTATTAAGTCTTCT
>JAKOGI010000307.1:0-22500 GCA_029747015.1 Carnegiea gigantea | reverse complement strand
CAATTCAAGTTTCATTGATTGTTAATTCAAGTTTTGTTGATTAATTGAATATCGGGTGAATCGATAGTAGGCCTCGATAATTATGGTTCAAGAAATTATTATTATTATTGTTATCATTGTTATTATTATTATTATTATTATTATTATTATTATTACTACTACTACTTTTATAACCTTGCAAAAATTTAATTTTGAGTTATGCAAAAATGTTATCGTTACGACGCGCTTTATTCCCGAACCCAAGTTATTTCGGCCCAATTTAAAGCTCAACAAGTTTGCTTGTTAACCTAACTAATTACCATGATTAAGTTTAACCATGGTTAGCTAAATAGTCACTTTTCTAGATAAAATTTTAGCTAAGAGTTAGATTAGTCAAAACAAACACAAATCAACCAAAAAAACTCCATTTCTTCTCTCCTCTATTTCTCTTCCCCACAGCAGCAATTCCAGCCACTCTCTGGCTGTTTTCGGCCAATGTTTTGGCCAGTCCTGTTGACCTTCGACCCCCTCGACATCCTAATACCACTGGCCACCATCCTTACTCCTCAAAACAACCAAGCATCACTACCATCTCTACTTTTCTAAGCTCAAAGTGAGTAATCTTGAACTTAATCTTGTTGGTTTTGATTTTTATTTTAGTTTTGATTCTTGTTTTGATGCTTGTGATCATTGATCATGATGTTTTGATAAGAAATAAGAGTTATTTTGGTGTTGATCATGGTGGAGTTGAGCTTGAATCATGCTAGGGTTTACGGATGATCATGTTCATGCAAGCTTAAGTTAAAACCATGTTTATTGATTGATTTATGCTTGATTTTATAATATTTAGTTTCAAGAATGATTATGATGATATTTTTGGTGATTTGGAATGATTTCAAGTGAGGATTTGTGTGGAAAGTGAGGGAAAAACTAAAACAGTGATGGCTGAAAATTTCAGGAAAACAGGGCAGAATTCCGGATTAAACTGGTAATGATCAACCCATCAGAAAATTATGATTTTTGGTGGGTAGATATTTCAATGTGTTGGATTTCAAATGGCTTTTGAATCACCTTAATCCGAGGTCTGTGGAAAAAATTATGGTCATTTTATCAAAACCGTGCAGAATGTGATCGAAACTGACACACTTGTGTTCTAACCCCATTTTGGGAACTCTGTTGTGGGAATCATGTTTTGTATTGTAAATGAAAGTTTTTTCTGGGACTTCTTAATCTTTTCATATTGGAGTTTTAGGTCTCCATTTGAGGTCAAGGGTGAACGTTATGAATTTTTGAAGTGAACTGACCTACTTTGGTGCAAATTGGGCTATTATTGTAATTTTTGTACAGCGTATACTTGGAAGAAAATTCTGAACATTTTACTGTGGATTTTCCATATTATTTTTGAATTCCTTATGAAATTTCATGAATTTTGGTTGAGTATTTTAAGTTTGATGATTTTTGAAAGCATTTTGAGTAATTGTGTAAAGAGCAATAATAGAGATTGAGTGAGATTGATCATGCACTCATTTTGTGTATTTTGGGTCAAGTCAGGTCATTTAAGGGGGAAATGAATATTCATAGACTTTCATGGAACTTTAAGCTTGATTAATGAGAAAGAAAAGGATAGTATACAATTTGGGAGCTTATTTATGAGTTTTAAATCATTTATGGATTTTTCAAAGAAAATACCAAGTTTAGTGAGCTTAATAGCTTCTATTGAGTTCAATAATTCATTTGGGGTGGTATTCTATATCTAATGGTTTATGAATGAAAAATGAGAAGTGGGAAGAGTTGTGACTCAGAAACCATATTTATCAGACCAAGTTATTACAGTTTATGCTATTTTAAACTAAGATATATCTCTCTTGGTCTCAAACCTCTATTACTTACTCAATGCAGAATGTATCAAATATATTTATCATGCCAATCTAGTGCACTTGTTTTTATCTTGAGCTGAGCTATACATTAGTGAGCCTTAAACCCATATCAGCAACCTATTTTAGAAAAGGTCACAACCGCTCTCTCAATTGTCACCATCAAGGCCTTTTCCTTTGTAATCTCATTTATCTCATTGTGGACTATTTTACTTTCATTTACTTTATATCAAATTTAAATGCTTTTATCAATTCAGTTTCGAAGTTATAATGAAATACCCAAGTTATGTATACCATTTAATTACACAATTTCTATTACACATACTTTTACTTACTTAATTATGTGAGTAAAGATCATTTACTGACTACACATACTTAAAATGACATTTATAAAATAGAGTCGATGCCTAGTTATTGTTCCCCATTATGCATAAGTGTTATCAAGTCAGAACATATCGAGACCTAGTTATCGTTCTCCGTTATATATAAGTGTTATCAAGTCAGAACATATTTATCAAGGCAAATGACATCTATGAAATAGCTGACTTGTATTAAGTCAGATGATATATTTTTAAAGACTCAAGGTACGTCCATTGCCTGTATCTTCAGAAAGCAGAACATGTTTATTAAGTTACAACTCTTAATGAGTTTATCAATGAATCAGTTTATATAGTGATTTACCATTTAACTTGTGACCATGTCAGTTGTCATCGGTCTTCTAGTCTAATAATGTCATGTGTCATGCTCATCTATTCTATATTCAAAGCAGGAGCCCATCCTTAGAAACGTGCCCCAGTTGTCATGTTTGTGTTTGTGTGTCTGAATGTCTGAGTGGGACTTTTCCTCATAAATTGCCTTCTTTTCTTCGAGGTATGATCTTGCTACTTTTTTTTTTGAGCCTTTGTTTGAGCGCATGAATCAATTCAACAAAAAGAGGTCAAATCCCCGACTGTCTTCGAGCAAGCTCGGCGCTTTCATCGTGAGTGAGAGAGGAATTGAGGCTGATCCAGCTAAGGTGAAAGCCGTTGTGAATCTATGCCGTCACCTCGTAACCTCAAAGAGTTCTGCCGGGCCGGCTCCAACCTTTGATCTCAAAAGTGCAAACTTGATATCAATCCTTTTCCCGTCAAGACGTGAACTTTGTTTGGAGGCCAAAACACAAAGACAAAGGCAGCGCCAAAGAAAGGAAAGAGTGAGATGGTGGTTTTTCTAGAACCCGCGAAGCGAAGATTGATATCCGTCCTAGCCAGCCCATTCGGCGAAGCAATCTTGGACGCTGAAGGCTGCGTTGTGCTTGGATGCAAATGCACCTACAAAAAATGCCACCCATTTAGGTGGCATTATTTGTAGGTGCATTTTTTTTTTGCAGTATATGGGGGAGGTAGAAAGAGCGGCAGACAGCCCTCATCCCTCGGACTGGGGGCACACCGTAACCCCTTTAGGGGTTGTTTAATGCGCTATAGAGACCTCTATTCAAAGTAATACTTTATAAACAGATGAGCTTACTATCAGGGGTACACAAGCCCTGGCATTATATGAGTTAAGACTAAGGGCTACTATTCTTACTCATGAACGGTAGTTACCTTTAGAGAAGTCTATACCGTTAATGAAGTAGTCCTTAGTAAAGGAGTTAATAAAGTAGTTAAGGTAGCACCCTTACCCCATTCATAAACGAATAGAGAGCGCGCAGGCAAATGAAGTCGAAAAGGACGAGATCGAGGCTGATTGACTCAAGCGCCACACACAGGAACGGAGTTACGCACGAGCTTTGCTCGAGGGGTTTACTCACTTACGCTCGTACTTCCACGGGAAAAAGAACTGCAACTCAAGTTAGTGCATTCAATATTACTGGAAGACTCTACTGAAGGAACTTACCTTCTGAGAAGTAAGAACATATAAGAAAGTAGTAAGGTCTTCTTGACTTTACACTTGTTGAATTTGCAAATGTCATAAGTGACCATTGAAACACTCAACTACGCGGATCTGGAGGGGAACACCAAGGCGAGTTTAGTTCCTTATCCAGGCCCATAGCTCCTGTACTCTGAAGGGTAAGTGCTAAAAACCATTCTTTTGACACTTTGATCGGGCTTCAGATCAGGAGTCAGTAACCTGAGTGACGAGACGGCAATGGTTGGATCTTACAAGTCTTGTAAGGTTCTCCGCGATGAAAGGATATTCGGGGTGTTTGGAATCGGAGGGCAGTTCAATCCATCTAAAGATACCCATTGGAGGCGCACCCAGAATAGATGATTTAATGTACCAGATACTGTAGCCTAGTTCCTACCCTTTCTAATGGTATTGTAGGAAGGACCCTACTTATAGTACTAAAGGATGCAAGGCTAAAATCCCAGCATAACAATACCTTGTGAAGTCTCTAGGCTTGTTAGATCCAGATGGTGTTCCTGTGCCACTACTTTCGTAAATGGCCTCTCTATGCCACAACTACTGTGGCTGGATTTGCACAGTTTAAGGGCGCGGCCAAAGGGAATTTCGTGTCAAACCTCTGGAGAGTATGGGAACAAATCTGCCCTACTTTTGGGAAGGACTGATTAGTGCCATGGGTGACACTGCTTAACATTCTCTAGAATATCTCGAGGCTCGCTGAGCGGTAACTTGAAACCAAATGTCCCGTACAGTGCTACGATGCCGGCGGAGGGAGAGAGTAGAATCCAGAACACCCCCTACGGCGGTGTCGGGGTCCAACTTGTTAGGGGCTTTCGGTTTCACTTACTGATGCAAAATATGCCGAGAAAACAGTTCTCCGATGAAAAGGGAGAGATACGCTGGAGAAACCATATCAACCAATGTAGTTAAGCCCCTTGAAGACGGTGAAAGGACACTCGGAGGAGTTTTGTTGGCCAGGCGAGGGAGTTACTGCCTGCACTGACAAAAGCTTAGGCTTTGGTACAGCAGTAGGGAAAGAGGCAGGTTCTGGCAAATATCTTGCGGAACGCTATGCTATACGCGACTGATGGCATACCCCATAACTATGAGTAGTGCAGATAGACTGGGTATGAAAATCGAAAAAGCATGAACTGAGAATCGACTACAGCTGCTGCTAGTACAGCAGCGGCGACGACTGCAACGGCCAGAACTTCCTTCTTGCCGGACATGCTAGAACTTCGTTCTAGCAGGAAAGGCAGGCCCTTATTCAATTCGTTGCACGAATTGAGGGCCTTACAACTCCGCCGGACACGCAAGAACTTTGTTCTTGCAGGAAAGGCAGAACTTCTTTCTTTATAGACAATTGAAATGTGCCCGGCGTTTGCTACACAAACGGCCTTTAGAAGGGCTAAAGCCCTTCGAAAATACCCGTGCAAACGGCCTTTTTAAGGCAAGGTAGCGCCCTTATTCAATTAGATTCGAAATCTAATTGAGTGCGCAATTAAGGCCGCTACAATGGCTACTAAAATGCCTTGATAGCATTCGAGATACCGGAGTCTGATTCAGTCGAAAAGCACGAGATCAAGGCTGATCGACAACCCCAGAAACTACAAGAAAGAGGAAGGAGGAGTTTTGTTTATTCTACTTTGGCCTGGTCGCCGCTGTTACTTTTGATGTTCTTCACTCTAAGACTTCAATTGTTTCAACGCCCTAAAACCCGCACACAGTTAAGATTCTCAGTATAAGCTTATTTCGGGTTCCATACCCCTTATAGGATGTCAGCCCATCATTTACCTGCACGGCTTTAGGCCAACTATTGATCAGATTGGCAGGTGTATACCTATGTATAGATCATATCATTGCAAGGGGTTCACATCTAGATAATAATAAGCAATTCAATTTCATATTACTTTCATTTTTAATGTTATTGCAAACTAAATGAATTGCAAAGGCGGGTACATTTCTACACTCATTTTATAATACAGGAATGCATGTACTGAGTTTTTGCTCACATTTTCAAATAGTTCTCATGTTTTCCATTTTAGGTGATGAAGTATAATATGTTTCTCCATTTAGCAAGCCCTTTTTTTGAAGTCATCAGATGCTCATAGTGGATTCAGCATATCATAAATGTTGGGATCGACCTGAAGGTCAACTTGGGTCTATGCTCAATATACTTGTGCAGTGTGAGTGGAGTTAGCAAATCGTGTGATTAAGTCGATATTAGAAGTTGAACTATTATGGACTTTGATCATAGAGTAGTGTTTCAGTTTGATAGATATCGTGATTTGAACAGGAGTTGCAAGATCAAATGGTTTCAGTGAGCCTTGTCCTTATTAGGACGGCGGTAGCGCCTTCTATTATTAAGTCTTCCGCTGCAGTTTTTCTGTAAATCATATCATTAGCATTTTGAGGGCGTTACACAATTAATCGTTTATTTTAGAGCAAACCTTAGATAGTTGAAGGATATAAAATGCATCATTTTTATATTGAACAAATACCCCCACACCTAAATTTTGTTCGTCCTCAAGTAAAATATAAGTAAAAATCCTCGAAAAAGAAAATAAATCCTAACTAACTTTGATAGGAATCACAGTTGCACTTAGCATGTGCAACAAATCCTTTAAATCCCTAGGTTATCTCTAATGGACAAGTAAAGTCTTGTGAGGGTTTGTACAAGATGTACCTACAAAATCTATAAAAGAAAACAAACACGGAAAATCGAAAATCATTTTGTTTCTTTTTTTTTTTCAAAAACTTATATATACAATGCCGGGGAAAAATATATACACATTCGAATCAACCATGTTACTCAAGCAACCGAAGCACTAGTCACATATAAATGCAACGTACACATCAAGAAATCCTTAATCCCCATCGATGACATCTATACACAACTTTTCACCCTACTTGGAAAATATGTATAAGTGTGACTGGTAGAACTTCACTTTAGGAAAATGTGGAACACTCACGCTTATGTGTTTAAGATATAACATGGTTCACTCTATTCTCTTCCAATCAAACAAACTACCATAGCTTGCTAAGGTTCTCAATTCTTCACCACTAAAATGCAATATACAAAATAATATCAAGAGGACTCTTCAAGGGTTGTAATGGGCTAAAGGTTAAAGGTAAGAGAGGACAAACGATTTGGGAAATGAGGAGCTAAAAGCCATATCTAATGAGCAACCAACACGTACACTAACTATAATAAGCATAGACTTTCTCAAAACACAATACAAACACACCTCATTTAAATTGAACATTGTACATAAGTATACATAATGATACATCCCTGCCAAATACTCTTATGCACAACTCTTTGAATTTTTGAGAGTTTTTTTTTTCTTCAACTTTTTTTCATCATTCTTTTCAATGGAAATTTTTTTTATTTTTTTCATCTTTCCTGCTTTTCTTTGCTTTTTTTTTTCTTTTTCACGAAAGAAAATGAATGATTGGCATGTATAAGAACAAAACAACTCAATTTCCAAATGATCACCATGATTCATCCCAATATATACCAAAATCAACCACCAAATTCATAAAATACCCAAAAGTTATCCCCCAAACGATGAAGTGTGGCCCCACTAGCCTTGGCTTAGGTATGGGAAAGTGTGTTTAGACCAAGAGCTAAAATGAAGGGTTCACAACAAAAACATTCAAGGCTTAAAAGGGCTAATAGAGGGGTAAGACATTCGAATTAGGGTGGCACTTTTGCTATGTAACTCACAAAACAAAAGAATGCCTCTATCATATTATCATAATGCACATGCTGTGATTTCAAAGAGAATCAAAGTAAGTTCTAGATATGTAATCATGGAAGAGACACACATGAAAGAAAAATATAAGACTAAAAATGGTGAATTAGTTTATAGGGCTCAAAATCTCATGCGTTTATTTAGATCATATACAAACATTATGCTTTAGGACTAAGTTCTATCAATGCACACTATATCTATATACAACCTAATAATAAGGGTATAGGAGAACATAGCCAATCAAAATAGCACATAAATTGCCCAAAGCAAATAAAAATCTTTTTAGATTTTTAAATATTTAAATTTTTTCTTTTACTTTCCGATTTTCTTCGGTTTTTTTTTTGAAACATAGTTTCCCCACTCCCACACCTAAATTTCACAATGTCCTCATTGGGAGTAAAAGGAAACATAAAATAGACAATTAAAAATAAAAAGAAAAACAAATACACAAAAAGAAAACAATAAAAGCAAAATAAAGCAACAAATCTATACAAAAGAAAACAAAATAAAAACAGATGATAAAGAGAAATGATTATATCAGGTCAGGTGTTGAATTACACCTAAGCTATGCCTTCCGTATGATCAAAATTTATGGAGCATCAGCCACTCCATATCAAAATGAACATTGCTACTCAAATTAAAACCCATTAGCGCATGAAGTAGCTTATAAAACAAAGAAGACCAACTCTCAAGCACATGGAAACAGTAAAAAGCACAAAGTTTGAGCCGGAAAGAGTACAACCACCATGTCAATGAAGCACTGGTAAGAGCCTACTTCAACTTGTCAAATTATTGGGCCCAAACATCAAACAAGCAAATGTATTTAAAATTAGCCAGTACATGGGTTATTGGCCTAGAAATTTGGTCATCATGAATGATCTATCTAGGCACAACAGTTAGTCCAAAGTCCACAAGTCTCATAGTATCAAAATATGCAAGAGTATGGTCTAAATCAAAATTCTCAGTGACAATGGCCTCAAACTCAATAAATTCAGACTAGTGAGATTCAAAGGGGAGGGAAGTAATGATGGGGTCAAAAGAGAAGGATTCATATTCAATAGAAAAGCTCTCATCAAGACCTTCAATGATATCAAACCCACATGAAAAAAATTCATATTCTATAGAAAGAATATCATCATTAAATTCCAAATTAGTGGGCTCAATTTCCTCATCACATGACTCCTATGAAATGTCTTCTGACTTATCTAAATCACAAGGCTCAACTTCATTTGTGATGCTCATATCTAACTTACTAGGTGTCTTAGATTCTTCACCATCGTCACACTTAAAAGAATCATTCAAAGTGGTGGGTGGGACGGTAGAAACTAGGAAATCCTTCGTGGCATCCTTAAGTGAGCTAAATTCAGGTGCAGAGTCAGGAGATAGAGACAGAAGAAGATCATTCTCTTGTTCTAGGCTAGGCAAAGACAGATCATCATGCAAATGGGGCCTAGCAAGATAAGAAGGCTCAAAATCATCATAAAGATGAACTTTAGGTTTAGGAGATCCTAAACTAGAGTTAGGCTCTCTATAATTCTCCCTACTTTGATTAAAACATTGAGAATATTAAACAATTCTCTCTTTCATTGTCTCCACCATTTTATCATTCAATTCATTTAACGTCTTTTCAACACTTGTACATGTAGCATTAATATAATCATGATATGGACATGTATGAAAATCATGATCAGAAGACTCACAATAATCGCACAAAATAGGAAATTCGTAAGAGTAAGATGAATCATGTGAGTTCATAAGGTGATCCTGGGGGTAAGTGCTAGAATGACAAGCGCACTCGCCATGAGCAAGATATCCTATAGTGCTTCCGGCTTGCTTACGCTCATATGTATCCTAAACCAATTTTTCAAAGAAATCTCACACCTCATCTTGAGTCTTTGTTAATAACCCCAGTAAACTTCCGGGACATATAGACTGTACGTAGCCTCTAGACTAAACATTTAGACCCACACAAATAACCTCGCAAATTTTCCATTTTTGAAAATGTTGATTCTATTGAGCACTCAAATTGTGGAAAATTGAAAACTGACATTCTTGGATATTTTTTCAATTTTAAGAATCTTTCCGTTTTTTAAGGATTTTCAAATTTTTTAAGGGATTTTTTTTTTTTGGTTATTGAAAGAAAAAGTAAAGAGAAAACAACAATGACTCAATTACCTATAAACTAATGACTAAAACAAAAAAACAAGACACTCAAATAATTAAATGAACAAAACACAATAAACTAACAAAAATAAAACTATATTACAAAAAGAAAAGAAAGACCAAAAAACTTGAACAACAGGAAATGACCTAATACAAAAAATAGAAAATAGGTACAAACACAAAGGACAATCATCATTTCTTTTTGAATTTTTTTTAGTTGACACACAAAAATAGAAAACAGAAAATAAACTAAACCTAAAACAAAAACAAAAACAAAAAACATAACCTAAACTAAAACAAAATAGAAAATAAACTAAAACCTAAACAAGCCTAATTCTAAAAATAAAATTAAAATAGAAAATAAAACTCCTAAAATCAGAACTCTATATATAGAAAATTCAACACAATCACAAGGGACATGAATGTATTTGTTTCTAAGTTCTTCCTATCCCTGAACTATGCGAAAAACTGTAAACAAAAAATTAGTTCCAAAAATCACAGAAAATTTCAGACAGTTCTAAAAATTCCAAACAAATTTACATAGATTCTCGAAATCATGCTGAATCTAGTAAAAATATTAGCACAATTAGAGTGCTCTAAAAAATTCAATCAGAATTCAAAAAGCTAATAAAACCTGCACTAATGTGTTTTCTTTTCCTGTGTTCTGCCCTGTTCTCAACCGCTATATTGTCATATCTGATTTTTGTTTTGCTGCACTACTGGATTTTTATATCATGCAAAGGAAATGAATTTTTGTTTTTTGGGTTTTGAAAAAGATATTTATGCTGAATGGGAATACTAATACTCAAAGTCGATTTTCCACTATGTCTGATTTCATTAACTAAAGAAAGATAGATTATAAATAATTGCTTATTAATCTCCTTAACTTTAGTCTTAATTTTTGCTAACTCAACTATTAATTCTAAAATTATATCAGTGATATAGTTTAATTAAGGTGCTAATGAAGTGGTCCCTTTTAGTGAGTGAATAATATGTGAATAATTAGAAGCAGGACAAGTTGGGAGTGATTCTAGCATTAAACACAGTTATTAGCTTAATTAAGCATTAATTAGCTTAATAATCTTAATTATTTTTGATTATGTGGCTCTGATACCAGTTGAAAGAGGGCTTCAAGTAGTACCGATGAGTAGAAAGCCACATGCACAAAATTAAATTTTTCGAAAGTAAGGCTCCAAGGATTGGGGTTAAACATGAGAATCTAAAACCCTTAGTTTTGTAAAGTTTGGTTCTAGAAATTATTTGCACCAAAGTTGGATGAATTGAAAAATCATTTCTAAAGTTATCGGTTTAAAAACTTATTTATGCTAACCCTTGGGGTTCAGAATAGAAATCATCCCTTAAAATTATGCAATGTATGAGACAAATATAGCCCCCAAAGAGGTTAATAAATCAATATTATTAATAAAGGATCCATCTTAATCCTAGATGAGTATTTTAGCCGGCCATAGTTAGTGAAAACACCATTGAAGTTGGTCTAGCCGTGATCTCAATGTTGGTATATTGCACTTTGTATGTGCAAACATTGATACTCAATTACACAAAACTATAGAATTGAGTTGTAAACTCTTAAATTGACTCACAAATGAGGTGAAAAGGGAAGGAAAAAATAGCTAACGAAACTTATTTTCTTCTGAACCCTTCAACTGAAATGATTATCTTACAAAGACTTTCTCTCTCAAAAAATTAAAAGATGGAAGATGAGAGAATGAGAGGATGCTTGGATGCTTGGATGAGTAGATGGATGGATTGCTCCAACTCATGACCTCTTTTTATAGTAGGAATTCAACCCCTTTTGGAGCCTAAAAATTAATAAAAAATTAATTTCAATTAATTCTTAACTGTTATATTGCATGAGACAAGGCTAGTCTTAGGGTAACAATTAATCAAGATTAATTAGTTTTGACTAGGTCTGTTTGTGGTTGCTCATAAAAGCCATGTCTTGGCTACTTGGAGCTACTGGCCTATGGCTACTAGTGGCATACGAGGCCGTTGGGTGCTGGGCAAGGAAGCAAGCCCTAGCAGGAGCAAGAAGGAGTCGTGGAGGGTAGTGGCGAAGTCATGAAATTCGGAGAGGGGTGTCGAAATTAATAGTATACAATATAAAATTCAACAGTAATCATAAACTGAAATTAACTAACGATTACATTACATTCAATCTACTTGTCCCCGATGAGACCTCATATTTTGAAAGCGATGCATTGTTATAAGTATATAACTTTCAAACAAATCATGCTTATGGTGAGTTTTCGAATTTCAAACTTGTAGCTAACGACGATAATTTTTTAGCTATCTTTTTGAAATATCTATGCATTTGATCTAGAATGGAAATTAAACCTATAAATTAAACAAATTTGGAATTAAAATTGGCAAATAAACTCACCAATTAAACTATAAAAACAAAACTAGTCTACAAATTGAGAATTAACCTAGAATTGAAATTAAACCTATAAATCAAACAAATTTAGAATTGAAATTGGTAAATAAACTAACAAATTAAACAACAAAACAAACTAATCTACAAATTGAGAACTGCCCTAGAATTAAAAAATTGAAATTGGCAAACAAACTCAAAAATCAAACAATACAAACTTATTAATCTACAAATCGAAGAATTAAATAACAAATTCAAGTCAATTACAACATCTAAGCTAGTATTAGTAGAAGGAGAACTCACAAATTTGAGAGAGATGTGGGGCTAGCGAGCCGTGTGGTAGCCCTCGGACTGAGTAGTCGGCGACTCAGTGTGGGACCAGTCACCGGTGGCGATGGCCAATAAGAGAGACTGCTTCAGTGGTTGAGTGTGTGGGTGGGGGTTGGGCTTTTGGGTAGCAAAGTTCGAACAGAACAGGCAACAGCAAACAAACCCGGGGGGTACTTGAAGACTGAGGGCGTAAGTAAAAAAATTGAAAAAATAAAACTTGGAAAATGATGTTTGGAAGCTTCAAACTCACAACATCAGACACACGAGACAAAAACACGGAGCGCCTGGACCGCTGAGCCAAGCACTACTCCACGTCCATCTTCGACTTATTTGCCAGATATACTAAATTCCTAATTTTCTTAATTGCGAACATATATTTTTTTTTAGAGGGATGTCGGGTAACACCACTGACACCATGGTGGATTCGCCAATGGTGGAGGGTGCCTTGTGATGGGTTGCAGAGTAAGCCCACACGGTGGCTGAATATGCTAAAATGGGAAGATACTAGAAGGTGTGCTATCTAGCTACGTGACTGGGCCACATGGATTGTAAAACAGACAGGCCCAGCATATTATAGAGAGAAAGTAGGCAAAATGGAGAGCAAGCTTGGACTAAGCCCACACAGAGAGAAAGTGGGCTACCGTAGCAAGTTCAATCCATGTCCATTTTGCAAATTTCACTTCCTATTCCATGTTATCACCGTCACCTATCAAAAGATAAAAATATGCATTATTATTTATATAAAAATATATTCCAAAGGCTGAAAAGTAGATAAAATGGAGAGTAAATTTACATATACAATATGAGTTATCAACTCCCCTACACCAAAACTTTGTTTGATGCGAATTTTATGTTCAGTTTTAATAACTCTTTTTATTTGCAAGTGTGTAAGGTTAATTGTAGAATAGCGAGTGCAGAGTGTCGATCCCACGAGAAACAACAACGATTTTGAATTTTAACTTTTCCAAGTATAAAGTATAATTCAAGTAAGGTGCTCTAGTATCAATATGAATTAAAGAAACAAAATAATGGTAAATGAGTCAAGAAAGTAGAGAGAAATCAAATAAGAGAAAGATATAGGACTCTGGATTTCACGAATGACAAAAATGTTGAATTACTAGCTCAAATAGGGATTTAATTTGTCTCTTGTTAAACCTAAGCTATAAGCATTAGGGTATAAATTAAAAAGTTGATTATAATTGTCAGATGATATTATTTCTCTAGATGTTTATCATGGGTTGTTCTTTTTGGACATGACTCATCTAATTTCTAGTATAAATTATTCACTTTCAACAATTATAGTTTTAAGCCCAATTGCATAACATTATATTAGCGTACAAGGTCTAGTAATCATTTGAGATGGAAATTTAAACTATTGTAATCAACATGGATAAACAATAGTATTAAGATGTATAAATAGGTTAATTTCAAATATAAACTCCAAATTATGCAATGTGAGCGACAAATATAACACCAAAAGAAATTAGTCAATCAACATTATTAATCAAGAATCCATCCTAATCCTATATCAGTATTTTAGCCGGCCATAGTTAGTAAAGACACCACTGAAGTTGGTCTAGCCATGTCTTAGTGTTGGTATATTTCACTTTCTATGTCCAAACTTCGATACTCAATTACACAAAACTATAGAATTGATCGAGAAATCTCAAATTTGACTTGCAAATGAGGTGAGAAGAGAAGAAAAAAATAGCTAACAGAGCTTATTTTCTTCTAAACCCCTTAATCTGAATGGTTATCTTACGAAGACTCTCTCTATAAAAAAAATAATAAAAGATAGAAGATGAAAGAAAGGGAGAATACTTAGATGTTTGGATGACTGGATGGGTTGATTGCTCTAGCCCATGACCCCTTTGTATGGTAGAAATCAATCCCCTTTTGATGCCCAAAAATTAACAAAAAATTAATTTCAATTAATTGTTAGCTGTTATATTGCATGAGAAAAGGCCAGTCTTAAGCTAACAATTAATCAAGATTAATTAGCTTTGACTATTCAGTTTGAGGTTGCTCACAAAAGTCAAGTCTTGGCTATCTGGAGCTGCTGGCCTCTGGCTACTACTAGCGTGCTGGACCATTGAGTGCTAGGCAAAGAAGCAGGCCTATGCAGGAGCAAGAAGGAGATGTGGAGGGTGCCTGGTGATGGCTCGCAGAGTAAGCCCACAAGGTACGGAGAAAGCGCTAAAATGGGAAGCTGTTGGAAGGCAGCTGTCTGGCGAAGTGATTGGGGGAGCATGGACCGCAAAATGGACAGGCCCAAATTGAGAAAGAACAGAGAGAGGGGGGGGGAGAGAGAGAGCTGGATGTTGTCAGGGGAGCTCGAATCAACCCCGCATGGAGAGAAGGTGGGATGCTATACTCAACTCAATCCATATATGTTTTGCAAATTTCACATCCTGTTCCATGTTATCACCGTAAAAATATAAAAGTACACATTATTATTTGTGTGAAAATATATTCCAAAGGCTAAAAAGTAGGTAAAATGGAGAGTAATTTATGTATAAAATATGAGTTATCACAAATTCATAGAATTGGTATATCATCTCTGGATACGCCCCTATGTAGGTGGTGGGTTTGGCAAATGATGATTTCCCTCCACTATAAAAGATTTGCGATCCCTCATAGAGTTTTCTGTAAACTAATTGGGCTGTTTTGTGATATCATGTAATGAAAGAGTCATAAATGTCAAAAGGAATAAAATTCTAGTTTGAGTGGTTGGATTTCTAGTTCGTCTTGCTAGTAGTGTTATCTTTAGTTCTAGCATTTCTCTCTTTTTTTTTTTGAGAAATGGAGTGCTTGAATTTCGCCTTGTAGTTTTAACAGTTGGTGAGGTTTGTGGCTTCGTTAGGCTAGCAGTTCATATAGTTGAAGTATGTGATTTTAGGGAGCCAATTGACTTTAGCAGCTCTACTATCACAGTTCTTCCTTGTTCTAGTTCTTTCTTCATATCCCCAATAATGCTGTCAGTTCCTGTGGAGAGCTCATCAATTTTAGTTATGATATTACCAAGTATAGCTTTGACTCCTGTCTTGAGTTATTCCAGTCCTATTGAAATAGTTTCCAGATATTAGTTGAAGTCGATAATAATATATTCAAGTTCATTACGCTTACCTAGAGTCGTCATGGTTGAGATACTCTAATTCTCTTCTTAGATAATTTGCTCAAAAATTATTATTTCCCGAAATATGCTTATAAACAGCGTCAAACTAGGATAAAAAAGTTTGCCATCCATGAAGTTTGCACATAGAAGGGTCATTATCTATGATTTGTTTGACAAATGTGGCTGTTGCTTTATTAGTACTTAGCACCTTGAAAGGTTTAGGTAGAAGAAACAACATAAATGCATATATATATATATATATATATATATATATATATATATATATATATATATATATATATATATATATATATATATATATATATATATGTATATATATATATATATATATATATATATATATATATATATATATATATATATACATATATATCATATATATATATATATATATATATATATATATATATATATATATATATATATATATATATATATATATATATATATATATATATATATATATATATATATATATATATATATATATATATATATATATATATACATATATATATATATATATATATATATATATATATATATATATATATATACACACACATATATATATATATATATATACATGTATATATATTTAAATATATATATACACTACACTATATATATATATATACACACCACACACACACACAGATATATATATATATATATATATATATTGTGTTGGGTTGTGTGTGGTGCATATATCCATACATATATAATCTATATAATATATATAGAAAATATCTATATATATATATATATATATATATCTATTTACTATATATATTAGATGTATATATACATAACTAAAATTGTCTATATTTATATATATATATATATATATATATATATATATCTATATATATACATCAAAGAGATATAAATAAATATATATATATATATTATAATTATATATATATATATATATCTATATGTATCTGCATATACATACATACATACATCATACATATACATATCTACCCACACACACACACACACCCACACACACACACACACACACACACACACACATATATTGTATGACCCGCCTTCTTTATTGTCAGTTAACCTGTCTGTCTTACCTTCTACGTTGTAAAAATCATATTTTGATTAACTATATGAGTTAAATTATTATTAAAGCGCTAATGTGAACGATAATTTTATTAAAAAGAATGTTTTCGTCGCTATAATATTATTATCATTATTAGGTTCGAAAATCTTTTAATGATTTTTAGTATGCTTTAATATAGATTATTAACGAGTAATAAAATCGATTAGGAACCCGAATACGATTAGGTTGTCAACCTTAGAATTAGTTTCGAGGTTTAATAAATCGAACCTTGACATATTTGGGAACACATGATCGATGAAGGGCCGTGTTATTGATTTGGGTTTAGAATAAAACGTTCAAGATTGGACAGGTAACTTTAGTTGATAAGCTAGCTTGAACCGAAAACCAAAAAAAAAAAAAAAAAAACATATCAAGAGGGGGACCAAGCCCCTTCTCTTCTCAGCTGAAAAACACAAAGAGGGGGGGTTACTGGAACCCAGCCCCGCGACCCCCCGACATGTGAGAGAGAGAGAGAGAGGGAGGTGTCGTCGGCCAGGCAGTAACGGAGGTGACACCGGCGACCGTCCCTGACCTCCCCCGCGACACCACGATAGAGAAAGACAGTTTGAGCGAATGAACTAAGGGAGCAAATTGGGAGAGGCAGATCGCAAGAAGGAGAGAGAAAAGGGAGGTCGTCTGGCGACGGCAACGGTGACGATGGCGAGAGTCTTCGGTAGGCTTGAGTCCGGTAACCGCTACGAGCCGCGGAAACTGAGGGTTAGAGGCTAGGGTTTCGAACCCTAGGTGTCAGAGACCGCTGAGACTCACGCCACCGGCGGTGGGGCGTGATTCCGGTAGCTAGGTATGACTTTGGCGACCACTAGCAGCAGCAACGTCAGTAGCAACGAAAATGGGGCAGAAACCGAATCTGCGTGGTTGCTTCGGGTCTGAGTCTAGCAGCACAAAGGGGGAGTTTTTGGGTTCGTGAGTACTCAAATAAGCCCCAGAAGCCCTTAGAACGGGTCCGTAGCTTGGAGTCGAGGTGGTTGTTTCTTACCTCCTAAGTATTAGTACTTTCGAAATTGTTTTAACCTTTAAGTTGCGTTGCATGTGAGTTTAGTATTAGTCAGATCGATTGGGGTTATGCATGTTCTGTTTCAGCTGAATTTAGTTTAAATCGATGTATGTTAAGTTTAGTTAGTTCATGCCTGAAAATAGTTTCGAAATGAATTATGCGTGTTTAGAATCGATTCAAGTATATTTAGTTAATACATGCCTGAAAGGTAGCTTCGAAATGAATTATGCATGCTTAGAATCAATTGAAGGATATTTAGTTAATACATGCCTGAAAGGTAGCTTTGAAACGAATTATGTATGTTTAGAATCAATTCACGTATATTTAGTTAATATATGGCTGAAAGGCAGCTTCGAAATGAATTATGCATGTTTAGAATCGATTCAAGTATATTTAGTTAATACATGCCTGAAAGATAGCTTCGAAATGAATTATGCATGTTTAGAATCGATTCAAGTATATTTAGTTAATACATGCCTGAAAATAGCTTCGAAATGAAATATGCATGTGTAGATGAGATAAATGTGCACTTAGTTAATTCATGTTCGTTTAATAACTTCGAAGTGAAATATGAATGTTTAGAATCAATACATGTATACTTAGTTAATTCATGTTCGTTTAGTAACTTCGAAGTGAAATATTAATGTTTAGAATCGATACATATACACTTTATCAATTCATGCTCGAATAATAGCTTCGAAAAGAAACGAGCATGCTTAGAATCGATAGTTATGTGATTAGTTAGTTTATACCTGACCTGTGACTTCGAAGTAATAAGTGAACACCTCGAATGTGATAAGATTCATGTTTGATTAGTTTAGTTGGTTCGTAAGTATTATTTCAAGTTAAGGCATTATAGACATATACGCAAATGTGGTTATATAAATATATATGCTTGCGGTAATGCACTGCTGGATGGTGCTGCTTTCCCAGGTAAGTGCATAAACCCTATTACACGTCTCTTTATAATTTTTCATAGTAATATGCTATGATTATCGAATTAAAAACGGAGATGGTAGTCGGATGGCTTGACGTGGAACTAATGAGAGTTTGAGGTTCTTTGTGGTCGGTTGCTATGTGAGGAGGGAGCCTGGGTTGTGAATTAACGGCAATCATGTGAATTGTGATGCCATGTGTGGCTTATGTTAAGATTGATAGATTATGACGTGTTTGAATGTGTTACGTGCAAACCCCCTCCCTTTATGTCATCAAGTTTCTTGTTGCGAGTAAGGGTGAGTTTGAAAAAGGAAGTTTTTCATGCTTGTAACTAATAGTAGCCATAACTATTAGCAAATGATGGCCTATTTTAACTATGCAAATACAGTTTTGAGAGTGAACTCACTTGAATGGGAGACTCCCTAAAGAATTTAAATAAAAAGAGGGTGCATTGTATGAAAAAGGATTTTGCTGTGAGAGGCAACAAACTTATTAGTCGTTATGGCCAGCTGCTTTAAATGGCTAGGATAAGTGCTTAGGAACAATAGATGGGAGTGAACCTGCTTGAATGGGGGAATCTCTAGCTTAGGGAGTAATCCTTAAAGACGTTGACGAGGGTTAAGGTCCAAAAGTTAGTTGCCATCCTGGGAGTAAGAGCTTAATGTGAGTTAATCTCACTGGAATTGAGTGTGGATCTCTCCCAACCAGCACTTTATGATAATCTTATGCTTAGAGTAATTTCCTAATACGTAAGAAAAGCAGTCGGCATTTCACCTTTTTAAGTATTTCAGAAAGAAAGTTTTTAAGGGTCATTATGAGACCAATATGAAAGAGATTCTTTTAAGAATATGAGCCCAAAGAGGCTAAGAAAAGAGTTCTTATGAGCCTAAAGAGGCTAAGTAAAGTGTTTTCAGAAAAAGAAAAGAAAGATTTTCATGCACATCATGTGAATAAGAATCTGAGTGCAGTATAAATAAAATTCCTAGTGCAGCATGGCCATACCATTGTAATGCATCGAGCATATGAGTTTGAATGTGCATGTTTAGCTAATGAAAGTTTGTAGCATAATCTCTGCTTCATAATTTTAGCATCTCATATGAGTGAATTAGATAGATAAAGCATAAATCACGAGTTATATCACATAATCTATGAAAGAAAGTTCTGTGCTTAGCCTCGTTGCTTACTTAAGTGTTTGACTGCCTATTAGTAAAGGAATTTAGTCATTCAGAGGCCTAAAAATGAGCTTAAATGGCCAAAATGAAATTATGGATAGTGATCCTTCCTTAAGAATTTATGAATGCCTAATATGATAGTAAAAGTATGAGTATGTGGTATGTAACTATTATGAGTATTATTGCCTGCAATGGTTTTGGTTTTAAGGGGTCAGAGAACACTCACTGAGCGTGTGGTTGCTCATCCCATTACTCTTTTCCCTTTTTCCCCAGGTTTGCATCTTGACAAGTAGTAGCCAAGTCACTTATGCCAAGATGGATTCTATTCTTGCTTACAAAGTGTCGTGTGTGCCCATTTGAAGGGGTCTTACGTGTTTAATGAAGTCATGTAAGGTATTCCTAGAATTTTAAACGTTTGTAAACAAGTATTCTAGTTCATGTAGTGTATTCGGTTTAGGAGTCGCTCTGTACGGCCATGCCTGCCAACCATCTCATTAGTCAATTGTCTTTTTAGTTGAAATCAGTTACGATTTGGGATGTAAACCTCGGTACTCTGATTGTGTGAACCGTTGAGTTGTATCTTTCACTTTTCCTATATTAATGAACTATTTTGTTTGATGTAATCCGAGCGAGTTGCTCTTTGACTTATGAACTCCGATGTGTAGCCGTTGAGCTTGTTTTAAAATGTTTTACGCCTCCGTTGATCTGCAGGGGTTTATTGTAAGGCTTTTAGCCTAAAAACGGTCAATTTTTAGGGAAAATTCTGTCCGTTTCGACCCAAAATTTAAATTGAAAGTTAAGAAAATGTAGTGCTCTTGGCTATAAGGGCTGGGGGTGTTACAATTGATGGTATCAGAGCAAGAGGCTATGACTATAGGCTGCAACCTGAGTCTTGCATCTCATGAAGTTGCCTAAGAACGCGTTCACGATGACATGATACATGAGCTTTATGTGAATGTTAACGCATTTGCCTTGTTAGGTGCGGCTTGACTGAGCTCATTAACCAAGTGAATGAACGAATTGCTAAGAGTATAAGCTGAATGACTTGCACTCTCGTAGATGAGCTAAGTGTTAGCTCAATCGAAAGTTATTTCGCTTATATACCTTGGTGATTTTAATCGAAAGTTTAAAGAACATATGATTTGAAATCGAATGATTGGAAAGCCTTAACTCTAAGCTCATCTTTTCCGCTAAAATACGATTTGCTCCTCGGGCACCATAATAGAGTAAGTAGACGTACTCAAAGGTTGGTAGAAAGAGAGCTAGAAGCAGTTAAATAATTTCCTTTTGAAAACCTCAGGATCCTGAAAGTTAATGTCTTTCGATTAGTGAGTTAGGGTCATGCCTTCACATTAGAAACCTTTCTAATTTTGGTTGGGTCTTGTTGTTGCAATCAAGGACTCGCATTTGCTTTACAATAATGCTTGGGTGAACCCTACGAGCTTAAATTCTGCCATTACCCTAAGGTCCTTGACACCTCACTTGATTAACAAGAATGACCCCATTAGGTGTCACCTTTCTACTAGTTTTAGCTCTAATCAGGTTGTAATGTTCTAGGCTGATGTATTTAACAAATGTACCTTGTGTTTTCTTTGATAACCGTTGTAACGTAAGAGTGAGAGTCGTATATAAGCTCCTCTCATCGTGTTTGTACACATATCACGCCGTATTGAATCAGAAATTGAGCTTGCTTCTAGTTTGCTCTCCAAACACCTAGTGGCTGTATCCTAAATTGGTAACTCAAGTGGTGATACACTATGTCATTTTAGTGCTTCTTGGTGGTGTCCTAGCTATATCAAGCCCCAATACACCTAAAAAGCGCAAGGAAGAAAGAACCTAGCAGACTTTGGAATTGTTGCACCGTATACATCACCTCGTTACCTCCTAGGACAATAATCTATGCCTTCCCAACAGTTTCTTAAGCACAAGCACCAAGTGTAGAATCAAGGATGCTCATAGTAGAAAGTAGAACCTTCCCATCCGTACTAGGAATTCCTCGGACCTCCGTAAGTACCTGTGAGACAAATGCGTCACAAAACCTCAATGCAGAACTGCAAGACTAATAACGCCGTTGTTCTTACCCCTCTTAGTTGCTCGTTGAGTTATGAACTCAGGTGTGCAGTCGTTGAGCTTGTTTTAAAAAGTTTTATGCTTCCGTTGATCTGCAGGAGTTTATTATAAGGCTTTTCGGCTAGAAACGGTCAGTTTTTAGGGGAATCTCTGTCCGTTTCGTCACGAAATTTAAATAGAAAGTTAGGAAAACATAGCGCTCCCGGCTCTAGGTGCTAGGGGTGTCACATATATACACGTATATATATATATATATATATATATATATATATATATATATATATATATATATATATATATATATATATATATATATATATATATATGTACATATATATATGTATATATGTACATGTATATATATATACCTATATATATATATATACACACACACACGTAAGTACACACACACACACACACACACACACATTATATATATATAATATATATATATATAATTAATATATACTATATATATATATAATATTATATATATCTATATATATATATATATATATATATCTCTGTATGTATATGTCTGTGTGTGTATATACATATATATATATACATATATACATATACATATATATTTATATATATGTGTGTCTTTGTATGTGTATACATATATATATATATATATACACACACACACACACACTTATATATATATATAT
>JAKOGI010000306.1:737500-742242 GCA_029747015.1 Carnegiea gigantea | reverse complement strand
ATATATATATTGCAAGAGCCGCCTTCTTTATTTTGCGTTAACGTCGCTGCCTTACCTTCTACATTGCGAAATTCGTATTTTTGTTAGCCATATGAGTTAAAGTATTATCAATGTGCTTATGTGGACGATAATTTTATTAAAAAGAATTGTTATTGTTGCTATTGATTTTATTGACGTTACTTATTTATAAAATTATTGAATCGATGCTAACCCGAGGTTTTAAAATCATTTCTTCGTTTTATTTAGCCTATTCCCGAAGTTTAAGTGGGATGGCTGTTGTAGGACGTTTCGACCCGAGCTTGGACTGATCGATAACGAAAATGGGGACCGGATTTAATTAGTGTGGCTTTTGGAACCAAAAAATAAGAAAGAAGAAGAATAAGGGGCCGAAGCCCCTTTCTCTTTCACGGCAGACCCACGGGCGAGAAGGGGGGTCTCAACCAGCCCGCGACCCCGACACCCAGAGAGAGAGAAAGAGGAGGAGAGAAAGAGAGGGATGAGCGGAGGAGAGGGAGAAAGTCGGCGGCGGCGGCGGCGGCGCCTCCCCCGTGCGCACGCCCGCCCGAAGGCTCCTGCACCAGCCCTACTCAGCCATCACAGAGAGAGAGAGGGAGGTCGAGCGAGAAGGAATTCGAAGCACCGCGAGAATTGAGTGCGATTCAGGCGACTGCGGCGCTATTCCGGTGGCCAAGGTGGCCGGCGCTGGTAGAGTCGATTCGTTTGCAGGCTGGTGAGAGAGAGATGGCCCGAGCGAGAGCCACGGTTTAGGGGAGTTAGCATTTGAAATCTCCAACGCCACCACCACTGTTCCCACTACTAGTTTGGGCTCGAATTTGACCCGACCAAACGAAGACTGGAGGTTGGCAGAATGGGGCAGCAGCAACCAGCGAGTGGGGAAGCAAAAGGGGCGAGCCAAATTCTGTGCATGCCAACCGAACCAAACTCTAAGTTGATTTACTAGCTTGGATTCCAGGTGAGTGTTTTTCGCCTCCTAAGTATTAGTGGATTCGAAAATATTTTAGCCTAAACGATAGTGCATGTCAGCTTAGGTTTAGTTCATTTCATGAAATATGTAATGAGAAACTATGCATGTTAAGTTAGATGGAATACATGCTTGAAAACTTAGTTCGAAATGAGTTATGTATGTTTAGATTCGATTCAAGTGAATTCAGTTATTACATGCCTGAAAATATAGTTTGAAACGAGTTATGCATATTTAGGTTCGATTCAAGTGAATTCAGTTAATGCATGCCTGAAGGGTTGACTTGAATGGTAACTTCGATATGATAAATGAATACCTAGAATCGTATTATGCTTAAATGACTTAAATAGGTTCGAATAGTAACTTCGATATAATAAACGAATGCCTAGAATCGTAATCTGCTTAAATGACCTAATTAAGTTCAAATAGGAACATCGATATGATAAATGAATGCCTAGAATCATACTATGCTTAAATGAGGTAAATGGGTTCGAATAGTAACTTCGATATAATAAACGAATGCCTTGATTCATATTATGCTCAGTTGGTTTAATTAGGCTTGAATAGTAACTTTGATATGATGGACGGAACCCTTGCTTTGATGTTTGCCTAATTGGTTAATGTATGCCTGATTAGTAATTTCGATATAATGAACAAATGCCTTGATTCATATGAGGCTTGGTTGGCTTAATTAGGCCTGAATAGTAACTTCCATACAATAAACGAAACCCTTGAATCGATGTTGCTTAACTAGTTATTTTATGCCTAAATAGTAAATTAAAATGGCATGGGTATAACATGCTTAATTTCTAAACGTAAGTCGTGAACGTAATCGAGTTTCATGCCTTGTTAGTTTAATGCGGTTCATTAAGTGCCTGCTTCCAGTTTATGCGATATAGATATACATGTGTATGTGTTTATATATGCTATAATGCACCGCTGGATGGTGCTGCTTGCCCAGGTAAGTGCATAAACCCTATTACATGTCTCTTTATAAGCTTGCATGATAATATGTTATGATTACTAAATTGAAAACCGAGATGGTAGTTGGATGGTTTGAGGTAGAACTATGAGTGGTTCGAGGTTCTTTGTGGTACGGTGGTTGTGAGGAAGGAGTTTGGGTTGTGAATTAACCGCAATTGTGTAGATTGCGAGACCGTGTGTGGCTCATTGTGTTGTTGAAATGATTATGAAGTGTTTGAATATAATATATGCAAATCCCTCCCCTTTTATGTTATTAAGATGCATTATGCGTGTGAAGGTGTTGTTTTGAAAAAGGATGTTTCTCGTGTTTCAAAACAATAATAGCCATAACTATTAGCAATCAATGGCCTATTTTAAATATACGAACTTCGTTTTGGGAGTGAACTCGCTTGAACAGGGGGAATCCCTAAAGAATTTGATCGAAAAGAAAGTACGATGTGTGAAAAAAAGATTTCACTGTGAGAGGCAGCAAAATTATTAGCCGTTATAGCCCATACGCTTTCAATTGGCTAAGATAATGTGCTTCGGACAATATGTTATGAACGATTATGTTAGCCTAGGGGATAAGTCCTGGTACTAGGAGACCCTAGAAGACTCTGACAAGGGTAATGGTCCGATATGTTATATGTAGTCGTCCTGAAAATAAGAGCTTAAGCGTGAGTGTTAGGTCTCACTATGGGGTTGAGAATAGATCTCACCCAATCAACACCCTGTAATGATCTTATGCCAGATGCATTTTCCTAATAAGCAAAGAAAAGTAGTTGGCATTTTGACATTTTCAGTATTTCAGAAGAAAGAAAGTTTCAAAGGCCATTAAGAGGCCAGTTGAATGAAATGCAAAAAGTTATGAGGGTCATTATGCGACCAATACGAAAGAGATTTCCTTAATGAAAACAAGCATGAAAGAGGTTAAGAAAAGAGTTTTTATGAGCCTCAAGAGGCTAAGCAAAGTGTTTTCAAAAAAAGAAGAAACGTTTTCTGTGCATATCCTGTGCTTTTCTTATGAATGAAATGTGAATGAGATTTCAAGTAAGGCTAAGTAAAGTGTTTTCATAAGAAGAAAGAAAGATGCTTGTGCATATCATATGAATGAGACCTAAGTAAAGTATGCTAATGAAAACAAAGCTTTATATGAATATTCCAAGTATAACTTTTGAATAAGATGCTAAGTAAGATACGATCACGAAAAAGAAAGCCATATGATCATATTTCATGCATACCCTATGAATGAGATTTGAATGAGACTTGAAAGTTTTGTGTACCTTATGTATACCATATGAATGAAATGCCAAGAAAAGTATGATTATGAAAAGATATAACTTTATGTGCACATCTTATGAATGATGTTTCATGTATAGTTTAAATGGAATGCTAAAGGTTATGTTATAAAAAGAAAGATCCCTATGCTTAGCCCTCGATACTTGCTTACGTGCTTAACTGCTTATTAGTAAAGGAATTTAGTCATTGAGGGACCTAGAAATATGTATGAGTGGCTAAAATGAAGTTTATGTTTAGTGCCCCTTCTATAAGGACTTTACGAATGCCTAATATTATAGTAAAGTATGAATACATGATATGTGACTATTAAAGATATTATTGCCTGCAACGATTTTGGTTTTAAGAGGGTCGAAGAACACTCACCGAGCGTGTAGTTGCTCATTCCACTACTCTTTCCTCTTTTCCCCCCAGGTTTTCTTTATGACAGGAAGAAGTTGAGTCAGCTATGTCAAAATGGAGTCTACTCTCGCTTGCAAGGTGTTATGTGTGCCTACTTACGTCTTTAATGAAGTCATGTAAAATATTCTTAGTTTGTAAACGTTTGTAAACAATTATTCTAGTTCATGTAATGTATATGGTATGAAGGTCGCTCTGTATGGCCGTATGAACCAACTATCTAATTTGTTAAATATTTTCTTGGTCAAAGTTAGTTATGATTTGGGATGTAAACCCCAATACTCCGGTTGTGTGAACCGTTGAATTGTATCTTTCATTTCTTCTTTATTAATAAACTATTCTATTTGGTGTACTCCGAGCGAGTGACTCGTTGAGTTATGAACTCCGGCGTGTAGCCGTTGAGCTTCTTGTAAATGTTTTACGCTTCTGTTGATTTGTAGGGGTTTATTGTACGACTTTTAGCCTGGAAACGGTCAATTTTAGAGAAAACTCTGTCTGTTTCGCCCCAAAATTTTAAGTAAGAAGTTAAGAAAGCGTAACACTCCTGGCCCTAGGGGCTGGGGGTGTTACATTGATGGTATCAGAGCATGGTCCCGCGACCATAGTCTGCAACCTGAGCCTTGCATCTCATATAGTTGTATAGGAACGCGTTCACGATGACGTGATACATGCCTACCTTGTATGCAAATGTGAGTTTTATGGGAATGTTAGCGCCTTTATCTAGTTAGGCGCGGCTTGAGTGAGCTAAATGGTTGGATGAAAGAACCATTTGCTAAGGTGTAGGCCGAGTGACTCGTATTTTCGTGGATGAGCTACGTGTTAGCTCAATCGAAAGTTGTTTCCCTTATATGCCTTGGAGATTTTAATCGAAAGCTTAAAGAACATATGATTTGAAATCAAATGATTGGGAAGCCTTAACTGTAAGCTCATCTTTGCCCTTAAAGTATGATTTGCTCCTCGAGCCCCATAATGAAGTGAGCAGATGTACTCAATGGTTGGTAGGTAATGAGCTAGAAGTAGTTAATCCATTCTCCTTTCGAAACATAAAGACCTTGAAAGTTGAGATCCTTCCTAAACAGTGAGTTAAGGTTTTTCTTTCGCA
>JAKOGI010000306.1:685000-730000 GCA_029747015.1 Carnegiea gigantea | reverse complement strand
CAAGTCATGTGATTACTGATGTAGGTGATATTTTGAACCGTGAAATTTTCTTTTGAACCATGATCCAATCAATATAAGTGCTAATAGCGAGAAGGTTCAATTATGAGAGCACTTGTTGCATCAAATCACAAGCTGGATGATAACATCCCCATGAAAAGATATTTCACTGCAAAGCGTTAAAATAAAAGTGGCACGACCATATCATCAACCGGTATTATTTTGATCAGGGCACTGCCTTGTCTCTCACCTGTTGAGACTGGTCATTCATAGCTGCCCTTTAACTTTTACCAGGCTCAATCATAACTTGCACGACATTTCAATGCCAGGGTAGTTTTCATTGCATGCCTCTACTTCTCTATCCGGAGATGCTCAATTTAGGTGCGGCTGAGGTTAAATGTAGGCCCCATGATGTTCATGTCAACGAGCTTTTGGTATGGTTCGGATAGGAGTCGGGCAAAGTTTTTGTTTTTTGTTTTTTTTTTTTTTTAACTTGTATTGACATTGGGTCAGCTATAGATATATGATCCAATGGACTTATCTTGTCCATCCAAAACCATTCATGCAAAGGAATAATTCATGATGTTGGGTCCAAGTTGGATAGGGTCAATGAGGATTCATGTCCACATTAGGTTATCCTATTTTTAGGTTGGAGTCGAATAACAATTTGGAATACTCTATTTGAATTCTACTCTTAAGTTAGCTTAGTCAAGGATATCTTTAATTATCTTGATAATTTTCTTATCCTTTTCTTTTTCCCATACAAACAAGGTAACTCATTAGGTTACTTTTTTGTTCGTGATTGAGTCTCTAAGCATGAAGACAAATGACCCAATATCTTCATCAATTGCAGTTTGAAACTAATCTCTCCCCATTGTCGTGTATTTGACACAAATAGAAAATTCGTTAGAACAAACTTCATAAAAATTATTATTGTGGCATAACTTTTAAACTTTGTTTTAAAACTAACAAAAATAGGATGTGTGTTGAGTATTAATTAAGAATATTTCTTTCGTGAAGCAAGGGGAATTATCTTGTCCTTATAATTTTTAAATCAATGTTCTTGGAAAAGTAATCTAGGACCAAATTATCAAACGAAATAGCAAATTCATAGGGGCATGCATGGGTTTAGGCATATTAACTGCAGCATTCAAGACAGAAGAAGCGCTGCGAACTGGATTTTCTATGTTAGAAAGTCTTTGGCGGTAATGAGGCACAGTGCCACCACGTTTGCACTATCAGGTACAGTTGTTAGGGTTTAGGGTTTGATTGTTTGGAGTTGGTTAGGTTTAGGGTCTTGATCAGTGTTGCTTGACGACCTAGATTCAAAAGATGGAGTTGGAAAATTGAAACAAAAGGACCATCAATGGAAAAAATATTATTTACCGCTCTCAATAAGTAGAGCAATGTTAAATTCAAGTGAGATTTCAACCTAAAATCAATTAACAATGTTAACTCCTGAACTAATAAATATGTCAAATGTTCTTTTATTTTATCGATGTGTGATTATGAACCACTTTAGAATCTAACAAAGAGAATGCATGTTTTTTTAGTAATTAGTCATTTTAGTTTTAAGGTAATTAATTGACTAAGGTGTATTTGCTTCCTGCATATTTTACAACAAATAACCAAGGAGTTGTGGCATAGTAGTAACTCACTTCGTCCTTTAATCAATTGATCAGGGGTTCGATCATTGACCTTTGGGAACGGAGAGTAATTCTTAGCCAGCCCTTTACCATTAAGTGTAGCTCGCAGGTCGAGAGGAGATTAGTTACTGTGATCGACGGTGGATTCCTCTAGTTAAACCCAAAAAAAAAAAAAAAAATTTACAAGTAGTAAATTGTCAATTAACTTAGCAATTGTTGGTAGCTGGCTATTATTAATTTGATGGTCTTAGCTAAATAAAAATAAAGAATAATTAAGTTTTCTTAAAGATATTATTATCATCGCAAATTATATTTACTTACTTCAAGCTGTTACAATATTTTTTTTTTTTTTTTTTTTTTGGGGGGCTTTTCGTGGGCGGGTGACTTCAAGGTTTAAAGGGGTAAGCTGAGAGTTTAGTGGGTAGCAGGACATCCACAAATTATATTTGTCATCACAAATTATGTTCTTTGATCGATTCCCAAAACATATAATTAGATGACCACGAGAGGTGGTCAATAGTCATAGCGAAAGCTACATATAGAGGCAGTATGGTAGCAGTGGTTAGAATAAGAGGAAAGAGGACTACAATAATATATGAGCAGAAAAGAAGATATTAAGAAATAGGAAAGTGGACTACAATAATATATGAGCAAGAAAAAAACCCTTATGTTCTCTCAACGTAATCAGACTCAAAAAAAGTTCAAATAACAAATTCCACAAATAAGTATAGTTAAATAAACTACAACAATTACTCCAATACACCATCCACAACACAAAGAATGAAGTTCAGATCCAATCCTGCGGAACATATATGAATGGCAAAGCGTTCACTGTGAAGCTGTTAAGAAAGAACTTGCAACAATAATAGAAGTCAGCATAAAGTAATACATTATTATTAATATTAAAAAATACTTTTATTATTCTTTCTAATATTGTTAATTATTATTTTTTATTACTATGTTTTATTACTTGTATTATTCATTAATATAAATAATTATTAATAATTGTTAATATTAATAATTGCTATGATTATTATTATTAATATTATTAATAATTATTGCGACTATTACTAATATTCATTAATAATAATAACTAATAAAAAATTAAATTGTAATAATAATTATTATTACAATTAACATTAATTTTAATATTAATGATTATTATTATTAATATTGTCAATTATTATGACTATTATTAATTGTAATTATTGTTATAATTAATAATAATAATAATTTTTTAAAAGAATAATCATTATATTTATTATTATTTTATAATTGTGATTATTAAAACAATTGTTACTAATTCATAATAAGGTTAATAGTAATTATTTTTAATATTCACAATAATAAAAATTATTAATTACTAATATTAATTAATTAATTTTGAAATAATAATGATTAATATTATTAACATGGATCATTGTTATTAATAATGTTAATAATATATTTATTACTCTTCTTAATATTATTATTTATTTTTATTATTAATAATAATTAATAATATTTTTAATCAGTAATTATTATTATTATTAATTATTGTTGTTGTTATTAAAAGTAATAATAATAATTAATATTAGTTATAATTATTTTTTTAAGTATTACTAATATTCATTAATAATAATAATAATCATTGAAATATATGCAATTATAATAATTATTATAAATATTAAAAATTAACAAAAATTTTTAATAGTATTATTATTGTATTAATATTAATAACATTAATTATTATTATTAGTATTAATAATTATTATGATTATTATTAACATTACAAGAATTATTATTGTAATTACTATTGTTAATCGTTATTATTAATATTTATAATAATAATTATTAATATTTATCATTATTTTTATTACTAATTAACGATTGCCATTATTATAAAAATTATTAATACTTATTATTAATTGTAAAAAGGAATAATAGTAATTATTCTTATGACAACTATTATTATTATTATTACTATTATTATTATTATTATTATTATTATTTATAATTAATTATTAATTATATATTATTAATATTTACTGCTATTATTAATAATGGTTATAATAATAATTACTATTCTTAAGATTACTAATTATTAAATTTATTAAAATTAATTATTATTAATATTAATAATTAGTTCTTTTTATTAATATCGATATTAATATGGATTATTATTATGATTTACAATAGTAACAATAATTCTTATTAACATTATTAGTAATTATTATTGCAATTATTACTAATATTCATTAACAATAATAATTTCTATTATAATAATGATAATTGTTACTATTGGTATTAATAATTATTAATATTCAATAATATTAATATTAATATTAGTATTAGTTATTAATATTAATATTAAGGATTATTATTGTTATTGATATTGATAAGAATTATTTTTGTGGTTATTATTTTTAATTATTTTTATGATTAAATATTGTTGTTAATAATAATAATAATAATAATAATAATAATAATAATAATAATAATAATAATAATAATAATGATTATTGTTGTTGTTATTATTATTATTATTATTATTATGTTATACAAATCATTAATATTACTATTGTCAATACTTCCACTCCTTCCCACCCCCACATCCAACAAATCACTTCCACCTGCTCATACCCATACATTCCCACTCCTGCCCACTCGCACCCATTTCTTTCTACTTCTTTCCACTCCCATCCACTCCACATATGCAATATGCCAACAAAAAGAATATGGCCTTAATCTATGACTACCATTTCCTGCCCAAGTCTTCTTTTCCTTTTTTTGTGATTTACCATAAAAGAACATATGAGCATGCCCTTATTGCTAGTAATTGTCTTTGTGATGTAATATTCCTCGATTCAATCATTTTATTTATTCTTCTCTTCTTTTTTGGATTACAGCAAAGACTTAATTACTATCAATCACCCACATCGTTTTTTTTAAAATTTTTTTTTGCAGAGGTAGGTAAGCATTTTGAAATAGTTAAACTTTAATCTTGCTCAATTTGGTGTGACCTTCCTTTTTTCCTTTTTTTTTTTGTGTTTGCTTGACTTACAAATTTATAATTCTAAGTGTCGAATGATTCAAGCTTTGGACTAAAAGGATTGCTTTTCGCCATGATTCGCAATAAGGAGTACAAAGTTTCTCACTCTTGGATGGGTTGCCCACAATGGTTTACCGTAGAACGCCATTTATTAAACTTTCGACTTTTGTATGACTCGCTCGCAAGGGTCTACCATAATTCGCCGTTAGTAATTTTCGACATTTGGATGACTCACCTGCAAGGGTTCACCATAGGCCAAATTTTCAAACATTTGGATGACTAGCTTGGAAGGGTTTAGAATAAGCCGTCTTTTATTAATTTTTGACCTTTGGATGACTTGTCTGCAATGGTACACCATAGGTTGCTTTTATTATTAGAGAGTAAATCAATCCATTCAAAAAAGTTTATAACTTCCTGTTCGACTCACTTATTCCCCCATTTTCCCCTCACGATAGCTGTCTTTATAACGCATCACTTTTTTTTCAAGCTTTCTTCATTTATGGCCATTTTTTCGGATGAGTCTTATAACGAACGACAACATTTACGTATTCGATCGGGGCAACAAAGATGTGAAGGAGATAAAAGTGTAGATTCGTAATCTCGGCCATAACTTACCTTTCGAAATCAAAATGTCACAAAGGTCCACCAAGCCTCCCTTCTTGGTTGAAAGAAAATTTGAAGACAGGGGAAATATTTTTACCGTCATGTCACCTCGATGCCCAATTAAGTATCCCATTGTATTAGCTATTTTACCATGACATAGATGCCAAGCAAAAATCATGGGAGAAGCTTTCATTCTAGAGAGAGTTTTCTTACATCCCGCTCTATTGGGAATGGTTGGAGGATGTTCTCACCCATTGTAAAAACTTACTAGTTGCCAATCATTTATTCGATGCCCTTTATACATCACTCTTTATTCATGACAAGTGTCCAAATATTGTTCAAGTGAGATGCGAGTGTCGTCCTCCGAAACAAACTCTTTGCAAACCTCAAAAGGTGAAGTATCTATTTCTCTACTGGACATCCATGGCTTCCTCAGGCTTCCATTTTTAGGTTTTTTCTATGATGAAGTTGTTCCTCTATCCAAAGAACTCAAGACAGGCCTAGGAAGGAGTTGCACTAATTTGTTTGCAGCATATCATATTCTTCAACAGTGCATTGATCACAAACTGACCATAAAGGAGTGGATAACATTGGTTCTGTAGACCTGTCAAATATCATGCTCCTATGAAATCAGACCATCGAAGTCAAGTCCCTCTCCGAACCAATGTATCTTTAACTACCGATGTTCATGTTTGGAATGAGTCTCATGTTGTCTTTGACCAGTTAGGTGTGCCAAAGTCAAGCTTACAGAGACTTTCCTTATGGCTTTTCTTTCATGTTAGTTGTGCTTATTCATACTTCTAGTCAAAGATGCTAGTTGCATTCATCCTATGACTTTCTTAGTAGTCTCGAGTATGGAAAGAGCCCAAGTGTATTATCCTTCTTTGGCCATCCTCACAAGCATTTACAGAGGTCTTGGTGAAATTTGTTGCTCTGCTCATCTAGAAAGAAAAGGAGGCCATATCCCATGACATTTTCTTTACGCTTGGGTAGCTAAATATTTTTGGACATATCACTTTGATGATAAAGTCTCGTCTAACCTAAGAATGCCAAAATTTAGTGGCTTTGGTCGGGCTAAATCATTTAACGTTAGCAGAGCACGTGAGCTCATCAGTTTTGGCAGGGGTTTTTGTCGGAATTCTACTATTAGGCATTGAATCAAAGAGACCCTTGTTGACAATAACCAACTATAACAAGCTGACTTTGCTTATTTTGCTGACATTTGTTTGAGTTACATCTACTATTGTTGTGAGGATAGTTTTGTTATGGAGTACTATTGCCCCTACAGGTTTAGTAACAATTTGGGTTTCACCAAGACATTCCTGTACACGTAGATTTCTCTATCCTTCTGAGCTCAAAGATTATGCTTCAACTTCATGAAGCATGCTTGCACTGTGGAACAAATTCTTAGGTGTTGTTTCCTCATCAATGCCCATCTCTGGAGAAAAAGTTTACTCCACTTCTAAGAGTGGTGGTCTAAAGTGTTCTTTACTCCATCATATACCCATTTTAGAGGGAGCTCAAAGAGGAAGAGAGAAACTTCATCTAACCAAAATATTCAAAGGGATAAAGGTGCTCTTGGGTTGAAGCCAAACTAAAGATCGTTCGCTCTCAAAAGCCTTTAAGACCTCATGTTCTTACAATAGAAGACAACACTCCTCAGAGAAAGATCCTAGGTGTAGGAGTTACCACCTCAGTCAAACCCATCTCCGCCTATAGTGTTACTATGCTAGCAAAGGCACTAGATGAGGTTAGACTTACTCGTGAGCCTTTACCTGCTACAACCTATAGACAAAAGCTAAAGTCTATTGTTGTTTATAGTCCTGATGAACAGGGTATGTCAAATGTACAACGAAGTAAGTTAAATTCTAGGAAGGCCATTTTGTTGCCTCAGGACGGTGCAGAGAATATCATGGACATCTTGAATTACGATCTTAGACCCACCGAATGCATGATAATAGACCCTTTTTTTTGGGGTCTCCCTTGAAATGCCCACCTCAATGGCCCCTTATTTGATCCCCCCCTTTTTCTAAAAGGGATAAAATAATGACATGAATTTTAAGGACAAGTTGGCACACGTTCCTCTACCTTCTGGAAGTCACTATTTCCCCTTAATTGAGCACTTATCATCCGTTAAACAAGATTTCCCTGGCAATGATTTATGCCTTACTGACTTAAAGAGCATTTATACCCCAAACAATGAAGATGAAGCCAAGTCTATCCCAAAAGCAGATGCTCCATGAGTGGCCCTCTATTACGCCCTTTAAGAGATTTACAAGATGTTTCTGTCTTCAATGTTGATTTTGTCATGGGAGAAGTAAATAAGAGTGGAGCTCGAATTAGGGATGGGAATGTTACATGAACCCAAAAAACCCAACTAAAACCCGCCCCATTTAGCACTCGAATGGGTGACGAAAATGGCTTTCAAATGGGTATGAGTATGGGTATGGGTATGAGTATGGGTATTGTGCTCGAAAATGGGTATGCGTAGGGGTTTGAATTCCTAAAACTTCGAACTCGATTATGTATCCGATTTGCTAGTAAGATGTGACAAAAATATACTAAAACCCAAAAATAAATGTTAGGCATGAAACTATAATTTTATAGCATTTATTTATGTAGAAATGAAAAATTAATTTTTTTTAAATAAGCATTGCTTAAAATTGTTAATCAAATATAATGTGTATGCAAATATGAGTTGAATATGAGCGACACTTTGCATATCTATTTGTAGCGGAGTAAATCCGTAAACCCAAAAAACCCAATGAGTATTGGTATGGATATAGCCACACAAAATCCGATGGTATGATTTTCAGAAATGGGTATGATGCGGGTATGGTTCACCCTGTCCCCAACCCGGCCCACGCCCATCCCTGGCTTAGAAGGCAAGTCAAGTTATTCCTGACAAAGTGTTTCGTACCTCTTTTGAAAGGCTTCATTACCTTAAAGGCGAGTTCAATAGCCTTTGCAACCTCATCAATGAAAGAGGAGGTCATGTGACTCCTTGAAAGAACAAGGTTGAAAGGCTAATCTACCAGGCATGCAACCTCAAAGATCTACAAGAGAGCTACTACAACCAAATGACTATTGAGGTACAAGAGAGTTGTCGTATAGAGGTTGACAATAAACTTAATGAGGCTTCCAATTGGCTAGACGCAGAAAGTATTTGTTACAATGCGCTCAAGGCTAAGCTAGAGCAAGTGGAATCAATGTGCAAGAAACTACTAAAAAAGTTTCAATCCTTAGACGATCAAAAGAAGGATCTCAGTTACTAAGTGATAGCCAGCGAAGATTTGCTTGAAGAGGCTGAGAGGGAGGTCATTGACTTACAGATTTAGATTGACACTCCTAATGCCATTAAAGTCACAGACCTAGCCATCAAAGTTATCCTGGAAAAGATTGAAGCTTTTGTAAAGGATTCATTTGAAGATTTGAAGACATTCTAATGGAAACCATGGCTTATTTTTAGGATATAGATTCATTATGTGTTTTTTTATGAAATAAGTTTGATGTCAATTCAATGAGGTTTGAATGGAAAATTCCAATCTCTTTTTTAATTGCAGCACAAATATCTTGGTCAATTTGTCTTGTTATTGGATCACACCATCATTGACACCATGCTAAATTATTCTGTCCTTTGTTCAAAAAAAATGTTATCGATAACTTGTAATCAGGCAAACCATGAACTAAGTCAAAGGACCCTCCTCATTAAGCATAAACAACTTTATATATTTTTTTCGATTTTTTTGTTGCTGTGTCTAGATATATACCCATACTGACTGCGTATCTAAAGGTCGTATAACAACCTAAAGATCAAGCCATACATAGTTAAAAGAAGACGAACACTTCTTTTTTTTCGTTTGACTGCTCAGTTTATACTTTGCGGGACATGAGTATCACAAAGTTGTTTTTATTTTATTTGTCTTATTTGTTTTGCATGAATAAGCAGTTTAGGCTCTTGCTTAGGAGCTTCCAAGTAATGCGTCAAGGATAGTACAGCTTCAAGAACTTGCCATTTATAGGCCCTACACGCACTCCATCAATGCTAACTATCTTATAACCGTCATTTGTGTAGGCTTCCCAAACCACATAACGACCATCCCATTTGGAAGTGAACTTGCTTCTAGTCTTACGTGGAATAATGATTGGTCTCCTTATCACGAGTACTTGATCTCCAACTTGAAATGAATGTGAACATACCTTTTTGTTTGAATACTCGTGATAAGTGTGCTTGATAGCATTCCAATTTCTGTTGCACTTGAAGTCTTTTTTCATCAAAAACCTCGAGCTCAGCCAAACAAAGCTTGTGATTTTCATCTTTAGTTAAGCCTTCTTCTATCGCAATGTGGAGTGAAGGGATTTAAATTTCCAAAGGTAATACCGCTTCAACCCCATATACAAGGGCAAAAAGAGTCGATTGAGTTGACATTGATAAACCTTTAATTTTACTATTTTTGACCCCTTAATTTTACTAGTCTTGCCCATATGTTTCTTTGATTCAGTGGAGGATTTGATCATATGTGCTTCTCTTTGCTTGTAATTCTTTTATTTGGACTAAGTTTCCTTTTTGTGTCAACCCATCGATGAGCAAGGACGTGATGTTTCGCTAAGGGAAAAGGTTCGAAAGACGATAGATGGGGTCAAAACGTGAAGAATTGAAGTAAAGCTTTTGCATGGCCATGCATAATCACAATTTGAGTTAAGAAAGTGCACGGCCAGGTGTGCAGATTATGCATGGCCATGCAATGAAGATAGAAAGTTCTTGCAGAAGTGTACAATCGGTCGTGCATTTTTGCACAACCTTGTCTTTTGAGTCAGAAGTTATACCCGGCTGGCTATGTGTTGAATCATGGCCATGTGTCCAGTGACTTTCAACATTGCTTAGCCTTTTTGGGGAAGTTAATTGGGGACACTTTTCCATCTTTTTAGAAAGCACTTGCTTAGAATGAAACAAGGTTTTATTAGAGAGACTTTGAAGACTCTTTTTTGGCTTAGATAGATGAATGTTTGAAGATTAATTTGTGATTGATTTTTGCAATTAATTCAAGTTTGTATCTCTATTCCTTCCTTTTTGCAATCTTATCTTGAGTTTTTTGTATTTTGCCATGTTCATCAAATTTGGTCTGAGAATTATGATTGTGAATATGTGTAGAGGCTAAAACTCCAACCTTGGGTTGGGAATAGCCCCTACTATGCTTGATTAAATCATGTTCTAGGTTTTTGGGAATTGTGCCCATGTTAATGTATTGGATTCTTGCTTAGTACTCTAGGTGTTGGATGAATGTCTCGAAAGAGATTTATTTTACTATTCATAATTAGGGCCGAGGAGATCACAAAAGTGAATTCCTTATCTAGTACTACTTTGTGAGCGATCAAATACCTTCATGTTAAAACAATTAGGGATTTGATTGGGATTATTCATTACCTAATTTTGTGACTTTGATAATCCTAGTTCCATAAAATAGGTGATTAGGATTTATCAGTCGGCCTGACAACCTTTGAAAGAAGGTGTAGATGTGTTTTAGTTTGTAATCATTTCATTCCAATCGTTTGCATGGGCAAGTTTGCATAATTTAGTTAGTGATTCACAAAGCATAATAGTGTGGTGAACCCTAACCAAAGATCCTTATCATCTGTTGATTTAGTTAGGCTCTCCAGCGTTTAGCAGATTTGAACTATTTTCAATTTCTATCAACCCGAGCGAATATTCGCCTAGATTGAGTGGTAAGAGTTAGATTGGTAATTGAAATTGAGTTCCCGGTGGATACAACCCATATTTGTCGGTCACTAGCTACAGTTAGATCGTGCACTTACGGTAAATTTATACAATAAGTTTTTGGCACCGCGCCCTGAACTTATTTATTTCAACAACAGAACCTACCAAAATACTCTAGACTAGGCTATTTCTTTTGTTTTCTGCCTTTTGCTTTTGCTTTTATTTATCCTTATTTGGACTTGCTTATGCTGGGTATAGTTCTTGCTTTGTATACATAGGCGCAATCAAGATAATCAAAATGTTTGTCCCTTGCATCGTGAGATCGAATCTATTACACGTAAGCAATGCGGTACCTGAAGGAAAAGAAAGTAGAAGCTGCAATAGATGGAAGGGAAGGCCTAGTTTTGAGAGACTGTTCTATGCTGCAATCATTGGGTATCACTTCACTTTTCATAGTGAACCTGATGGTTGAGGAGCATAACTTCGAGCTCTAACCACCCTTTATCTCCCTAGTGGAGAGAGGCTAGTTCGGTGGGCACCCTTATGCAGCTTTTCCCATTCTCCTTGAAGGATAAAGCTAGAGATTGGCTTCAGAATGAGGAGCCGAGTGCCTTTGCCACCTGGGACACACTTTCCAAGGCTTTCTTAAACAAGTATTTCCCGCCAGGAAAGACCACCAAATTGAGGGCGAATGTTACTTCATTCGCCCAACTACATGGTAAATCCATATATAAAGCTTAGGAGGGATTTAAGGATCTCTAATGTCAGTGTCCACACCATGGCATCCCTGACTGGCTTTTGGTTTAAACCTTCTACAATGGACTAGACTAAAATTTGAAGATATCCATTGATGCTGCAGCTGGGGTTGCTCTCATGGGGAAATCAATTGAAATTACAAAGGCTCTATTGGAAGATATGGCCACCAACAACTACCACTGGTCTAGTGGGAGAACCAACTTGAAAAGAAGCAGGGGAAAGTATGACATCAGTGCTGTGGATTTGCTTACCAACAAAGTTAATACCCTTGCTCAGAGATTTGATAGACTTGGGACTTCTAACCCTGACAGTTCATCTAGTATGTCGTATAAGGTAGGTGTTCTTTATAAGATATGTGGCGTCCAAGGGCATATGATTGCTAATTGTTAAGCCAACTTCTTGGGAGTTGAGCACGATAATGCCATGCAAAATGTTAACCATGCCCACTAAATAAACCTTATTCAAATGTATACAACCCGGGGTGAAGAAATCACCCAAACTTCTCCTACAGAAATAACAACCCCGTGCTACTCAATGTAAACCAACCCTTGAGTTTCCAATACAAAGCACCTTACAACCTACCTTCCTAACCCCCTTAACAAAAGGCTAACCTGGAAAGTCTCATAGAATGCTTCATCCAAATTCAAACTAAGACTAATGAAGCCCTCGATGAGTCAGTCATCTAGTTAAGTTCTAAATTTGAGACTATGACCACTCACCAGAGAATGATGAAAAATCGATGCACAAGCATCCCGCGTTCACATAGGGTCCAGGGAAGGGCCCCATCCCAAGGGGTGAATTATAGGCAGCCTAACCTGACTTTGTCAGTGGCTGATTCCAAAACTCGAACCAGTAACTTTTTGGTCACATAGGGACAATCTTACCATTGCTCTAAGGCTTTCCTTCAAAATTGCTCAAATTGCTCAAATTGTGCTACAAGTGAGTCATTTATTGAGACCCTAAAGACACCTTCCATGTCAACTGAGATCAACTCTAAGGGTCAGATGAATGCTATTACTCTGAGGAGTGGAAAGGAGTTAGAGGTCCCAACATGTCCATGAGGGAAGACAAGAGAGAGGTTGAGGAAGATGATAGTGCTAAGATGTTGAAACTCCAAGTGAGAGGAATGAGGTTGAGAAGGCAAAAGAGGTTCAAGCTAAGAATACTTCACCTATAGTCAAGCCTTACAAGTATCTTGTTCCATATCCTCAAAGGCTAATAAAGGCTAGAAATGAGCACAAGTATGGGAAATTCCTTGAGATGATGACATGTCATCCTATGCAAAACTCAGAACTAGCTCCCTGCTAAACTTTTAGATCCAGGAACCTTTTCCATCCTTTGTTCTGTTGGGGATGCGGGCATCAGTAGAGCACTATGTGATCTTAGGGCTAGTGTGAGTCTCATGCCATACTTAATCTATAAGAAGCTGCAAGTGGGGGACTTAAAGCCTACTACCATCTCATTGCAACTTGATGATAGATTTGTTAAGTACCTCCTTGGTATTCTGGAAGATGTCACATGATTGGTGGGAAAGTTCTTTATTCCCTGTGATTTCGTTGTTATGGAGATGGAAGAAGTTTCCTGTATCCCTATCATCCTAAGAAAACCCTTTTTGGCTACAATGGGTGCCATGATTGGCATCAAGAATGACAGGCTTTACCTTCGAGTAAGGGATGAGAAGGTGGAGTTCCATCAACCACAGTCCATGGCCAGTTGCACTCTAGATGGTACTTGTTGCAGAATGGATGTACTAGAAGAGGTACTTAGTAAGGAGGCCATGACTTCTCATTCTGTAGAGGAACCTCTTGAGGCTGTTATGATCGGTTGTGATATGTCTGAATCACAAACACAAGAAAAGGAGGAGTATGCTAGACTCCTCAATACATCTACTGCCTACATACGTAGGCAACGTCCTAAGGCGGTTCTCAATGTGGAGGTTTGAGCCCTTTAGGAGAAGGAGAAGAGCGCGCTAAAGGTAGAATTAAAGCCTCCACCTCCTCACCTCAGGTATAAATTTCTTGACACTGATCACCAGTTCCCTGTTATTGTTAGTGCTAAACTAGAGGACCCCCAACTTGACAAATTGTTGGAAGTGCTCAGGACGTATAAGGGTTCCATAGGCTACAGCATTGATGATATCAAGGGACTTAGCCCCTTACTTTGCATGTATTGTATCCTCTATGATGAAGGTTATAAACCCTCTAGGCAAGCTTAGCGACGTTTAATCTAAATATACAAGAGGTTGTGAAAAAAGAGATTGTCAAGCTATTTGACGCTGGAATCATTTATCCTATATGAGATAGCGAATGAAGGAGTTCAGTCCAGGTAGTTCCCAAAAACAGTTGTATGACTGTCATTACAAATGAGTGTGGTGAACTCATCTCTACTAGGACTGTCACTGGGTGGCGCATGTGCATCGATTATCGTAAATTGAATCAAGCCACCTATAAAGACCACTTCTCCTTTCCTTTCATTGATCAAATGTTGGAAAAGTTGGTTGGGCATTCCTTCTCCTATTACTTGGATGGCTATTCAAGTTTCTTCTAGATTCCTATCTATCCAAGTGATCAAGAGAAGATGACCTTTACATGCCCTTACGGTACCTTTTCCTATTGTAGGATGCCTTTTGGGTTATGCAATGCCAGTTTCTAATGCTGGATGACCGCCATCTTTTCTAATTTTATCAAGGGCATCATAGGGGTGTTTATGGATGACGTCTCTGTCTACAGAGGTACCTTTGACATGTGTTTTAAAAATCTAGCTAAGATACTTCGTAGATGTGAGGAAGTTAAATTTAGTGTTGAATTAGAAAAAGTGTCATTTCATTGTACAAGAAAGGGTGGTTTTAGGTCATGTTATTTCTGATAGGGGCATTAAGGTCGATAAGGCTAAGATAGAGGTCATTAAGCGATTGCCCCCTACATCTGTTAAAGGGGTGTGGAGTTTCCTTGGTTATACAAGATTTTACTGCCACTTCATCAAGGATTTCTCTAAGATTGCTAAGCTTCTAACTAAGCTTTTAGCAAAAGATGCCCCATTTTTGTTTACTAATGAGTGCCATGAAGCTTTTTATAGGATTAAGAAGGCACTAATTTCTGCCCTCGTTATTCAACCACTCGACTAGAGTCTTCTATTCGAGATCATGTGTGATGCCAGCGATCATGCAGTGGGGGAAAGTTTAGGGCAAAGAAGAGATAAGAAGCCTGTCGTGATATATTACGCCAGCAGAACACTAGATGAGGCTTAGCAAAACTATATAACAACTGAGAAGGAGCTGCTTGCGGTCGTGTATGCAATGAAGAAGTTTAGACCTTATCTCCTTTGCTTTAAGGTCATTATATACATTGGCCATTTTGCTCTCAAACACCTCCATGATAAGAAGGATGCCAACCTCACTTCATCCAGTGGATACTACTTCTGTAGAAGTTTGACTAAGAGATCAAGGACAAAGCAGGGGCTAAAAACATGGTTGTCGATCATCTCTCTAGCCTCATTGTTGAGAGCCTCGATGTCCCACTTAACGATTCCTTTTCTAACGAGTACTTATTGGCTATGTCTTTAGGGTAAGCTCTATGGTTCGCAGATATTGCGAATTACTTAGCCCCAGGGATCCTATCCCATGATCTATCCCCATAACAAAAGAAAAATTTCTTCCACAAAATCAAGTTCTACTTTTGGGAGGAACCATTTCTTTATAAGTTGTAAAAAGATAGAATTTACAGGCGTTGCCTCCTCGAGGAGGAGATTTAGAGTGTGATTTTTTATTGTCATGGCTCCCTATGTGGAGGGCATACGAATACCTCCAAGACTGATGCAAAGGTGCTCTAAGCAGCTTCTTCTGGCCCTTATTTTCAAGGATGTCCATAGTTATGCTCTTTCTTGTGATTGTTCCTAGAGGATGGGAAACCTATCCTAGAAGGCTGAAATACCCCTCAGCTTCATCCTTGAAGTTGAATTTGATGTTTGGGGAATCAACTTCATGGGACCTTTCCCATCCTCGAGAGGCAACAAGTACATTCCAGTTATGATGGACTATGTCTCTCAGAGGGTAGAAACCATAGCTTACCCGACTAATGACTCAAGGGTAGTAGCTAAGTTAATCAAGGAGATCATTTTCCCTCTTTTTAGAGTCCCTAAGGTGCTCATTAGCGACAATAGGATGCATTTTATAGAGAGAAAGTTTAAAACCCTATTGATGAAGTATAGAGTGCACCACAAGTATGAGCCTGACTATCAACCCCAAACTAGTGGCTAGGTCGAGATCTCCAACTGTGAAATCAAAGCTATTCTGGAGAAAATAGTTGCATAATCAAGAAAGACTACGCAGATAAACATGATGACACTCTTTGGGCCTAGCATATGTATTGGCACCACATCATTTAGATTGATCTATGATAAGCCATGCCACATTCCAGTGGACTTAGAGCATAAGGCCTACAGGGCTATCAAGCACCTTTACTTCAATTTGAAAACTGCAGGAGAAAAATGATTATTACAGCTGAATGAACTTGAGGAAATTCATTTTGATGCCTTTCTGGACAAGCTTTGCTCTAGGTGGTCAAGTCGCTTCAAGGTTCTTAAGGTCTAATCATATGGAGCCATTGCGATTGAGATAGAATCCACTAGCTCCTTCAAAGTGAATGGAACGAGGCTTAAACATTGCATAGCCGGTTATGTAAAATTTTAGCCTCGATCCATTCACTTTGAAGGAGCCAGTGGCTTCTATCCCAATCATACCTCTAAACAAGCGCTTCTTAGGAGGCAACCCAAGTTTTACTATTTTTGGAAAAAAACAGAAAAAAAGGCGACAAAAAAGAAAAGAAGTGAAAAATAAGAGAGAAAAAGGAGCCAAAGAAAATGAAAAATTGGAGGACTTTTATTTCAGCGTAGACGCACGGCCATGCGTCTCAAGCATAAAGTCCTTACAGAAACACATGACTGTATTTCTGCATAGTCATATGCTCAAACACCCAGATGCATGGCCGGTCATGTGCCTGGGTTTAAAACTCCACCCAGCCACGATGATCTCTCTTTCTCTCTTCATTCTCTCTCTCACACTTGAACTTTCTCTTCTCTCTCTCTCTCTCTCTCTCAAACAAATCGAGCCACCCATAACCTAAACCAATACGCCCTTCATCGCCAGTCGCCGCTCTCCACTTGTCGGTGCTTCCCCCCAGCTCCGGTACACCCTTTATTCTCCCTTCTCCTCTACTCTCTCTCTCTCTCTCTCTAAACCCGAACTCCTCACACTCCGCCGCCACCTACACACCTACCGGTGACCCGTCGTCACTCATCCATCCGTAGTTCCACCCCTCCTCTCTCCTCCCTCAATTTCTCTCTGACATCTCCATTCACTCCACAAACCCCAACCACCATACCACTCACCGCCGCTGTCTGTCTGGTCAGCAAGCTCCGCCAGACCCGTTGTTACCCACTCACTATCGCCACCCTTTCCACTCTCCTCCCTCCATTTCAATATCTTTTTCCTTACTCAAACACCCAGATATGACCAACCAATGCCTCTTAAACACCACACCTACTGCCCATCCACCGCCTTTTTCCGATGACTTTTCGGTAGTTTCCACCCGATTTGGTCTGGAAGTTTGAATTTGGGTATTCACTTTACTTAGCTTGAATTTGGGCTACCATTTCATCACCATTACCATTGCACCTAAAGGAAAAGCTTCATGATCTTCTTCTGCTCCCAAGAAGCCCTCTAGGCCCTTTTCAGCCATCACTGGTTCTGTGAGCTGCCCACCGACCCACCATGAGGTAATCGTCATAATCCAAGCTCCTTAATGTGATTAACAAGCATGATATTATTTTATTAATAGTGCACAACGTGACCACTACGATGCTCTGGTTTTTAGAAGAATTAGTAAACCTAAGCACATTGATATTGAATTGTTGAAAGCATTGTTTAGTGTATTCAGTTGGCAATCTATGTGTTATAGTGATTCTCAGTGCGTGAGAAGTTGGTATGGGAATTCCTTACTTCGTTTGCCATTGATGAGACGTGGGAGTACGACAATGGGCATTGTTACATTCGATTTAGATTAGGCGATTTTACTCATGAAATGAACTTAGTCACTTCAGTGAATGATGCAACTCTGTATTGGTGGCGCAACTGAATTTGTCCACCGAGATTATAGTCGGGGGGATTTTTGGAAAAATATTACCTGTGATGTGCCCCATCATGTTTCCCGCTCTAGCAAAGCGACCTTTATGTGCAACCCTATCCTTAGGCACCTCCAGAGCCTTACAGTGAACATTCTTTTTCTCCAATTTGAGAGGCAAAGGGTCCCTAGGTAAGGTGAATTGTTTATCTTATGGCAGCACTAAATAGTGTTCATATAAGCACCGGTTTTCACATTCTCACTCAGCTTGAGGAGCAGCTAAGAGTAGTTCTTCCGTCATTGTCGCTGGTGGCCTTGTTGCTGCTTTAGCTCATGGTTCGGGGTTAGGGAATCTTTTCCTCCTTATGCCCATTCTTTAGATGGGTGCGTGCCTTAACTTGCCTACTTGTATGCATACAGACATTTTCACAATGGTGGGTAACCAAGTGTAGGTGAGCCATTTGGTCATGCCCTTTTCCCCTTACCTAACCTCTCCAAGACCACTGTCAACAATGAAGCCAATTGGAGTTATAATAATGACATTGATGTTGAGGGTGATGATGAGGATGATAACATTAAGGCTCCCCCTCATGATCGGAATGCCACGGGCGCCACCTATAGGGATGCAGTCCAACCCCTAGCTCCTTACAGCTAGTGATCCCCATGATGAGGCCAGTCCATCTAGATCACAGAAGGTTTTACTCCACTAGTTCCTTATGACAGGTTTGCTCGCCTTCATCTTGAAGCTTGACCATATGGACGAGCAACACTCCTAGGAGCACATTGAGCGCCTCCATAGGCAGAATGAATAAGATTGCAGACAGTGGAACCTTAAGCACCATGTGTGTTATGCCTAAAAGCACTTCCAGTGGTCCTATCCTCCACTTGATTTTGAGGCCTAGTGGCCCTCTTGGCCCTTACTGATGCACTGTGAGTCTACTTCGTCCTCTTACTTCGTATGTCTATTTCTCTTATTGGGGCCAATGAATGGTTCGAACATAGGGGGTAGAGATGGCAGTGGATCCTGGACCCGATCTAGATTCATTGGACCTAATCATTTTTAAAGATTTGGATCTAAAAAATTTGGACCCGTTGAATTTTAAAGGATCCGGGTCCTATTTGATCTAGGTTAGATTTGGATCTAGGCCTGAGACTTTGAGACCCAGACCCGACCCTCAACCCATATATAGACTCATTTGATTTTTGTTGGACTGTTTGTATAGCATAGGCATTAGAGTTTTCAGTTTTGGTTTCAGATTTCTCATTTCTCCCTTCTATCAGTCGCGCCTCTCTTCTTCACTCTTATGCTCTTGCGACCTCGTCTCCTTCGGCATCCACCACTCCATGTCTCTACCTTATCTCCTCCGGTCCTTGTCCTCTAGAGTCCAAGGCCTTCATGCTAGCCTCCTCCCTCTTCCCGGTGACTCATCGATCTTGTTTGTCGTGGTTTTGCTAGAATTAGCCACACTACCCTCATCTTGACGTTACCCCTTCACAGATCGACTATTTTTCAACATTTCTATCCCTTTTTCAACGCCTCTATCCAAACTCTCAGGTAATTTTATCAGACTTATGTCCCCGTTCTACATCCTTAGCCACATACTCTTCTACCATATCTCTAACAAACCTAGATGACAGAGGATGAAACCTCAAATCCCAATTAGAAACAAACCAATATCTGGAAATCTGAATGGAATTTAATATCTATTGCATTTTGTTATGGTTAGTCATACCTATGCATTTTGGTAATGGGATACCTTATGCAATTGCCCTATAAGAACCGAAAGCATGTAGGACTCCCTAAGCTTAATGTCAAACCAATATCTGAATACCCCAAATTGCATAACTTATCTTATAATAGCTAATAAAATTAGTTTACTATACAATGTCAGAACAACAAAATTGATAGTATATTATTCATTTCGATAATTCAATATTTTGCTATGTATTATGGTAGAGAAGTCAATTATATGACAAAATTTTATGTATGCACTTTTGTTTTGTTGAGAAAAATAAGAAAGTGAAAAAAAAAAAAACTGACTCAACGTAGCAGGACTCGTTAAAGACCCACTAGACCCTTTAGATCCACAAGATCCGGATCTGTATCCAAATTTATAGACCTTGTAAATTTGGATCGGATCGGAACTGGATCCAGATCCAAAAAATGAATATGGATTTAGATCTTGGTGAACCTAATCCAGACCCGATCCATTGCTATCCCTAATGGGGGGTGGGCTCATAAGCTCTTGGCTGGCCTTGATAATGAGTTGAGATGTACTTTGGGCTGTTAAGACTGTAATGGTGCATAATCTATGTAGTTTAATGTGGTGATGCAACATGATCTATCCAATTAGCATGCTTGCATCTAGGTCTTGGTTTTTATTTTTAGTTTATGTGCCTATATAGGATGTATCAGTCTTACTTTTATCTTCTATTCAGCAGAGCATGTAGAATATAGCATATAGATAGGTGATGCATTGTATATTCTCCGTAACCATTTACCTCAAGTGGAAATGTGTTGAGTAGGGCTTCCATGAGTCCGTAAGGTAATCTCTTGGACCCTTCCTTTCATTTCTCTACTTGTCGATTACCTTTGGTAGATTTATTGCTTTGGAAAGAAAAAAGAAACTTAAAAAATTGGAAAAAAGAGGATTTTGAAAACCCTTCTTATGATGACATTCAAGGGGTGATGAGTTAGATTGATAGTTGTGATAGTTCATTATTAATGTGATTCGACTAGGGCAAAAATCTTGTTAAAATAGATTGTGAAAATGTTTTGATTGTTGGGCTATGTGCTTGTGTGCTTACCCCTGCGATTTTGGTATGATGTTAAGTGTTAAGCTTTGGTAGTTGGCCCATCATTGAAGCTAGTTTTTAGAGTGTGGTAGAAGAACCAGTGAGACTTTTGAGCATGTCATGACTACTCATTTACATAGTCTAAAACTTTCCTTCATGAATGTTTAACCCTTTTGTGTGTGCATCTCTAGAACTTGGCTTGGCTCTCTTTGAAATCACGCTTGGCATGTGTATAATGTTAGTATAATTGAGGCATTTGTTGGCCTTATAAACCATATGAGCCAAAAAGCCACATTGGATATTAATGCTTATTTGCTTACCCTTTTGAGCTTTTCCCTGTCAATTGGTTCACCCATGTCTACTTAACCTATGGCATGAAATGAACAATCCTACCCTAAGCCAAGTTAGTAGAGCAATGTTGTAAGCTATATTGGTTGGCAAGTATGCTTATTCATGCATCTCAGAGTGGTTTGTCAGGATTGTTGTTCATTTTCAGGATCGAGAGTTAGACCTGTCCTTAATCTTTGCCATTAACTTGTTTGGGGGAAAAAAAAAAGAAAGAGAAAAAAGACAAAAAAGAAAGAAAAAAAGAAAAAGAAAAAGAAAAAAGAGTCAAAATGCATGTAAATAGAATGTTTGGCACATGAAGTTTCCAATAAATTGCTTCGACCCCTTTCCTTGATGCTCAGTTGAGGAGATAGTGGTAATGATCTTATGAAGGTGTGGAGTTGGTGTTGATTGCTCTTTACTTGGCTAATTAGCACCTCTTTGCCAAATCTCTCCCTTCTTATCCTTACCCTTGACCCCAATACGATTGACACTTAGCTAATTGGCACCTCTTATACTTGAAAAGCCCTTATGATTGACACTTGTGTATATAACCTCAGTCGTGGAGAATTGAGACCTTCACTAAGCTTATGGTAGTATGCATGCATTGAGAGCGATCTTGAGTGATAATTCTACCCTAAACACCCGAGGAGAGCATCCAATTTTCTTACCCTCAAAGGTGAGGTTCTACTAGTCTAACTAGCTCACCAACAATTAGAACGAGGCATGACATATCTAAGCAGCTCAATATGGGGTGTCAATTCCTGGATCATGGGCTAGTGATTCTTATACATGTTTTAGAACACGTGTTTTGAAAACGAAGAGTTTTCGCTTGATTGAGTTCCTTAGTTGTGAGTTGCATACTCATTGATTTGGTTATAATCGCTTGCCTATGGAGGTTGGCACTTTGAGGTAAATTTCTCCCCATTGATCTTTTAATTGACAGTTTTACTTGAGGACAAGCAAAGAGATAAGCATGAGGGAGTTGATAAACCTCTAATTTTGCTATTTTTCACCCCTTAATTTTACCAATCTTCCCTGTTGACGCTAAAAATATGCTATTTTTACAGTACCTTTCGACCTAATTTATGCTCGAAATAATTGTTATTTTTAGGTTTTTATTTGATTTGACTTTGTTTTATAGGTATTGAATAATTTGGGAAAAAGATGCGAAAAAGATGAAAGAAGGCTGAAAATTGAAGAACTGGGCCAAGTTGATTCAAACCTGAACTAAGCAACAATAACGAAAACAAACCAAAAAAATAAAAATAAAAGAAGACAAAAATTTAAAAAAAGGGCCCAGTCACGTGTACGACATGTGACCCGGCCATGCCTTCCCCCCTCCCATTTCTTTCTCTCTCCTCCCTCTTTTGCTCTTGGTCCCAGATACCCCGAGCCCCCCGCCTTTTTGTTCCTTCTTCTTCTAACCTAGACCGGCAAAATGAACCCCCCTCTCACACCATTGCTTCTTCATCTCCCTCCTTGCAATGGTTACCAGTCCATCATTAATTTCATCTTCAATGCATCGGTTATAAGGGGAACAAAGGAAGTAGTGAATGGAGGAGAGTAAAAGGCAGTCACGGGGGCTACAAATGAAGAGTTGCTCAGCTATAAAGGAGGTATCAATTAGGTTTTTCTTAAGGTTTAGTTAGTTTTCATTTCAGCCTTGAGTAAATTTAGCATGATGTTCGAGTTTAATTTTAGAAATTAGGGCTAGTTTTCGGCCATCTTGGCTTGAATTTCGACTTTCAGATTTGTTCTTAGCCTTTAAATTCATGTACTTTGGCTTCGATTTTGTCATTTTGGAGTTGATATTCATGATTTTCAGCTTTGATTTCAGCACTTTTGGATTGATTTTGGGTTTCCCCTTTCCCCTGTTTCGACTCCTCTGTGCGTGTATGTTTGGATTGTTCGATGATTTTTGGGTTGTCCAAAATCCCTTGTGGTGTGCAAACTGTTAAGCCTAGCTAGAAATTTTAGTTACTGGAAGTTCTGTTTACTCTAAATTCTGGAAATCTCGGTTGAATTTGTTTGGCCTGGGATGCGAAATTCCCCTCCCCTGTTTTTAATTTTTGGTTTGAGTAAGGACACTGGGAATTCTGTTTGGTGAAGTTGCAGTCTCTTGACTTTTCCCCATTCTGGTCGTATTCAACTTTAGTCGGTTTAGTTTTGCTGGCTTTTGGTTGCTTGGGCCGATTCATGGTTAAGCTAATGAGCAGAGACATTAGTGATTTTGGGTTCCTTGTCCTACCCGTTCTGGTTTCAAATGTCTTGCCTTACATTCTGTTTCTAGGTTTACGATATGAATTTGGGTTCAGTGTTTGGGCTCTGGTTTCCACTTCTTCTGTTCTCTGTTATGACTAAAGTGCTTTAAATTTTAGTATGCAATCTTTTGTTTGTGTCAGGTCACCTTAGTTGCTAATCTAATCAAGCTAGTAACCTAGTTTTCACAACCATCCCTGAGGACGACACCCGTAAGTACTACAACGGTTAAACCGTATGTTTGCGGAAAATTTACAACAGGTTTTTGGCGCCGTTGCCAGAGATGGGTTTGTGGAATTAGGTTGCTCTTTATTCGAGTCCTTTGAGTCAAGTTCGTTTGATTTGTTTTCGTGTTGAACTTTGAGTTTTATTTTGGAGTTTTATTTTTTGGTTTCGATTGAGTCTTTATTAGTTTAGATTAGTTTCACTTGTCGAATTCGGTTCGTATTTTGATTTTTGGTTTAGATTAGTTTTATTTTGAGTTCTATTTATTATTTTCTACTGGAAAAAAAATAGATACTAATCCATGCGGTGTTTGTGCAGGAAAAACAAAACCAAAAAAAAAACAGTGCCCTTTTTAAAATTATTTTTAGCTTTTGTTCGAATTTTTTGGTGTAGTTCCAGTTTGGTTGTGCTTGTTTTGATATTTTTTCTAGATTTGGCATAATTTTTAGAGTGTGTATGAATTTTTCTGGAATTTTTGGGACTGTTTAGATTTTTCTGTGAATTTCGAACTTAATTTTCTGTTTGTATTTTCTGCACTATTTGGGGATAGAAAAAATTCGAAAAAAATATGTATTTATGTCCCTTGTGACTGTGTGGAATTGGCTGTACATTGAGTGCTATTTTTAGGAGTCTTATTTTCTGTTTTAATTTTATTTTAGAATTGAGTTGTTTAGGTGTTATTTATTTTCTGATTTTCTTTTAATTTGTTTGTGGTTGTGTTTTTGTTTTAGAATTGATCACATTTTGTTTGGATATTGTTTTTCGCTTTGATTCACTCTTTTGTTTTGTTTTGTGTGTTTTTTTTTTTAAAAAGCTCATGCTTTGTGTTTATGATTTGTCTTTTAGGTCTTTTTCTTTTGGTAGTATAGTTTTATTTTTCTTGGTTTATTTTGTGTGCTTAACTTAATCATTTAAGTCTCTTGTTTTTGTTTTAGTCCTAGTTTGTAATTAGTATCCTATTGACTTTTTCTTTCTTTTAAAATACCCAAAAAAAAAGAACAAACAAAAAAAATTTGAAAAAAAAAAAACAAGGGAAAAAAAAGGGAGTTTTCAAGAATGTCAGTGTTTAATTTCCCACAACTCGAGCATGAACCTTTCTAGCATTATTTGTCTAGGCTTAATGATTATCGTGCTCATGTGAATGAAAATTTTGAGAAATAGGAAATTTGTGAGGTCATAGCCTTGGGTCTAAATTCTGAATTTAGGGGTCATGTTGCGTCTATGTGCCCAGGTGGTTTACTAGGATTGTTGTCTAGAACTTAAGATGAGGTTTGGGATTTCTTTGAATGATTAGCTTGGGATAGTTATGAGTTTGATCAAGCTAAAGGGACTTTAGGATACCCAATTCATGCTGAATCTGCCTTTCCTGGTAATCCTTAACACCAAGATCAATTTAGAGATTCCTATGACTCCTTTTATGTTTCTGTGCGTCCTGTTTTGTGTGCTTATTGTGAGTCTCCCTATCATGATGCTTATTCTTGTCCTTATTGCAACTATATTGATGCTACTTGTGTAAGTGTTGAACAGAGGTTAAATGCCTTGACTAATAAAGTGTTAGAGATAATGAAAAAGAGGATTCCTGAATATTCTCATTGTTTTAATCAGAGGAGGGAGCGTTGTGATGAGTCTGACTCTAGTTTAGGATCTCCTAAATCTACAGTTAGTCTTTATGATGACTTTGAGGCCTCTTATCAATCTAGGCCTCATTTGCATGATGTCCTGCCTTTGCCTAGCCTTGAAAAAGAGAGCAACGCCTGACCTTGCACCACACACTAACTCACAAAAGGATGTCACTGATGATGTCCTAGTTTTTGCCGACCCACCTACCACTTTTGATGACTCTTTTGAGTTTGAAGGTCAAGAACCTGAGAGACCTGATGAGTTAGATATGAGCATCTCATCTGCCATCGAGCATCATGATAAGTTAGACGATATTTTCTAGGAGTCGTGTGAGGAGGAAGTTGAGCCCACTACTTTAGAATTTAATGTTGATATTCTTTCTATGGAATATGAATCTTTTTCATGTGGGTTTAATTTCGATGAAAATTTTGATCATGGTTTTTGTGTTGAATATGAATCATTCTCTTTTAACCCTCTAATACCTCTTGAGTCATTCCCTGTTGAATATGACTTATTTCGTTTTGACGTCAATGTGAGTTTGGATGTAGACCTGTGTGCTGAATATGAATCTTTTTCTTTTGATCGCATCCAAGCTGACCTCCTTTTTGAATTCACAAGTCTAAATTTATTGAGTCTGAGGTCATTGTCACCAAACATTTTGATTTAGACCAGACTCATGAGCGTATTGAACTTAAAGGACTTGTGGATTTAGGACCCTTTGCTTTGCCTAGACAGTTCATTCATGACGATCCTATTTCTAGGCTGATGACCCATATGCTAGCTAATTTTGAGTATGTCTGCCTATTTTCTGATTGGGCCCACCAATTTGACAGGCTAAAACGGGGCCTTGCTTGTGCTGCATTGTTGTCGTGGATGTACTTTACTTGGTGCCAACTTTCTTATTTCTTCTGCATTGATTTTATTGAGAGTTGGTCTTCTGTGTTTGACGAGCTGCTTCGTACGCTAATGGGTTTTGAGTTGAGTAGCACTTTTCAGCTTGATATGGAGTGGATGATGCTCCATAGGCCTCTATCTAAGCACATTTCACGATGCCATAACTTAGGTGTACTTTTACACCTGACCTGGTATAAACGTTCCTCTTTATCTCTTCTTTTTATTTTGTTTTCGTTTGTATATATTTGTTACTTTGTTTTATTTTTGAGTTTTCGAGTCATGTCATTTTTCTTTCTTTTTCAGTCTTAGTCTTCTTTTTGTGTATTCATTTTTCTTTTAGTTTTTTTTCTTTCTTTTGTCAGTTTTTTTTCACTCCCAATGAGGACATTATCAGATTTTGGTATGGGGGTGGGGAAACATTGAAAAATTTTGAAAAAAAAAATTTAAGAAAACAAAAATTAAAAAAATTTTGAAAAATCTTTGAAAATCCAAAAAGATTTTGTTTTATTTTTGGGGAACCTCTGTACTTTTCTAATCAGTTTAAATCCCATGTACTTTGATTTTTAGCTTGTATATATGCATGATGTGCATGTTAGTCTCTATCTTCAGTGTGTCATTCTTAGCCCTAATTCTAACTCCAATTGTTTATCGTTGATATGTAATCCAATCCTTACTTATACTATCATCGTTATCCTCAGGTCTTAGTTTTCCATTATTGGCTCTCCCACTTGTCTTTAACACGATTGCTTGGGAAAAAAAACCAAATAAAAATGAAAATGAAAAGAAAAAGAAAAAAAGGAAAACAAAAATGAAGTTTGGAATGATAAGTATCCCTTTGAGGCATGCGGTACATGGCGTCACCCTTTGAGGCATGTGCTATTTGGTGTTACCCTTTGAGGCAATGCTGCTACTGGGAAAACTTGCTTCCAATGTTAATAAATCAATAATGTAATTTGTGTTAGTTGAGTGGGATTGAGTTTGATTTTAGTAAACCTAAGTCCTAGGATGATGACACATATGCACACAAGTACTAGGATGGATTCAAAGTCTTGATGTGCAGTTGGGTGAAAAATTAGTGCTTTGATGACATTCATGGGGTAGAGAGTCTTGATGTGTACATTTTGTTTATATGCATGTCAATATCTTTGCTATATGGGTGATTTAGTTGATTAGAATGTGTATATATCTTTCCCCAGTTTTGTACATATTAATTTTTGAAAAAAAAACTAAAAAGATTTTTGAGTTTCTTTTTATGTTTTCTTTTATAGATTTTGTGGATATATCTTCTGCAAAGCCTCACGAGACCTTCATCTTCCACTAGGGGTGACCTAGGGGTTTAAGGGGCTTGTTGCATATGCTAAGTGCAACTGTGATTCCTACGAAAGTGAGTTAGGATTTTCTTTTGTTTTTCTAGGCCTTTTCATTTTGTTTTACTCGAGGACAAGCAAAACTTTGGTGTTGGGGTATTTGTTGACACTAAAAATGTGCTATTTCTACAGTACCTTTTTACCTAATTTATGCTCGAAATAATTGTTATTTTTAGGTTTTTATTTGATTTTATTTTGTTTTGCAGGTATTGCATAATTTGAGAAAAAGACGCGAAAAAGATGAAGGAAGGCTGAAAATTGAAGAACTGGGCCAAGTTGATTCAAACCCGAACCAAGCAACAATAACAAAAACAAACCAAAGAAAAAAATAAAAGAAGACAAAAATTAAAAAAAAGGGCTCAGTCATGTGCACGGCACGTGACCCGGCCATGACTTTTCTCCTCCCATTTCTTTCTCTCTCCTCCCTCTTTTGCTCTTGGTCCCAGATACCCCGAGCCCCCCTTTTTGTTCCTTCTTCTTCTAACCTAGGCCGGCGAAATGAACCCCCCCTTTCACACCATTGCTTCTTCATCTCCCTTCTTACAACGGTTACCAGTCCATCATCAATTTCATCTTCAATGAATCGGTTACAAGGGGAACAAAGAAAGTAGTGAATGGAGGAGGGTAGAAGGCGGTCACAGGGGCTACAAATGGAGAGTTGCTCGGCCATAAGGGATGTATCAATTAGGTTTTTCTTAAGGTTTAGTTAGTTTTCGTTTCAGCCTTGAGCAAATTTAGCATGATGTTCGAGTTCAATTTTAGAAATTAGGGCTAGTTTTCGAGCCCCTTGGCTTGAATTTCGACTTTCAGATTTGTTCCTAGCCTTCAAATTCATGTACTTTGGCTTCGATTTTGTCATTTTGGAGTTGACATTCATGATTTTCAGCTTTATTTCAGCACATATGTTTCTTTGATTCAGTGGAGGATTTGATTATATGTCCTTCTCTTTGCTCGTAATTCTTTTGTTTGAACTAATTTTCCTTTTTGTAGGTATGTTGGTCCCAATTGGAAGGATTTTAGAATCCATCAACCCATAGATGAGCAAGGAAGTGATGTTTCACCAAGCGAAGAGATTCAAAAGTCAATAGATGGGGTCAAAGCTTGAAGAATTTTAGTAAAAGCTTTTGCATGGCCAGCCGTCGATGTGAGCATCGCCTTGAAAAATCACAATTTGAGTTGAGAAAGTACATGGCTAGGCGTGCAAATTATGCATGGTCATGCACTGAAAGTTCCTACAAAAGTGCACGGCCATATCTTTTAGTCAGAAATTGTATACGGCTGGCCGTGTGTCGAAGCATGGTTGGCGAGCCTTAAAGTGTATATCATTTTAGGGTCGTTTTGCTGTATTTCTTAGGAGAATTATGTGCTTTGTGTTATAATTTATACTCTTTTTCTGTTTTACGCTCGGTTATGGTTCTTTTGTGTGTTTTGCAGGTTTTAGATCTTTTTTCCCTTAGTTTGACCTAAGTTGAGTGTATTTTGACTCCCCACGGACACCCTTGAGTTGCCATGCATGTGAAAGGAAGAAAGAACAGAAGAATGTTGAGCCAAAGCTAACCACAGATGGTCTGTGGTGATGGCCACGGTCCGTGGTGTCCTTATTTCCCTCGAGTCTTTTTTTTCCTCACGTTTGTTCAACTTCTAGGCAGTTTTAATTTTACTACGCGTGGCTGTTCGGCTTCTAGGAGTTTTGCTACAAAAGAGGCTGTTTGCATCCTCAATCCGACATCCCATCCATTTTCATTTTTCCTTCATATCCAACCCATAGATTAGATTAGAGTGAGTTGAGAGCAAGTTGAAGGGGAAGATTGCAAGGATCCTAGGTCGGGCTCGCAACGGTGGTTCAAGCGCACATCGGCTAAGCAATTCTTCTCCATTCTCTTCTCTTTTCTCTTTAGACTTTTATACTTTCAGATTATTGTTGATTTTTATGTTAATTTTTGGATTGTTAATCTTGGGATTGAGTTGAATTCTTGTAAATGAATCAATTCTTGTTTTGATCTAAAAGTGCTTTGGATTTGTTGGGTTTATTCTATTGAATCTCAGAGTTGATTTGCTAGTAGGAAACTTGATCAATTTCTTACTTGTTTTAGACATTTGGTGAAGAACTGATAGGTGAAACTAGATGTTAGAAAACTAAGATTCGACTTAAGTGTGTGGCTCTTGAGAAAGACTCACCGTTTAAGAAACCCTTAACTTTGATAATCACATTCTTAATAATCTTAGATTAATCAAAAACCCTTGAGAAATGATAGTTCATTAGATTTAAGAATTTTATTCCACCTTAAAAGAGGGGTTTGATAAATCGATTATCGTTTTGGAATTACCCATCTAAAGAAAAGGCACTTGATTAATTATTAAGTTGGAAAATTACTTGGTTTGATTAAATTCCTTGATTGATTATCTATTAGATTAGATAAGTAGCATAGCTAAATTTCAATTTAAGTTTAAATTTGCTTAGCCTATCTTGACGGAATATAACCCAACAGCTTGACCAAGTCTATGTGGGATCGACCTTGATTTGCTACAACGCCACCATGCGCTTGTGGCCGCATCAAATTTTTAGCGTCATTGCCGAGGACTAGTGTCAAATATTGGGTTTTTCTCAGTAGCTTTCACTAAGTATTTTTTTTTCTATGGAAAGAAAAACCCAAAAAACAAATTTTTGAAAATTAAAAAAATTTTGAAAGGAAAAAACGACAATGGAAACATTTCATTTTCCCCAATTCGGCGTGAATTATTTTGGAGGTATTTTAAACATTTAAATGCTTTTCTTGCTCAATGTGGTTATTGTGTTGGTGAATGAAAAATTTTAGACATTGTTGATGAGGGTGTGAATAATGAAACCCGCATTCTTTTAGAGTATTGGGGTTTTCATGGTAAAAATGTTGATGAAGCATGGTATTTGCTTAAATAAATTGCTTGGGATTCATTTGAGTTCGAGAAGGCTAGTTGTGTTTCTAGATATTCATTCTCTATTCCTTGTGCATTCTATTCTAGATTTTATTATGCCCCTTTTTGGTGTGATTTGTGCAATTCTTCCGACGATGATATAAATTTGTGTCCTTATTATGCATACTATGCTCAACCTGACTTTGCATCACCCTAGGATAGTACTGATGTTGTCCTGACCTTATCTGATTTATCCTTGCCTTTGGCTCAGTGCACGGGGCTCAAGGTGGGCGAGGCTTATAGGGTAATTACTAGATTTACTGTTACTGATGCAAGTTTTGAGTTAGAAGATACTTTAGAGGAGATGCATGATGTAGACAAGACCCCTTTAGACAGGTTACATGATGTGTTTATGTATGAGAAGTCTCATAGTCATGGTTGTAATAATGTTCTCCCTAATCCCCTTGATCATTCGCATGTTTCATCTATTTGTTCATTACCCTCTCCTTCACCTCAGTATTACATTGACATGCGCACTGAAAATTCTATGATTTTTGATGCTAATATTAATTAGGGCTATGAGGATAACATTTTTAATATGCTTGGCAAGAATGTTGATAATTTTATGTCCCTTAGTTCTTTAGTGGTTATAATGCCTCCCTTAACTCATATTATATTTACCTAGTGGATGAGCCTAGTACTTTCTTTGATAACTCTTTTGATTTTTCTATTGCATTTGGTTTGATAAGGAGAGCGCAAACTTTCTTCAATGTTCTTATCTTGATGCTCTCTCACTGCCATGCTTGCGAATCCCATGCTATGGCAATCGATAAGCTTTTGTGGGCTTTTACAATGTTTGATTTCATATGCCAAGTCTTGAAGATGTGATGGAGTGGCTGATGCCCCATGTGCCCTATTTACGTGGAGGCCTTAGCTTAGGTGTATCCAGCAGCTAACCTGGTGAGATTCTTCTCTTTTGTTTTCCTTTCTCTTCTCTTACTTTCTTTCCTTTGAATAACAATGCTTTATCTAAGCATGGCGGAAGGGTAGCTTCATGTTTTCATTTTGGTTATTAGCTTGCATACATGTTAGAGCATATAGCTTTAGGTTTCTTTTTGTCTTCATTAGTGTGTTGCATTTAGTTAATTTTTAGATTTGCATATAGGATTTGCATGTAGAGATGGTGAGAATTGGTTTAAGATAACCTCGAATGATGTTTTTGCTAGGCATGATAGCTTTTATGAGCTTAAGTAACTTTTGATGTGTAATTCCTTTTGGTGTTAAAATTTTTGATGGTTTCATAAATATTAGTTGTTTTGATCCTTGTCTTGATTGAGAACTTTGTTATCCCCTAGAGTCTTTAGCACTAATGTTGGTACATGGGAGCCATTTTATGAGCTTAATGAGACTTTGGTAGATATCCCATTCAATTTTGAGCCTTATTTGGACTAATTCATTATATTGAGTCTTATGTTTGTTTCATGTGCGTGATTCTTCCATGTTGCATATCTAGAACTTGCTTATACTCTTGTTCAAAACCACATTAGCATGTGCATAGTTGATGATATGATAGAGACATTTCTTTCTTTGGTTATTTTAGCCATGTAGCCAAATAACCTACTATTATGTTACATGTTTATTCCCTCTGTTAGCCCCTTTGAGCCTATAATCCTTTTTTTTTTTTTTTGGTGACCCCTTCATCTTCGCCCTTAGCCAAACACATATTCCTGACCTTTGAGCTAAGTCTATGGAGCATCACTGCATCTATGTAGTGGGTGACTTTGGGAATAATTGAGTTCAAGGTGGCTGGGGTATGTTGGTTTATTGAGAGATTGATGTTATTGAGTATTTGCTTTGGTTCCATCGTGTTTGGGTTTATATATATATATATATATATATATATATATATATATATATATATATATATATATATATATATATATATATATATTAGGTTTTGAGTTGACAATTGGTGGTCCGATGCCTTTCAATAATTGCAATTTTTATTTCATTTCCTTAAAAAAAAAAAAAAAAGACGGAAAAAAATTCATGTTGCAAAAAAAAAGAGAAGGAAAAAAAACTAAGTGATTGGCATTGGACATGTAAATAGCTAGCATTCCTTTCTTTGTCAACGCATTTCCTGTTTCATTCGTGGCATATGTTCATTCTATTATTAAGGTTTAGAGTGTTGGTGATTTTTATAGTTGCTTAGTGTTTTGGTGGTTGCTCCCTAGTCACTCGGCCAGATTGCTCCATATTGCCCAAATGCATTTGTCCACTCATTTCCCTTAACCTTTCTAACCCACATTGCAACCCATATAAAGACCTCTTCATTGTCTTGTGTAGGTTATATTTTTAGTAGTGGAGAATTTGAGAGTCTTGTTAAGCATATGGTAGATTGCATATTTGGAATGAGTCTTGAGTAAACCTATGCTACATTTCAAGCACATAGGTGGGAGTGATCCACATTTCCCAAAGGTGAGGTTCTACCAGTCCATTTCGCTCTATTCCATTCCATGTGCTTGTATGACAAGCTTTGTGGTTCTTTGGGGGTGATTAAGTTTGATATCGAGCTTGTGGTCTTTTACTTTTTTGAAAACCTTCTCTTCCTAATTTTGAAATGTTTTGCACACTACTTGGGGTTATCCTTGATTAGTATTCTTGCTTGTGATATGCTATGACTTGCCTAGTTTAAGGAGGTTGTTATATTTTGAGTCCTATATGAATCTCCCTTATCGGTTTTATATAGTGTTTGCTTAAGGACAAGTAACAATTTAAGCATGGGGGAGTTTGATAAGCGCTTAAACTGTATATCATTTTAGGGTGGTTTTGCTGCATTTTTTTTGGAGAATTATGTGCGTTTTGTTATAATTTATACTCATTTTCCTGTTTTACGCTTAGGTATGGTTCTTTTGTGTGTTTTATAGGTTTTAGACCATTTTACCCTTACTTTGACCCTAGTTGAGTGTATTTTGACTCCCTACGGGCATCTCTCAGTCGCCATCCCCGTGGAAGGAAGAGAGAATAAAAGAATGTCGATGTAGAGCTTACCCCGGATGGTCCGTGGTGATGGCCACGGTCCATGGTGTCTTCATTTCCCTCGAGTCTTTTTGTTTTCTCGCTTTTGTTCAACTTCCAGGCAGTTTTAATTCCATTATTATGCATGGTTGTTCAGCTTCTAGGAGTTTTGCTATAAAAGGGGCTATTTGCATCCTCAATCTAACATCCCATCCATTTCTGTTTTTCCTCCATATCCACCCCACCATCTAGCCAAGATTTAGATTAGATTAGAGAGAGTTGAGAGCAAGTTGAAGGTGAAGATTGCAAAGATTCCAAGTTGGGTTTACAACGGTGGTTCAAGCGCACATCAACTAAGCAATTCTTCTCCTTTCTCTTCTTTTTTCTCTTTACATTTTTATACTTTCAGATTGTTGTTGATTCTTATATTAATTTTTGGATTGTTAATCTTGGGATTGAGTTGAATTCTTGTGAATGAATCAATTCTTGTTTTGATGTAGATATGCTTTGGATTTATTGGGTTTATTCTATTGAATCTCAAACGTTGATTTGCTAGTAAGAAACTTGATCAATTTCTTACTTGTTTTAGACATTTGGTGAAGAACTGATAGGTGAAACTAGATGTTGGAAAACTAAGATTTGACTTAAGAGTGTGGGCTCTTGAGAAGGACTCACTGTTTAAGAAACCCTTAAATTTGATAATTGCATTCTTAATGATCTTAGATGAATCAAAAACCCTTGAGAAATGGTAGTTCATTAGATTTAAGAATTTCATTCCACCTTGAAAGAGGGATTTAATAAATCGATTATCGATTTTGGAATTATCCATCTAAAGAAAAGGCATTTGATTAATTCTTGAGTTGGAAAATTGCTTGGTTTGATTAAATTCCTTGATTGATTATCTATTAGATTAGATAAGTAGCATAGTTAAATTTCAATTTTAAGTTTTAATTTGCTTAGCCTCTCTTGACGGAATATAACCCAACAGCTTGACCAAGTTTATGTGGGATCGACCTTGATTTGCTACAACGCCACCATGTGCTTGTGGCCGTATCAAATTTTTAGCGCCATTGCGGACGACTAGTGTCAAATATTGGGTTTTTCTCAGTAGCTTTGACTAAGTATTTTTTTTCCCCCTTTGGAAAGCAAAACCCAAAAAAGAAGTTTTTGAAAATTAAAAAAATTTTGAAAGGAAAAAAAATGACAATGGAAACTTACCATTTTCCCCAATTCAGCGTGAATTATTTTGGAGGTATTTTAAACATTTAAATGCCTTTTTTGCTAATATGGTTATTGTGTTGGTAAATGAAAAATTTTAGATATTGTTGATGATGGTGTGAATAGTAAAATCCGTATTCTTTTAGAGTATTGGGGTTTTCATGGTAGAAATGTTGATGAAGAGGGGTATTTGGTAGAGTGGATTGCTTGGGATTCATTTGAGTTTGAGAAGGCTAATTGTGTTTCTAGATATTCATTCTCTGATCCTTGCGCATTCTATTCCGGATCTTATTATGCCCCTTTTTGGTTCGATTTGTGTAATTCTTCTAACCATGATACAAATTTGTGTTCTTATTATGCATACTATGCTCAACCTGACTTTGCATTGCCCTGGGACAATACTGATGTTGTCCTAACATTACCTGATTTATCCTTTCCTTTAGCTCAGTGCATGGGGCTCGAGATGGGTGAGGCTATTGGGTAGTTGCTAGGTTTAGTGTTACTGATGCATGTTTGAGTTAGAAGATACTTTAGAGGAGGTGCATAATCTAGATAAGACTTCTTTAGAGGGGTCACGTGATGTGTTATATGCATGAAGAGTCTCATAACCTTGGTTGTAATAATGTTCTCCCTAATCCCCTGGATCATTCCCATATTTCACCTGTTTGTTCATTATCCTCTCTTTCCCCTCAGTATTACATTGACACACATCGAAAATCCTATGATTTTTGATGCTAATATTGATTTAGGCTAGGAGGATAATATGTTTAATATGCTTGGAGAGAATGTTGATAATTTTATGTCCCTAGTTTACTGTAGTGGATATAACGCCTCCCTTAACCCATATTACATGTACCTAGTGGATAAGCTAAGAAAAATCATGTGGAGCATTTTCTTTGATTGCTCTTTTGATTTTTCTATTGTATTTGGTTTGATGACGAGAGCGTTAATTTTCTTTAATGTTCTTATCTTAATGCTCTCTCACTACGATGCTTGCGAATCCCATGTTGTGGCATTTGATAAGCTTTTGCGGGCTTTTACAGTTCATTTCATAAGCTAAGTCTTGAAGATATGATGTAGTGGTTGATGCTCCATGCACCCTATTTGTGTGGAGGCCTTAGTTTAGGTGTATCCAATAGCTAACCTGGTGAGATTGTTCTCTTTTATTTTCCCTTTTCCTTCTCCTACTTTCTTTCCTTTGAATAACAATGCTTTATCTAAGAATGGTGGAAGAGTGGCTTTATGTTTTTCATTTTGGTTGTTAGCTTGCATACATGTTAGAGCATACAGTTTTACGTTTCTTTTTGTCTGTAGTACTGCGTTGCATTTAGTGAATATTTAGATTTGCATATAGGATTTGCATGTAGTGATGGTGAGAATTGGTTTAAGATAACCTCCATTGATGTTTTTGCTGGGCATGATAACTTTTATGAGCTTAAGTAACTTTTGATGTGTAATTCCTTTTGGTGCTAAAATTTTTGATGGTTTTGTAAATACTACTTGTTTTGATCTTTATTTTGATTGAGAACTTTGTTATCCCCTAGAGTCTTTAGCACTAATGTTGATACATAAAAGTCATTTTATGAGCTTAATGAGACTTTGGTAGATATCTCATGAAATTTTGAGCCTTATTTGGACTAATTATTATATTTAGTCTCATGTTTGTTTCATGTGTGTGATTCTTCCATGTTGGATCTCTAAAACTTGCTTATACTCTTGTTCAAAACCACATTAGCATGTGCATAGTTGATGATATGATAGAGGTATTTCTTTCTTTGGTCATTTTAGCCACATAGCCAAATAGCCTACCCCTATGCTCCATGTTTACTCCCTTTGTTAGCCCCTTTAAGCCTATAATCCTTTTTTTTTTTTTTTTGTGATCCCTTCACCTTTGCCCTTCGCCAAACACATATTCCTAACCTTTGAGCCAAGTCTATGGAGCACCACTGCATCTATGTAGTGGGAGGCTTTGAGCATAATTGAGTTTAAGGTGACTGGGGTATGTTGGTTTATTAAGGGATTGATGTTACTGAATATTTGTTTTGGTTCCATCTTGTTTAGGTTATATATATATATATATATATATATATATATATATATATATATATATATATATATATATATATATATATATATATATGTATGTGTGTGTGTGTGTATATATATATGTGTATGTATTACGAGTTGACAATTGGTAGTTTTGTGCCTTTAAATAATTGCAATTTTTATTCCATTTCCTTAAAAAAACCAAAAGAAGGGAAAAAAAAAAAAGTCTTGTCACGAAAAAAAAGAGAAGAAAAAAAAAACGACGTGATTGGCGTTGGACATGTAAATAGCTTGCGTTCCTTTCTTTGTCAACTCATTTCCCATTTCATTCGTAGCATATGTTCATTGTATTATTGAGGTTTGGAGTGTTAGTGATTTTTATAGTTGCTTAGTGTTTTGGTGATTGCTCCCTAATCACTTGGTCAAATAGCTCCACATTGCCAAATGTATTTGTCCACTCTTTTCCCTTAACCTTTTTAACCCATGTTACAACCCATATAAAGTCCTCTTCATTGTCTTGTGCAGGTTGCGTTTTCGGTGGTGGAGAATTTGAGAGTCTTGTTAAGCATATGGTAGATTGCATCTTTGGAATGAGTCTTGAGTAAACCTATGCTATATTTCAAGCACATGAGTGGGAGTGACCCACATTTCCCAAAGGTGAGGTTCTACCAGTCCATTTGGCTCTATTTGATTCCATGTGCTTGCATGACATGCTTTGTAGTTCTTTGGGGTGATCAAGAATGATATCAAGCTTGCGGTCTCTTAATCTTTTGAAAACCTTCTCTTCCTAATTTTTAAAAGATTTGCACACTACTTGGGGTTATTATTGATTGGTATTCTTGCTTATAATATGCTATGACTTGCCTACTTTAAGGAGGTTGTTATATTTTGAGTCCTATGTGCATCTCCCTTATTAGTTTTATATAGTGTTTGCTTAAGGACAAGCAACGATTTAAGCATGGGGGAGTTTGATAAGCGCTTAAATTGGATATCACTTTAGGGTCGTTTTGTTGCATTTTTTAAGAGAATTATGTGCCTTTTGTTATAACCAGCCTGGGCTCGTGCAAAAGCACAAAATATATTCAAATGGACAATTGGTAGATATGTTATCAAAAAATACATAGATAGTTAGTGTATAAATAATTAATACTATAAGCCAGTAAAGAGAAGGGAAAAACCCAACAAAAAAGTTAAATATACAGCAACTGCGTGCACAAACAATATGATTAATAATTTAAAAATATAACATTGTGGAATAAGTCTATATAAGTATGATTGACATATTAGGTGGTGAACTCGATACAAAGTACGTTAAATTGGATGATAATAACTTAAGTTATGATGCCAGTGATGAAGAATCCACCTCCTTCTCTTGAACCTGAACCAAAAATCAAGATTTAGTGATAATTTGATTAACAATGAAAGAAGGGAATTTTATATAGACACATTATGTACCTGGTGTACCTAACATTAGTATGTCGTATGTAATGGACCTCTTCCTCCTAATTGACTGGCACAATAAGAGCGACAGGAGCTTCTATTTCATGCTGGCGTGGAGGCTCTAAAATGAAAACCCAAGGTTTTCCGATGTAATCATCTATAATCGCATAGAGCGATAGATGACCATATGGTTGTGGACAATAGCAACACAGGTTAGGCAACGGTGGAACAATAACTTGGTTGAACATAATAATCAATGACACTAAGAATACCTGCGCTGCATACATATCCAGTTGTGTAGCGGTCGTATGTAAAAGAATTTGAGTATCCTCATGAAGAACAGTGAACTCTTTAAAACCTGTAACATCTTGTAACACAACTCTGAAGATGAACCTGTATTTTTGAATTAGAAAGGGATGATTATATTGATGAAAACATAAATTTGGAAAAGCATAACAGACTATCAAATAATAGAGAATCATAGAAGCAAACCTGTTCCGAGTCAAACTTGGTGATAGGCATGTGCAGTACGGTACATTAAGCGTGAATACATAAGTGTGGACACTTTTATTGCAATTAATGCAAGCGTCGTACAGCAGCGGGTGGATTTCAGCAACATATGCAAAAATTCGAAAATATCTAACCTGGATATAATAAAATATGGAAATTATGTGATATTGAATGAATGCATGTAAGCATAAGGAACAGTTGGTGAAAAAAGTTTAGTTTATATTTGGCGCAGTAGCATATTCATATAGTCTAATCCGTTTAGCTGCAAATAATTTCTCTAGATGACACATGCGTAATGTTCTCATACGCATGAAATCAAAATACTTCATCACACCTGAAGTGCCAGAGAACCTGACATATACATGAAAACTAACACGTATGAGGTCAAATGTATATAAGATGTATAGAATTGGAAAACCTTAAAATGTGACATCTTATGTGTACCATCCTTCGAAGTCTTCTGTTGCTTCAATATCTAGGTTGATCAGTAATCTACTAACGGGCAAAGTAGAAACTGATATTCTTACAGTTATATTACATGAAAGAAAATGTATTACTAAAATATACAATCAGAGTAATGGAAATTATATAGTTTTGTGAATGACATCTTCATCAAGTGGATGTAAAGATACGTTCATAATTTCTAATGTGCACTCTGGAAGCAAGAAGTATATTTGCAGCAGTCAAATGTTGCTGAGTATAGGTGCCTTCAACTTCCACAAAATCTCCCCATAAAGTCAGTCTCAATGGGTGCATCCTGCACAGATGTATCATATATACTTATCTTTATACAATTGAAATGTAACAATAAAACTTTACAAAAGTTAACTAATCACAACACATACTGCATGTCACAAAGTAATAATTCTCGCCGTGCAGAGCCTCTATCTCTGGTCCTTTCCAAAGGATATATAGATACTACCATCGATATGACGCCTATCGAACAACAGGGAATGAGAACATTGTGAAGAATACAGAAGGAATGCATGCATAAATTTAGATAGCAAACTTGAATGTGTGAACAATACGTACCAACAACATTATCAGGTATCCAAAGACGTCGAAGGATCTCGGTGAATGACAGGAAAGGAGGTCACAGCTGGTAGGGAATATCCTGACATTCTTCAATAATGCCAAAAAGTGCTATTCTCGGCGTGAAAACCAATTTGTAAAGGTTGGTCACCACATTCCATTCGCCATCTATAGAGATATGTGGTAAACCTTGCCAGCACTGAGTATGGACCTCCATCGAGTAATATCGGCATCACCTTCTATGATGCCGAATATCTCATCACACTATAAAATAATAAAATGCATTCGTAAGCATCATACATGTATGCGATAAGGACTTTATTGAACACACTAATCCAATACCTGGTAGTCCATAAATATAACCTTCCATACTATCCATCGCCCATGTACTCGAACGGACATTGCTCGCATGAGCCGAACTATCAATGTTACAGATCTATTGCAAGGGTTGATGGCGTATATAGGCATAAATGTAGGTGCTGAAGATGCCATGTCTGTAATCTTAAAGAAATTAAAAGTGTATAGCATGGTATGATAATAAAGAAATCACCACAATGTATTTGTCGAGGGAGGTGTATTACTGTACATAACACCATAATGGTATGATTGAAAATATGATAATCAAACAGACAGAATGTAATAGGCGAAATGAGTAAACTGTACGATATAATAATAATTTACAAATTGTTCAATACATCCATATACACAACATTTTTTGTAACGTCTACTGGAACTCATCTCTTATTACAAAGCAGTACTTTTAATCTAGATGGGGATGAAACACGTGACACTGCAACATAAAGTTGACCATGGCTAAACACGAGTCTTAGAAGGTATACGCCAACTCTATTTAAAGTTTGCCTCTAACTTTTGTTGATTGTCATTGCAAACGCCAATTTTAGAGGGAACTGCCTTTTTCTGAGTTGTAGATCTGGAAGATTGGATGGTGTTAAATCGATTCTGGGTATTAGGACAGTCTCCCCAACTTTTAAGCCAGTTATTACTTTGGCCTCAATTACTCTATTACCCAGCTTACTGACAATCAATCGAGTACCATTGTACAACCCAATTGACTGATTCAAATTTCTTAATAATATAACTGGCGCTTCGACATTAAGATCTAAACAATGATTTGGTAACCCAAAAATCTTTAGGAAATGCAATAATTCAGGGGGTTCCATATCACTGAAAGGATCACAATCGCCAGCGTTTGAAAGACTATCACAACTCAAATAGCTTTTCACATCTCCAGGAAGCATGGACAACATGATTGTGTTTATTTCATCAACATCATCATTTGTTGGTGCAAGAATCCCTCGTTCACGAAGATATGACCAATCTTCATACTTAGTATCAAAATCAGGGTAAACTGATGCGATTAAATTATGCAGACCGTTGTCTTGATTCGGTATTAGGAATTCTTCTGGTATCTTAATCCAATTAGGCTCTCCGTCATCTGAAATAGCAATTCCCTGCACTTGACCATCTCCAACCTGTAATATCTATCGAGCAAATTCCTCGACATTGGGCATGGTCTCGTTAGGTTTATCTATTCGATGCAGTCGCATGTTTATACGCAATCATTCCAGAATGTTGCTCGATGAATTGTAGCTGCAACAATAGATTCACAACTCCCGCGTGTAATCACAGGAAGTATTTGTCTAAAATCTCCCCCAAGAAGGACTAGTTTTCCGCCAAAAGCGTTCTGATTGTCACATATGTCCTACAGGTGACGATCAACGGCTTCAACTGCTAAACGATTCATCATCGGTGCTTCATCCCATACAATCAACGTTGTCTCACGGATAAGATCCGCGCGTTTAGACCTCTTATCGAAGTAACAAACTGACGTTTCATCAGGTTGTAAGGGTATTTTAAACACTGAATGGGCTGTTTTCCCTCCGGGTAACAGTAAAGAAGCAATTCCCGACGATGCTACGGCAAGGATAATATATTTGTCTGATCGAAACTTAGAGATTATAGTATTTCATAGATATGTCTTTCCCATGCCTCCACTACCATATATGAAGAACAACCCCCCTTCACCTCTGTTATGTGTATCGAGTACTAATCTGTATGCATTATATTGATCTGAGTTCAACCCTCTTACAAAATTTTCAAATCTTAATGTTTCCAGAGTTGTGTCATAATCAAGTTCATCAATAATAAGCCGATTTGTTTGCATAAACTGCAGCTTCGATAGAAGGGAGTGGCATTGGAGGGAAATTTCACAGCGATCGTCCATTTCTATTCAAGATACGTTCTATCTCAAGTAGGCCAAGATTCTGGACCTCTGCAGATGGTAAATCCATATCTGACATTCTTGTTTGCCGTCGTACGGTATGGAGTAGGTCATCTGTTAGATGCGCCCAATGTACATCCCACAACTTAACTGGATCAGCAATCTCGGAGAACATCAACATGGAACAAAACATATTTTGTAATTGCACACCTGCCCAGGTTAATGCTTTAGTCAAGGCAGCATGCCATTCACCATCATCCTCAAGCAAACCCAGTGCCATGCATGCTGACTTAAATGTTGGGTGCAGGACACCATGTATGGTATGAATATCCTCAAAAGAAGTTGCTCCACAAATCTTTATAAGAAGCATTCTTAAGTAATATCGTTCACCATAATTTGGATGTGCAAACAGAAGTCGACCAATTGAAGAGCCTTTTTGACGGACCGTCCAAATTCTTGAAGAATGATTCCACACCCATTGCGTGGGGAAGTTCAGATACGTGGTCTGTCGGGCATGTGGGTACTTCTTATTTGCTTCAAACCACATTGTTAACATTGTTTTCTGTGCTTCTGGTTCATTCGCAATACTGAAGAGTTCCTCTCTGTCGCTGAACACAACTAATTGCTCTCCAGGCAAATGGTATTGAAGTTTTTGGATAGAAGGATATTGATGCTGTAAGCTGAACTCAAAAATCCGCCAGCATGACTCCACTGCATATACATAGCGACAATCCAAATACTCCTTGATTTCATCACCTTCTCTATGTGGCCGAGATTGGTCACTGTCACGATGTGTTGTATTGCCTTCAATGACAATAGTAGCACGATCATGTCCCTTATGTACATTCTTATATAGGTACTTGATCACGCTACGAACAGCTACACGCTCGACGTTTATGTGAACATCATATTTTACACATAGATCTCTATTGTATGGGACCACCCATTGGTTATCAATCTCTCGTTCATTCACGACCACTCGTTGGGGTGTGCGCCGCCTGTGGTATTGAGCGAAGCCATGCTCATCAAATGTTGTTTGGTTACAAAATCTTTTTGGATAACATTTTGAACATTTCCCGTCAATCAAACATGATACACATGGCCATGTATCATGAATCGTGTGATAGTATCATATATTAGAGGGTCTATAGCTTGATCAGGAATTTCGGCACTAATTAGCCTATCAACATCTTCTGGGCATGTGGGCTTATCTTCCGGTGCCATTGTTAAGAGAATATGAGCATGAAGAAGGCCGCTCTTCTGAAATTGAACAACATATACTTCTGTAAAAGATAAAGTAGGGGTAGTTAGTAGACTGAATGTATTTGTAAGGTAAAATATTGTGTTTTACAATGCCATGAACTCACCAGCAATGACTGTTCCAAAGATCTTTTTTGACTTAATATCATTGAGTAGTTGTCGTAACTTAATTCTAAAAACTCGAGTTATTAGATCTGGTCTGTCCTGTGATCGTTGACCAGGTAACAACGCATTAGTGATTTCAGGCCAACTTGGATTACATGTGAATGTCACAAAGAAATCAGGAGGCCCCAGTGCACGACAAATTGCAATTGCATCCTGATAATGCTGTATCATATTACGTGGCCTTCCAGTGAAAGAAGAGGGTAGAATATATCTCCTCCCTATTGATTCTGCATTAACGTCACTCGCGTTAAGTGCATCTTAAATGCCATTGTACAACTCTGTCCGCAGCCGACCCTGATGGTTTTCGAACCATGTAAGCCTATATTGCTCAATGGCTGCCCATGCATCTACGTAAAATTGTTGGCCCAGTCGACAACTCTATTTAATAACCATGGATTCATCTAGTCGATCTTGGATGCGAAATGCATAAAATTCTCTCATTGATACTGTTGATCTTGAGGTATTGGAGTTAGCCATTCGTGGGATGTCGGCACTCCATCCATCAGTGCCGTACGAAAACAAAAGAGGATATTGTAAAGGCATGTATGATGGATGATGCTCATCTATCCTCTGTAAGGTTCCATCCCTTATTTGAAGAATGACATCTCGTGGTCCAAAGTGCTCAGTTTCATCCCCAACTATTAGTCCTGCGACCTCTTCTGCAGTGAGTCTAATATATTGTCGGCCCTCTCTGGCCTGGATGATGCGAATTCGCAAATCAAGAACCTCACCATGGTCGCGTAACATGTCGTAAGCTCTTCTGAATACTGCGACATACGGATTAACTGCATCCAACATTTGCTGCAACTCTTGCACAATGTCTGATCTAACACCAGAACGACCAGATACCCTAAGTGTAGTCACTCGGTTTGACACTTCATTGCTAGTGTCGTAAATGTACAACTGCACAAATGATGGGTGTAATCTAGATCGAGGGAGCAAGGACCCAATTTTATGGTGGTTGCTACCATTTATCCGAAAAATATACGGGCTTCTACCATCGTTGATACTGTTGTCAATCCTTCCCCTCATGGAAGTAAATGAGAACATGGAGTTGTAGATTCTAATATTGTCAAGGAATTGTCAGTTTGACAGTAGTGATTCAAGGAATGGAGGCAATGGTGGAAGTAAGGGCAGACTAATTTGTCCACTTTGGCAACACAAATTGAATCTTGGACTTCTGATACTACTATTTGTTACCCTTTCCTCTATCCACATAAGAGCTTTGCAATGTGGACATGTAGCTGTTCGCAGCCCAAAGTCCCATCGGTTTGAGAATGAGTGTCTTTGATGGGGACGTGTCCATCCTACAATGGTATTAGCAGGGTGAGCATGTAACTTATGCTAGGCTGAGTTACATAAACGTGGGAAAGTTTCAAGGGGTTACCCGTTATGGTGGATGAGATTGTCTCGTGTTCTGTGGGCAGATGTCTAATATAATGACCTATGTTGGATTGGAGATTGTCATCATGACCACCTCGTTCATCTGATTCAGATAATAAATTTTGTGTATTTAGAATAACGTAATAAGTATATGGTAAAGATTCGAGCCTTAGCAGGGGCATGATATTATATAATTCACGGCTAGCATTACCAAGGTTGTCAATATTATGTGCTGATATGGAAATTTGTTGCTTAGCCTGCTGTGGAAGAACCGTTGATTCCATTTGTTCCAAATGCATCAACGTCGACCTGACTTGACGCGCCTCCCTTGCAAGCAAGCGACAACGATGTGCTATCACATCATCTCATTGAATATGCCGACCCTTGAACAATAATCGTCGCCTAGCGTTCAATCTTGCATTTTTTTGTTGCAGTCAT